>JBBHKE010001269.1:0-213123 GCA_037447655.1 Zygnema cylindricum | reverse complement strand
TTGAGAGGTTATGATTTGGGCTAACTCGTTCTCAAAAACCTCAATTTTGTGAGAGCAGTCCCATCACCTTGTGGACTTTGATGCATGACTCACTTTGTCTTCCTTTATCGCACATTTTGTCGTTGCTCCTTGCTATCTTCTCTTCATGTTTTCTTTGTGGGTTTCGTTAAACCATCTCGTGGGGGCACTACACCTGTAATCGTTACTAGTGTATAAGTTTGCTTCACCACTTAAAACATCAATATTTAGTGCACACTTGTCGGATTGTCAATCTGATGTTTGCTATTGGAATGTAAGATTCTCAGCTCCCAATTGGCGACCTCCAATTAACAATCCGACAATTATGCACAAAGAGAAGATGTTTTAAGTGGCAAAAATAATTTAAAACACTAATAACGTAAATCGGTATAGTGGGGCTTGTGAGATTATGGCTAGATATAGAACGTTTCTTCCGAGGTGATTGGAATAAAGTCCGCGCTAAGCACGAGGTTTTGGTTTGAAGTGTTTATTTTAGGCCTCAACGCTCCCTCACAACTGCGAATGTTTCTTACTCTTATCCACGTGTCGTTCATTTTGGTCGAGTTGGTGTCATGCATGAGGGAGAAGCAAGGAAATCATGCATCATAACCAGCAAAGTCAAGATTGCAAACATATCATACAAACGAAAACGAATATGGAGGGAAAAAAGTATATACACCATGAAAAACAATGAACATGAATATAATCAAGAATGATAAGGGAAGAATACTCCCCTAGAGTGAGATGCACCCCATAATTTAATCTAAGCCACAAGGTAGCCACTAGGCTCTTGGGTCTTCAATATATTCTTTACAAGAGTTATCTCATAGGAAAGCAACGAAGCAAAATAAACACTTCCAACCAAACCAAGAAATTCGGATTTGGTAAAAAAAAGCACTTTTACAAGACAACCGAAATGCCACACAAACAAATACACTCAAACAAACCGTCGAGCTGTTCGGAGAACGGCGCAGCCTAATACAAGATGCCACGCCTCAAGCCTCCACTCCAACAATCGCCAAAAAGACAAATTTGGAGGGAAACCATCCGGACTTAGCCGAAGCCGTGTGGATTAAAAATGAGGCAAAACACAAGAAGAGAAAAATCCGTACGCTAACTAGCATCTATCGCTAGCTAACAAGAAGAAAAAGAAATAGTGGGCAATCGGTGGCAAGGAGGAAGCAAGAAAACAGCTCCGCCGCCAAGAGAAAATTCTTGTCCGAAAACTATATTCTCTAAGTTTGAGAATTAGCCTAAGTAGGACTAAGCTAAGCCTAGCGCGAAACTTGCCTACGTCTAGTGTACTTTACATGAATGAAACTACTTATGATGTTGGCCAATAGGGAGCCAACATCGTCTGCCGTACGTCTAACAAAATCCACAATCCAAGGGTAAAAAACCCTCCCTATCTAAGTGTGTGAGTGAACCTACGTGGGTTCACGACTTAAATGCGCACCAATGAGAAAGCGCCAACAAAACGTCCATCGTACATGTCATTCATACGTCTCGAAAGTCCACTTGAAGTGAAAAAGTACCGACGAAATCGAAGATACAGGTGAAACCGAAAGTACATAGGAAACGGAAGGTACAAATGAAATCCACGATCGTACTCCAAAATCGTGTACCTACGAAATAAAACAGACAAAAGTACTCACAAAATTAGTACATATTAAATCAGACGTGTACGCGAACCGCGTACACGTCACAAATAAGTGAACTGGCGCGAAATCGCAAGTGCGAATGAAACTCATACATGCGTGCCAAAATATCGTGCGTGCATGCATGATATCGTGCGCGCGCGTCGATTATCGCGCGCGCGTGCACAATATCGTGTGTGCGTGCCAAATATCGGGCGCGCGTGCAAAACATCATGCCCGCGTGCAACCGATAACATGCGGCATGACAGCTGTCGTGCATGAGGGAGAAGCAAGGAAATCATGCATCATAACCTGCAAAGTGATGCTTGCAAACATATCATACAAACGAAAACGAATATGGAGTGCAAAAAGTACATACACCATGAAAATCAATGAACATGAATATAATCAAGAATGATAAGGGAAGAATACTCCCCTAGAGTGAGATGCACCCCATAATTCCCCCCCCCCAGCTCGTTAGCCTGCGGAGGAGCTGGTCAAAACCGTCGGCAGCTCACAACAGCCATGGCAGAACTAATGGCCAGCTGGCACAGCTGTTAATGGAGGAACTAAGCACTCTATGCGGAACCCTTGGTTATAATGGTCGCACAAGAGCATGGAAGTCTCGCCGTCGCTCCCCTGCAAATGGTACATTTCGTCGCTTTTGTGATTGGCATCCTCATCAGATCCATATCTTGTGACAAATCCGATAAGTAACAAGGTGCACAGTTCTTCGAATGCTCTCGAACTATCTTTGTATCGGCACCTGCAAACCCAACATCTCGTAAGCATCCATTTCCACCACACGAAGAATGTGTGGTGAAACATCTATGTCCAAAGTATCGAACGACTGGCGTCGGAGGTACACCTAATCGCCGACCCAGTAGGATTTCTGTTGTGGCTTGTAAGTGCCACTCCGTGGTGGCGAACCTTAAAGTATCACGATCTTGGGCAATCTTCAAATTATCAAAAGCCATGGGCATCTCACGAGCGAAAAGCAAAGCACGGGGAGTTAGTTCTTCCCTAAATATGGTGTCAGACATTAGAGGCAAAGGTAAACTTGTCGTTTACTGAATATTTCGACCGAGCAAGGGTGCTCGACCGAAGAGAATATAGTACGGGCTGAAATTAGCCAAGCTAGCCTGTACGGACATCCGGTAGCCCATGGTGATATAACCCAAGGATTCGTCCCACACGGAGATGTGTTTCTCCAAACAATGCTTTCAGAGAGCCTGCTTGAAAGTTTGGACAAATCGTTCCGTCAAGCCATCGGCATGTGGGTGTTCACGACCTGTTGGCCGATGATCAATTAAAGCTTCGTCCAACATCTCTTGAAATTTCCCTCGCAAGTCCGTACCTTGGTCCGTGATAACCTCTGCAGGAGCTCCATAACGTATGAGAACATGCTTTTTAAAAGCAGCCGTGGTCAATTTAGCGGTTTTGTGGGGAAGAGCGACCACCTCTACCCACTTGCTGAAATTTTCATTCATTATCATGATGTATTGTTTCCCGTTCCAAGATAAGGGAAACGATCCAGCAAGATCCACGGACCAGCGATAAAACAATCCTCTGATAGGCAATGGCTGTAGAGATACCTGCCGATTAGAGAAAGAGGTGCTTAACCAGTCGCATGTGGCGCATTTGTGGAGAATGGCCGCCACATCCGATTGCATTCCTGACCACCAATAGCGTGCTTGTACAAGGCTCAAAGTACGCTTGGTCCCGTAGTGGCCGAGCTCGGTATGTATCTGCTTAATCAAGGACAAACGCTCGGTTGGCCAGGGGACATGTCGATGGCTGCTGTTTGCCAACAATCGAACAAATGATCCGCCGAGCCACAGATAATTTTTGGCTCGTTTCTTTACTCGGTCTTCCTCCTCAACAGTGGTACCAGGCCGAAAGGTTTAAGAGGAGAGGAAAAGGATTAATTGGTCGTCGCGCCACGGATTTGTGGTCGGCCGAGGGTGAGGAATAGAAGAGAGACAGTAAGTGATATAGGAACTGGCCTACATGGCGAGTACCTCGTCCTCGTCAAAATCTTACCGGGCACCGTTATCGGTGGTCCGAGGTAGTGGATTTCGAGAAATCGCGTCGGAGTTCATGCTTAACAAACCGGACTGATGGATGATCTCAACTTCGTACTCTTGTAAAATTAAAGCCCATCGGGCAAGCTTCCTTGAAAGCTTATTGTTGGTCATCAACCAATGAAGGGGTTGATGGTCAGTTAGGAGCGTGAATGGCTTGCCGTAAAGATAATGTCGAAAATGAACAATACCCCATACCGCGGCGAGACATTCACCCTCGTAACTAGTGTAGTTAGATTCAGCTCAATTATTGCTCCGGCTGGCGTATGCCACTACGTATTCCTCTCCATTCAACTCTCTTTGCGTTAAAATAGCCGCAATGCCTTACTTCCCGAAATCGGTTTGTAGGCAAAAGGGAAGCTTGTGGTTAGGAGGTCGAAGAATAGGAGCGCTGGAAAGAGCGGCTTTCGGTTTTTGAAACGCTTCTACTTGGGCGGGTCCCCAAACAAAAGGCACTTCTTTTTTGAGTAGGTCATTGAGGGGAGAAGCAATCGTACTAAAATTCAGTACAAACCGACGGTAATAATTGGCTAGTCCGAGAAAAGCCCTCAGACTAGTGAGATCACTGGGGGGCGGCAGTTTGGTGATCGCCTCTACCTTAGCTTCTAACGGAGTGATGCCCTCAGCCGAAATAAAATGGCCGAGATAAGGCACTCCCTCCGCACTGAAAGTAAACTTGGTTGGGTGACACTTCAGCCTGACTTTCTTTAACTTCGTGAGAACCCACTCAATATGGCGCGTGTGCTCCTCAACCGTGGCATAAGCGATTATCAAGTCATCGATGTAGCACTGAGCAAATTTACATCCACCAAGCACCGAATCCATGAATTTTTAATACACGGCGGGTGCGTTTCTTAAGACCGAAAGGCATGACTGCCCATTCCCACCGACCATCACTGCCCCAAAATGCAGTTTTATGTCGATCTCTTTCCTCAATTTCAATCTGGTTAAACCCTTGACGCAAGTCAAGAATGCTAAAGAACTTTGCACCACCTACATGGTCAAATATTTCCTCTGCTAGAGGCATAGGGTGGCGGTCTTGAACGGTCCGAGCATTGAGCTCTCGGTAGTCCCCACACATTCTTCGTTCAGTAAAATTTCCTTCAGAATATTTTTTCCTAGGAATGACTGTGGGGGCGGCAAAGGTGGAATTCGATCGATAGATCAGACCAGCTTCTTCCAATTTTGCGCACCTTTTGTTCACCATCTCCCATTCCATTTCGGAGAGACGATGATTCGGCTTAAAGATTAGGTCGATCGTCTTCAAGGTCGATTGACATTTTGTAAGTAGAATGACGTCCAAGGTCATTCATGGAGAAAGCAAACGCATCTATATGACGGCTGACTGTGTCACTTAATAGTGCCTGTTCCGCCTTTGTAAGACTGGAATCGAAATTCCACTTGGGCGTCTCGGGACTCTTGATAGTGAAAGCTTCCATGGCCTGAGCAAATGCAATTTGCTCATCGGCGATGAGTGAGTGGCCTAACTCATATTTTACCGGAGTCTGCTCCAAGTAGTTCACCCACTGGTGCCAGCTACGCGTCGGAAATGCAACTGTCCAGTGCAGTGCCGACTAGGAAACGATGAAATTGTGGATTGAATGGATGTATAGGCCGGGATTTCCCAAGACATATGACTGGGAATGAGGAAATCATAGATGGAGATGTCTTTAACCGCAAGTGTGAGAGAAGGGAAGAGAAAAAACTGAAATGGATTTCCCTTTAGACTAGGAGAGGTGCGAGAGGAAACAAGGCGTGAAAGAGCCGCCGTATTCCCCCCCCCAGATGGTTGCACAGGGTCATTCTATATGTAGCGACCAGCTGCAAGGCCGAGACCTAAGACAAATGATAAAGACTGAGGATCCATGACCCTACCCAACAAAGTGCAACGCTGTCTATCCGTAAGGCCGGGGCTGCAGAAGTGCCTGGAATAAAATGCATGAGATTCTCCCATTCTGTGGCCGTAGGCTCCTCTAACTCTCCAGTGACATTATTCCGGAGCATGCCTAGACCGTTATGAGAGTATGCATGGGAATTAGGGTAAGACACTAAAGTAGGAAGGACCTTGAGGGGCTGGCTAGGTACATTAATGTTGTAATTCGGAGGGTAGTCAGTTTGGACACATGATTGGACTTGGTGAAAGGGAAGCAAAGCGGTCGTAATGTATGTAGTGGGAGGTCTTACAAACAAATTAGCCTCACGAAGACGACTGACATCGATTAGGTTTGTCTATTTGGAGTAAACCCGATGTGCCAGGGACCCATGCCGAACGGCATCAATAATTAGCGGGGGTCCAATGTCGTGCATGGGAGACTAGAAAGAGTGAACATACATCCCAACCAACAAAGTCCTGCTCCAAACATATATAGAAACGAAAATGAATGAGACGGAAAAAATGTATATACAACATGCAAAAGAATAAAGGTGAAGATGACCAAATGAATAAAAGGGAAGAATACTCCACTAGCCTGAAGTGACCCCTATAATTATACTCAACCATAAGGTAGCCACTAGGCTCTTGGGTCTTCAACGTATTCTTTACAAGAGTTATCTCATAGGAAAGCAACGAAGCAAAATAAACACTTCCAACCAAACCAAGAAATTCGGATTTGGTAAAAAAAAGCACTTTTACAAGACAACCGAAATGCCACACAAACAAATACACTTAAACAAACCGTCCAGCTGTCTGGAGAACGGGGCAGCCCAATATAAGATGCCACGCCTCAAGCCTCCACTCCAACAATCGCCAAAAACACAAATTTGGAGGGAAACCTTCTAGACTTGGCCGAAGCCGTGTGGATTCAAAACGAGGCAGAACACAAGGAGAGAAAAATCCGTACGCTAACTAGCATCTATCGCTAGCTAACAAGAAGAAAAGGAAATGGTGGGCAATCGGTGGCAAGAAGGAAGCAAGAAAACAGCCCCGCCGCTAAGAGAAAATTCTTGTCCAAAAGCTAGAAATTCTAAGTCTGAAAATAGACTAAGTAGAAGCTACGCTAGGCCTAAACGAAACTAGCCTACGTCTAGTCTAATTTACATGTATAAAACTACTTAGAATGTTGGCCAATAGGCGGCCAACATTGTCTGCCGTACGTTCCGCATAATCCACCGTCCGAGGGTAAAAACCCTCCCTAACTACATGTACACGCGAACCTACATGGGTTCGCGACTTAAATATATAACGGTACATCGAAGCGTCCATGGTACTCCCGGATATCGCGCTGCATCGCCAAACGATACTTCACGTATGTACTCCAAAATTGTGTACTTGCGCACGAAACGAAACAATAGTACGCACGCAATTAGTACTTGTTCCATTAGACGTGTACGCGAATCGCGTACACGTCCAACATAAATAAATCGCGGTCGCACGTGCGACCAAAAATTAGACACGCACGCCGAAATATCGTACGAACGTGAATGATATCGTGCGCGCGTGAATGAAATCATGCGCGTGCGCCAAATATCGCGCGCGTGTAGAAATTAATGGTCCGTTTAAAGTATTTTTTGGGTCTAAATAGAAATATAGGAAAAAGCCGAGGCAGTTTACCTTTAACTTCTCTGTGCAACTTCTCAAACTTGTCACAGTCACTGAGAAATTGGAGAGGAAGCTAGAGCCAAAGCTACCTAGGCTATCCAGAGGTTTACGGGAATATATATACTAGTTTATTTACCGTTAAAGGTTTATTTACTAAAAGGATATGTGCTTTCCCCAAGATTTGTTCCCGGTCCTGCCGGACGGTAAGCAGCTAGTAGCCGGTAGCCTTATCCGTTATGTCTAGACCTAGTGTTATGTACTATAGGGTTCGATATTAAGTTAAACATTGCAACGTAAGATAATTCATTTAACTAAAACTATTTACGAGATACATAGATCCAGTAATGTAAAAGTACGGATTCTGGTACGGATAAAGAAACGAATACCGCGCATTTGTTTCTTTAGCGAAACGAATACCGCGCAAGTATTTATTACGGCTACGATTAAATGTGAATTTAATCGGACGGCCGGAATGAACGCGGAGATCGCGCAAGAGGATTTTGGCGGTTTGTGGTCATCGCCACATCGGATGACACGTGGCGGAATAACATTGGATCGCGAAATTTCCGAGGATTAAGGGAGCAAATCCGGATATACCACGTATCGACATTTAGGCCATGTCGTACAATGTCTGTACAAAAAGTACACCGGCAGCTGTACTTTTTTGTACGGAAGTGGAATATGATTGGCTTTCTACATCAGTAGATAGAGTCTGTGAGAGAGATAGGACTTAGAAAAATTAGGAGATAGGACCGTCTCTCCCAGAGAGCTTCTGTACAAAAGGTCAACTTTGACCCTCAATAACTTACTGCTCAGGGAAGCAAATTCAGAGATTCTTTTTGCTATCCACTCAGGGAAGTCATGCCTTCACAAGGGTGAAGTTGGTCAGATTTTTTGTCTGCCATGGTGGCAATTGTTCTTGCTGAAACACAAAGGGGTCAGAGTTATCCTAGAGGCTTCTTAGAAGTTGTTCACTCTGAGGACTTATGGAGGTCTTTGAGTTTCAAGTTATGGGCCCACCCTCTAGAGTACCAATCTTTAATGGAACTGGCTTCATATAGTGGGAAAGTATGATGATAGGAGCTCTATGCGTAAAAAGGTTTTGGGGGATAGTGAGTGAACGGTTGGGGCGTCCATCAAGTCTTGGAATTCCTCCAGGGTTTGGAGGAAGCAGATTCACCAGGAAAGAGGATCCACCTTCAAAGGACGAAACAAAAGAAGGAGAGGTGGTGGAAAAAGGAAAGGAGAAGAGGCGACCACACCAATAGCAAGTGGTTAAGCATTCATGTCACTTATTCGGAGGAACGAGGAGAATGATAGTGAAACCTGGGACTTTAACAATATGGCGGCAAAGCACTTCATCCTACGCCATCTCACTCAATGACTTGAATGTCCTCGTTTGCAGGTAGAAAGGGCATCCGATCTTTGGATGGCTCTCATAGAGATGTACCAAAGTGGTACGATTCAGCAACAACAGTTGGCTAATCAGAAAGTTAAGGAATATGTATACAAAGGGGGGAACATGTTGGATTTTTGCAATGAGCTTGCTACAATCTTCATGGAGCTAGAGAGTGCGGGAAAAGATTTTAGTGAAAAAGAAAAGGTTAACTGTTTACTGATGAAGTTACCTGATGAGTTCGAGAACATAGTCAATCGTGTGAAGGACTTGCCGGACTCAAGGTGGATATGGAACTCAGGGGTAGGGATGATTTTCGTTCGGGAGAATACGATTGAGATCCGAAAGGGAGGAAAGAGTGGCCAAGCCTTGGCAACTGGGACCGATTGGAGAAACAAGGATTTCAGGAAACCGGTCGGAAACTATGGGGGGAAGGAGCAGAAAAATCAGACCGACGAGTTCGGACCAAGGGCTCCCAAAAGTTTATGTCATTTTTGTAAGAAACCTCGGCACTATATGACAGAGTGCACTAAGCTAACCGAGCTTCGGTTAAAGGAGGGGCAGACCGGTGGTACCCCGAGAGGAAAGAAAAAGGCCCTTGTGACACAGGTACATGAGGCGGAATTCGAGGACGAGGACGATGAGCTCCTTTTAGATGACAAGTTGGAGGCGAAAAACGAGGTCGAAATACCACGAAGGCAGAAATGTGCTTACAATGGATTGAAAGGTTAAACAGGCTGGATTGTAGTTTCAGGTGCCTCCATGCACATGTGTAAGGATAGGCACTTGTTCACTAAGATAAGAAATATTCCCACCGTAGAAATAGAGTACGGGGATGGGAGGATAATCACCACTACTCTTGTAGGATCGGTAGATTTGAAAGTGTTAGTAGAAGGAAAGACATCAATAGGAACATTCTCTGATGTATTGTTTATTCCGGAGCTGAACAAAAACCTCATGTCTACATCCATATTAGATGATAAGGGTTTTTTTACTAGCACTAAGGAAGGAGTCTTTACTACTAGTTTTGAGGAGGATGTCTATTTCATTGCTGAGAAAGGTAGCCATGCGATGTTTAGGCTAGTTTAAAGTAATGAAAAGAAGAAACTTTATTATGCTGGTGTTCATGATATTATGATGTGGCATAAGAGGCTTGGGCATGTGAATCTAGACAAGTTAAGAGAGATGAAAAATATGGGAGTGGTGGAAGGGATTACGTTTAGTGAGAATGATAATATAAGTGATTGTAGTGGATGTGCTCAAGGTAAAACACATAGAATACCCTTTCCTAAAACAGCCACCTATAAGGGAGAAAAAATTCTAGATCTAGTACACACAGATATTTGGGGACCGGCTAAAGTGCCCTCACCGGGGGGGGAAGAGATTTATGATGACTATCACTGATGATTGGTCTCGGTATTCCCGGGTGAATTTTTTGAAAAACAAGTCCGAAGCGTAGGATTGTTTTAGACAATATAAAGCATGGAGCGAAAAACTCCATGAAACTCCAATCAAGAGAGTAAGGAGTGACAATGGTGGAGAGTGTGTTTTTAACCAGTTTGAGGATTTTCTGAGGGAAGATGGGGTCCAACACCAAAAGACAGTTCCACAAAACTCGGAACAGAATGGGGTAGCTCAAAGGTTAAATAGAACACTAAGTGATAGTGCTAGAAGTATGTTATCAGATAAGAAAATAGGAAAAAGGTTTTGGGCTAAATCAATAAAATGTGCTAATTACCTCAAAAATATAGTTCTTACTTCAGCTATAAAATATCAAACACCTTATGAGAGATGGACAGGCCGGAAACCAGACATATCTCACTTAAGTTTTCGGCAGTCAAGTATTTAGACTAGATACAGATCGGTCTAATTGGAAGCTAGATCCTAAAGGAAAACCGGGATACTTATTAGGATATTATGAGGATGTTAAAAGATATAGAGTTTATGATCTAAAAAGGGAAGATATAATCTTAGTAAAACATCTAGTAGTTATGGATGAAGGAAAGTCTGTGGATCCCTTCAAATATACAAAGTCGGTAAAAATTAGATCTGAGTCAGAAAATTCCGATGACTTTGAGCTTCCTAACTATCCAGGTTGTATAGAAGATGACATTCTTGCAGGTACAAATCAGACAGAAAATGACTCGGCTGTGGAAACTCATGTGACAACTCTACCCGAAGCGGAAGACGTGGTGGAAATTGATTCGGAATCAAGGGATAGGGGAGAAGCCGAGATTGTTCGAAAGAATCCACGAGAACCATCTATTACGGCCTCAAATTTTGAAGGGGGGAGGAGAAGTAGCAAAAGATTGCAAGAAAAACAGGTTAATAACAAGGGAACAAAACTATCTCATCAAGATGAACCTCAGACTTATGGAGAGGCGATGACTTGTCCATAAAGTAATCGGTGGAAGACCGCCATCAATGAGGAGATGGCCTCAATTATTGCAGCCGATACTTGGGAGCTGGTGGATTGTCCACCAAACCGAAAACCAATTGGTTGTAAGTGGGTTTTCAAATTAAAACTGAACCCAGATAACACAATCGAGCGCTACAAGGCCAGATTAGTGGCAAAGGGATTTACACAAAAGGAGGGAATTGACTAGGAGGAAACCTTTGCCCCGGTCGTAAAACTTCCCTTCGTCCGCATACTTCTCAGTCTCGCAGCAGCAGAAGACATGGAAGTGCACCAGATGGAAATCAAGACAACCTTTTTGCATGGAGAATTGGAAGAGGAGATCTTCATGCGACAACTCGAAGGGTTTGTGGAGGAAGGAGAGGAGAGTAAGGTATGCCGGCTGATTAATTCTCTTTATGGTTTCAAATAGGCGCCTCGACAGTGGAATAAGAAGCTTGATGAGTTTCTTACCGGTCTGGGATATATCCGAATCAGCTCATATCAGTCAATCTATGTTTTCGAAGATGAGGAAGGTTTTATATTTATTGCAATTTTTGTTGATGATTTGCTTGTCTTAAGTAAATCAATGGAAAAAATTAATAAACTGAAAACCGATCTTAAGGGGAGATTTGAAATGAAGGATATGGGGGAAGCAAAATATATTTTGGGAATTCCAGTAGAAAGAGACCGAAAAAGAAAGATTATAAGATTGACTCAAAAGGAAGCAATAGGGAACATGCTTGAAAAATTTCAGATGGATAAAGCTAATAGTTGTACAACTCCAATGGAGTTGAAGAAAGGGAAGTGAGGGGAGTGAGGAAGAAGGAGTCATAGTCTTAGACGAGGAATTATCTCTTGAAGAAGAGAAGTTCATGCAGACTATTCCTTACAGGCAAGTAGTGGGAAGTCTAATCTATTTTATGAATTGTACCCGGCCGGATTTAGCTGCAGTTGTAGGAGTGCTGAGTATAAGTCAAAATTCTCCCACTAAGAGAGATTGGGAGGCAGCTAAGAGAGTCCTTAGATATTTGATAAAAACTAGGGATCTATGGTTGCATTTGGGTGGGGAGAATACTGACATCACTACTTGGAGTGATGCCTGTTATGGTGATGCTTTGATGAGGAGATGCACTTCTGGATATGTATTATATGTGGGTGATGGGGCTTGCAGTTGGAGTAGCAAACAACAAAAAGTTATTGCTCAGTCCACCATAGAGGCTGAGTATATGGCCTCTTGCTCTGCTGTAAAATAATTGATGTGGGTCAAAGCTTTGCTTGGTGAGCTTGGTCACCTTAAGAGTGGTGTGCATAAATTTTTTTGTGTTAATCAGGCAGCAATCGCTATTTCTGCCAATCCTAAACATCATTTTAAAGCCAAACATATGGACATTAAGCTCAGCTTTGTTAGAGAGAAAGTAGGAAACAAAATAATCAGTTTAGAGAACCGACCAGATAGTGAGATGGTAGCAGATATGATGACCAAACCTGTGCCTTCCCCTAAGCTAATTTTTTGCAGGGAGAAGTGTGGTCTGAAATTAAAGATTGACTAGAAAATAAGGGGAGTGTAGAAATTAATGGTCCGTTTAAAGTATTTTCTACGTCTAAATAGAAATATAGGAAAAAGCCGAGGCAATCTACCTCTAACTTCTCTCTCCAACTTCTCAAACTTGTCGCAGTCACGGAGAAATTGGAGAAGAAGCTAGAGCCATGGCTACCTAGGCTATCCAGCGGTTTACGAGAAATATATATATTAGATTTTTTACCATTAGGGGTTTATTTACTAAAAGGATATGTGTTACCCCCAGGATTTGATCGCGGTACCTGCCGGACGGTAAGCAGCCGGTAGCCGGTAGCCTTATCCGTTTTGTCTAGACCTAGTGTTACGTACTATAGGGTGTTATATTTAGTTAAACATTGCCACGTAGGATAATTCATTTAACTAAAACTAATTACAAGATACATAGATCCAGTAATGTAAAAGTACGTTTTGTGGTACGGATAAAGAAACGAATACCGCGCATTTGTTTCTTTAGCGAAACGAATACCGCGCAGGTATTTATTACGGCTACGATTAAATGTGAATTTCATCGGACGCCCGGAATTTACGCCGAGATCGCAGAAGAGGATTTCGGCGGTTTGTGGTTATCGCCACATCGGATGACACGTGGCGGAATAACATTGGATCGCAGCATTTCCGGGGATTAAGGGAGCAAATCCGGATATACCACGTGTCGACATTTAGGCCATGTCGTACAATGTCCGTACAAAAAGTACTCCTGCAGTTGTACTTTTGTGTACGGAAGTGGAATATGATTGGCTCCATACATCAATAGATAGAGTCTCTGAGAGAGATATGACTTAGAAAAATTAGAAGATAGGACCCTCTCTCCCAGAGAGCTTCTGTACAAAAGGTCAACTTTGACCCTCCATAACTTACTGCTCAGGGGAGCAAATTCAGAGATTCTTTTTGCTATCAACTCAGGGGAGTCTTGCTTTCACAGGGGTGAAGTTGGTCAAAGTTTTTGTATGCCTGGGTGGCAGTTGTTCTTGCTGAAACACAAAGGGGCCAGAGTTATCCTATAGGCTTTTTAGAAACTGTTCACTCTGAGGACTTATGGAGGTCTCAGAGTTTCAGTGCGCGTGTACTTTATCGTGCGCGTGGACACAATATTGCGCGTGCGTACACTATATTGTGCACGCATGCAGAATATCACGCGTGTGTGCACCATATTTTGCACGCATGTAGAATATCACGCGCGCGAGCACAATATTGTGCGTGCGTGCACGATATCGTGCCCGCATGCAAAATGTTGTGCGCGCATGGGTCCGATACCATGCGGCATGACAGCTATCGTACATGAGAGACTAGAAAGAGCGAACATGCATCCCAACCAGCAAAGTCATGCTCCAAACATATATACAAACAAAAATTAATGAGACAAAAAACAATGTATATACAACATGCAAAAGAATAAAGGTGAAGATGATCAAAAGAATAAAAGGGAAGAATACTCCCCTAGCGTGAAGTGACCCCTATAATTCCCCCCCCCAGCTCGTTAGCCTGCGGAGGAGCTGATCAAAACCGTGGCAGCTCACGACAGCCATGGCAACACCAATGACCAGCTGGCAGAGTTATCAATGGAGGAACTAAGCACTCCATGTGGAACCCTTGGTTACAATGGTCGCACAAGAGCATGGAAGTCTCGTCGTCTGCTCGCATACAAATGGTACATTCTGTCGCCTTTGTGATTGGCATCCTCATCGGATCTATATCCTGTGACAAATCCGGTAAGTAACAAGGTGCACAGTTCTTCGAATGCTCTCGAATTATCCTTGTATCCGCACCCTGCAAACCCAACATCCCATTAGCATCCATTTCCACCACACGAAGAATGTGTGGTGAAACATCCGTGTCTAAAGTGTCGAAAGATTGTCACCAGAGGTACACGTAATCTCCGACCCGATAAGATTTCTGTTGAGGCTTGTAACTGCCACTTCGCGTGGTGGCAAAGCGCAAAGTATCTCGATGTTGGCCAATCTGCAAATTATCAAAAGCCATGGGCATCTCCCGAGCGAAAAGCAAAGCACGGCGAGTTAGTTCTTCCAAGAATATGGTATCACACATTAGAGGCAAAGGTAAACTTGTTGCTTTCTGAATATTCCGACCAAGCAAGGGTGCTCGACCAAAGAGAATATAGTACGGGCTGAAATTAGCCAAACTAGCCTGTACGGACATCCGGTATCCAGTGGTGATGTAGCCCAATGATTCGTCGCATACAGAGATGTGTTTCCCAAAACAATGCTTTCGGAGAGCCCGCTTGAAAGTTTGGACAGCTCGTTCCGCCAAGCAATCGGCTTGTGGGTGATCACGACTCGTCCAGCGATGATCAATTAAAGCATCATCCAACATCTCTTGAAATTCCCCGCGGAACTCCGTACCTTGGTCCTTGAGAACCTCCTCATGAGCTCCATAACGCATGAGAACGTGCTCTTTAAAAGCAGCGGTGGTCAATTTAGCGGTCTTCTGGGGAAGAGCGACAACCTCTACCCACTTGCTAAAATTTTCAATCATTATCAGGATGTGTTGTTTCCCCTTTCGAGATAAGGGAAACTGTCCGGCAAGATCCACCGACCAGCGATAAAACAATCCTCTGATAGGCAATGGCTGTAGAGACACTTGCCGATTAGAGAAAGAGGTGCATAACCGATCGCATGTGGCGCATTTGTGGAGAATGGCCGCCACATCCGCTTGTATTCCGGACCACCAATAGCGTGCCTGTACAAGGCTCAAAGTACGCTTGGTCTTGTAATGGCCGAGTTCGGTATGTATCTGCTCAATCAAAGACAAGCACTCGGTTGGCCAAGGGACATGTCGATGACTGCTGTCCGCCAACAATCGAACTAAAGATCCGCCGAGCCACAGATAATTTTTGGCTCGTTTCTTAACTCGGTCTTCCTCCTCGACCGTAATACCGGGCCGAAAGGTTTAAGTGGAGAGGAAGAGGATTAATGGGCCATCGCGCCACGGGTCTGTGGCCGGCCGAGGGTGTGGGATAGAAGAGAGACAGAAAGTGATATAATAACTGTTGTTTTTGGAAGATTCATTTTCGTACATGCGTGCGCTCGCATGTTCACATACTTAGTAACCAAATGTAATATGGTGGTTCGAATGGATTTGTAGTTTGGGGGGTAATTGTACGGATGAATTTAAAGTGACGTAAATTACAAATTGAGTGACGCGAAGAAGCGTACGAAAAATACGGAATACGAAATGGAAATGGACGGCGGATCGCTTCGCGATCCGATTTGAAATATTCGAAGTATTTGAAAAATGTACGCTGGCCGTACAAAACATAATGCGACAGGTGTACTTTATTTGCGACAGGCGCATTTATGACGAGGAACAAAATTGCGGTACGGACAATTTCGGATGGTTTGACGAGGTACCCCATACCGCGGCGAGACATTCACCCTCGTAACTAGTGTAGTTAGATTCAGCTCAATTATTGCTCCGGCTGGCGTATGCCACTACGTATTCCTCTCCATCAACTCTCTTTGCGTTAAAATAGCCGCAATGCCTTACTTCCCGAAATCGGTTTGTAGGCAAAAGGGAAGCTTGTGGTTAGGAGGTCGAAGAATAGGAGCGCTGGAAAGAGCGGCTTTCGGTTTTTGAAACGCTTCTACTTGGGCGGGTCCCCAAACAAAAGGCACTTCTTTTTTGAGTAGGTCATTGAGGGGAGAAGCAATCGTACTAAAATTCAGTACAAACCGACGGTAATAATTGGCTAGTCCGAGAAAAGCCCTCATACTAGTGAGATATGTGGGGGGCGGCAGTTTGGTGATCGCCTCTACCTTAGCTTCTAACGGAGTGATGCCCTCAGCCGAAATAAAATGGCCGAGATAAGGCACTCCCTCCGCACTGAAAGTAAACTTGGTTGGGTGACACTTCAGCCTGACTTTCTTTAACTTCGTGAGAACCCACTCAATATGGCGCGTGTGCTCCTCAACCGTGGCATAAGCGATTATCAAGTCATCGATGTAGCACTGAGCAAATTTACATCCACCAAGCACCGAATCCATGAATTTTTAATACACGGCGGGTGCGTTTCTTAAGACCGAAAGGCATGACTGCCCATTCCCACCGACCATCACTGCCCCAAAATGCAGTTTTATGTCGATCTCTTTCCTCAATTTCAATCTGGTTAAACCCTTGACGCAAGTCAAGAATGCTAAAGAACTTTGCACCACCTACATGGTCAAATATTTCCTCTGCTAGAGGCATAGGGTGGCGGTCTTGAACGGTCCGAGCATTGAGCTCTCGGTAGTCCCCACACATTCTTCGTTCAGTAAAATTTCCTTCAGAATATTTTTTCCTAGGAATGACTGTGGGGGCGGCAAAGGTGGAATTCGATCGATAGATCAGACCAGCTTCTTCCAATTTTGCGCACCTTTTGTTCACCATCTCCCATTCCATTTCGGAGAGACGATGATTCGGCTTAAAGATAGGTCGATCGTCTTCAAGGTCAATTGACATTTTGTAAGTAGAATGACGTCCAATGTCATTCATGGAGAAAGCAAACGCATCTATATGGCGGTGTAGAAATTAATGGTCTTTTAAAGTATTTTCTAGGTTTGAATATAAATAAGAAAGAAGTCGAGGCAGTCTACCTCTAACTTCTCTTGTTTCAACTCTCAAACTTGTCGCAGTCACAGAGAAATTGGAGAGGGAGCTAGAGCCATGGCTACCGAGGCTATCCAGAGGTTTACGGGAATATATATTTTAGTAAGGGGTTTAATTTACTAAAAGATATGTGCCGGCCACAGGAATTGATCCTAGTACCTACCGTCCGGCAGACAGCCGGTAGCCGTTAGCCTTAGCCGTTAATTCTAGAAGTAGTGTTACGTACTATAGGGTTTGATATTTATTTAAACATTTAAACGTAGGATAGTTCATTTAACTGTAACTGTTTACGGGAGACATATATCCAGTAAATATAAAAGTACGGATTCCGGTACGAATACGAAACCAATACCGCGCATTTATTCCTTTAGTGAAACAAATACCGCGCATGTATTTATTACGGCTACGATTAAAATGTGAATTTAATCAGACGGCCGGAATGAACACCGAGATCGCGCAAGAGGATTTTGGCGGTTTGTGGTCATCGCCACATAAAATGACACGTGGCGGAATAACATTCGATCGCGGTATTTCCGAGGATTAAAGGAGCAAATCCGGATATACCACGTGTCGACATTTAGGCCATGTCGTACAATGTCTGTACAAAAAGTACACCTGCAGCTGTACTTTTGTGTACGAAAGTGGAAAATGATTGGCTTTCTACATCAGTAGATAGAGTCTGTGAGAGAGATAGGACTTAGAAAAATTAGGAGATAGGACCGTCTCTCCCAGAGAGCTTCTGTACAAAAGGTCAACTTTGACCCTCAATAACTTACTGCTCAGGGAAGCAAATTCAGAGATTCTTTTTGCTATCCACTCAGGGAAGTCATGCCTTCACAAGGGTGAAGTTGGTCAGATTTTTTGTCTGCCATGGTGGCAATTGTTCTTGCTGAAACACAAAGGGGTCAGAGTTATCCTACATGCTTCTTAGAAGTTGTTCACTCTGACGACTTATGGAGGTCTTTGAGTTTCAAGTTATGGGCCCACCCTCTAGAGTACCAATCTTTAATGGAACTGGCTTCATATAGTGGGAAAGTATGATGATAGGAGCTCTATGCGTAAAAAGGTTTTGGGGGATAGTGAGTGAACGGTTGGGGCGTCCATCAAGTCTTGGAATTCCTCCAGGGTTTGGAGGAAGCAGATTCACCAGGAAAGAGGATCCACCTTCAAAGGACGAAACAAAAGAAGGAGAGGTGGTGGAAAAAGGAAAGGAGAAGAGGCGACCACACCAATAGCAAGTGGTTAAGCATTCATGTCACTTATTCGGAGGAACGAGGAGAATGATAGTGAAACCTGGGACTTTAACAATATGGCGGCAAAGCACTTCATCCTACGCCATCTCACTCAATGACTTGAATGTCCTCGTTTGCAGGTAGAAAGGGCATCCGATCTTTGGATGGCTCTCATAGAGATGTACCAAAGTGGTACGATTCAGCAACAACAGTTGGCTAATCAGAAAGTTAAGGAATATGTATACAAAGGGGGGAACATGTTGGATTTTTGCAATGAGCTTGCTACAATCTTCATGGAGCTAGAGAGTGCGGGAAAAGATTTTAGTGAAAAAGAAAAGGTTAACTGTTTACTGATGAAGTTACCTGATGAGTTCGAGAACATAGTCAATCGTGTGAAGGACTTGCCGGACTCAAGGTGGATATGGAACTCAGGGGTAGGGATGATTTTCGTTCGGGAGAATACGATTGAGATCCGAAAGGGAGGAAAGAGTGGCCAAGCCTTGGCAACTGGGACCGATTGGAGAAACAAGGATTTCAGGAAACCGGTCGGAAACTATGGGGGGAAGGAGCAGAAAAATCAGACCGACGAGTTCGGACCAAGGGCTCCCAAAAGTTTATGTCATTTTTGTAAGAAACCTCGGCACTATATGACAGAGTGCACTAAGCTAACCGAGCTTCGGTTAAAGGAGGGGCAGACCGGTGGTACCCCGAGAGGAAAGAAAAAGGCCCTTGTGACACAGGTACATGAGGCGGAATTCGAGGACGAGGACGATGAGCTCCTTTTAGATGACAAGTTGGAGGCGAAAAACGAGGTCGAAATACCACGAAGGCAGAAATGTGCTTACAATGGATTGAAAGGTTAAACAGGCTGGATTGTAGTTTCAGGTGCCTCCATGCACATGTGTAAGGATAGGCACTTGTTCACTAAGATAAGAAATATTCCCACCGTAGAAATAGAGTACGGGGATGGGAGGATAATCACCACTACTCTTGTAGGATCGGTAGATTTGAAAGTGTTAGTAGAAGGAAAGACATCAATAGGAACATTCTCTGATGTATTGTTTATTCCGGAGCTGAACAAAAACCTCATGTCTACATCCATATTAGATGATAAGGGTTTTTTTACTAGCACTAAGGAAGGAGTCTTTACTACTAGTTTTGAGGAGGATGTCTATTTCATTGCTGAGAAAGGTAGCCATGCGATGTTTAGGCTAGTTTAAAGTAATGAAAAGAAGAAACTTTATTATGCTGGTGTTCATGATATTATGATGTGGCATAAGAGGCTTGGGCATGTGAATCTAGACAAGTTAAGAGAGATGAAAAATATGGGAGTGGTGGAAGGGATTACGTTTAGTGAGAATGATAATATAAGTGATTGTAGTGGATGTGCTCAAGGTAAAACACATAGAATACCCTTTCCTAAAACAGCCACCTATAAGGGAGAAAAAATTCTAGATCTAGTACACACAGATATTTGGGGACCAGCTAAAGTGCCCTCACCAAGGGGGAAGAGATTTATGATGACTATCACTGATGATTGGTCTCAGTATTCCCGAGTGTATTTTTTGAAAAACAAGTCCGAAGCTCAAGATTGTTTTAGACAATATAAAGCACGGAGCGAAAAACTTCATGAAAATCCAATCAAGAGAATAAGGAGTGACAATGGTGGAGAGTATACTTCTAACCAGTTTGAGGATTTTTTGAGGGAAGTTGGGTCCAACACCAAAAGACAGTTCCAGAAAACTCGGAACAGAATGGGGTTGCTGAAAGGTTAAATATAACACTTCTCAAAATCGTGTGCATCGTCGGCACATTTGCACTCCCAAGAGTTCCGGGGCCTCATTCCACTTTGTACGGACTCTAGCGCACGGAGAAGGAAGATGAAACTCTGAGACCTCCATTGGCCCTCAGAGTATGCAGATCCAAAAGAAGCTAATCTAGATAGTGCCGACTCCAAGTTAATATAAACCCAAGTGACTGACCCCTTGACAGTCAGAACCCCAATATAGATTCACCCCTGTGAAATAACACTTTCTGTGTGCTTAGTTCCACCACAGAATGCAAAGTTAGAATATGAGATTTGGACACATTCACCCACTTTGACTTTCCCTTAGAAATACAGCCACCCTGGCAGACAAAAACTCTGACCGACTACACCCCTGTGTAGCCTAGACTCCCCTGAGTCCGCAGCAAAAAGAATCACTGAAAATGGTCAAGTAAATTCATAGTTATGGCTGGCCAAAGTTTGCCATTTATACAGGGTGTTCTCTGGGAGAGGCAGCTGCCTACCCAAAATTTTCTAAGTCCTATTCCCTCTCTAAAACTCTATCTACTGAAGTACGGCACCAATCAAATTACTCTGTCGTACAGAAAAGTACAGGTGCCGGTGTACTTTCTGTACGGCCATTGTACGACATGGCCAAAATGTCGACACGTGTCAAATCAGGATTAGTTCCTGTAATCTCCGGAATTCCCGTAGTCCAATGTTATCACGCCACGTGTCACATGAACTGACAAAGACTGTAAAACGCCAAAAATGCCTTTTCCGTGATCGCGGCGCCTATCGTGGCCGTCCGATCAAGACCGGCTATAATCGTAGCCGCTGAAATTCGACGCGCGGTATTTGTTTCGCTATCGAAACAAATGCGCGGTATTTGTTTCGCTGTCGAAACAAATGCGCGGTATTTGTTTCGCTATCGAAACAAATGCGTGGTATCCGTTCTGCCCCCATTCCGTACTTCGTACTAAACTAAACTGTATCTATGTACTAAGTATCTATTAGCCGTTAAACGGATTAATCTACATATAAGGATTTATATATTTGTCAAACCCTATATATCGTAATATCTGTTCTAGACATAACGGCTAGAGCTAACGGCTAACGCGGATTGATGGACAGTAGGTACCAGGATCAATTCCTGGGTCCGTCAACCAACTTTTGGTAAGACTACATAATTTACCCCCTGTCTTCTCTAGAGAGCCTAGGCAGCCATGGCTCTAGCTCCCTATCCAGCCTTCAGTGACTACGACAAGTATGGGGGCTTGGAAAGGGGAGTTAGAGGCAGACCGCCTCAGCTCTTTTTCTATCCTAATACAGACCTATAAAATACTCAAATATCAACAGAAGAGGACAACTAGCCGGATCAGATCTTTATATTTTCACACTGGAGCCCTACGCAATTAAGTTCACCTGAAAGGGAGGCCGAACGGCAGAGTTAGTCCGGTGCAAAGCGTCTGCTCCATTTCATTGTGTGTTCTATGTAGCTCTTGTAGAGGGATACATTAGAGAACGACACGTAACCTTTGGATTATCCCGTAGATCCTAGTGTTAGCTGTCAGTAGGATGTTAGTTTAGGCCCAACAGGCGGGCCAAGCATTAATGACTTTGGGTCAAAGTTAGGCGGTTTCACGTCGAGTCAGAACTTTGTTTCCATTTTGTGTATTATAGGAGGACCCTCGGCCGCTAATCCAGCCGGGACCAGTCGTCTAACTTTTAGGCTTGAGTGTAGTACAGTCTGTTTGGTCTTATGTTCGTATGATAACAATGGCTGGTCGCTGATTGGCTTGTCACATTGCTTTGACTTTGGAACTTGCAGTAGGACAAACTCTGGTTGTATAAGGCACTTGGGGCCGAAGGAGACAGGTTGCTTTTTCAGTACTGTCTCCTGAGAAAACCCCCAAAGAATTAAATCAATCTTTCTGTTGGAGAACGGTTGCATTGTGTCGTTGACTCTATTGCCATCTTTGTTTTGGATTGTCTTTTGTGGAGACCGTAGCACGGGTGGGTAGTTGGCACTATCTCCTCTTTGGGCGGTTTGGACTTTCGCTGTTTGAAACTAAGAAGAGTCTTGTTGGATCCTTGCGGTGGAACCGGGAGGGTTGAGCGAGACTCATACCTGAATTCGGGGCCATTGGGAGAGGTTTTCTTCTGCTGAGTTTGGTCATCGTTGCACTCCGGGGTATGTGAATTCGCTTCACCATTATCATTCATTTTTTATCTATAATTCCATTCTCTAGGGCAAGGTGATATTGTTTAATTTGAAAAGCCGATATTTGTTATTTCTATATTTCTGCGTGGGAGTTATTTGCATACTCTTGTGGTCATCTTTGGGTTTGTCCGGAGTTTTGCGGAAAGGATCAGACGACTCTCATTTCCTTCCTATTCTTTGGAGAGTAGCTGGGAGTGTGGCATTTCGTGGGCTTCCAGCGGAGTAGCACAGTACTGAAAAAGCAACCTGTCTCTTTAGGTTAAAGAGGATAGGTGCTCAGATCGGAGTACTTTTATATAAGGGGATTTAGATCTTCTTCTCCAGTCAGCTATGGGGGGAGGAGAAGTTCAGGATAAGGATCTTCCGGGTGTCAGATCGGAAGAGCAGGAGAGGCAGAAAGCGGTGGCCCAAGAGGAAGAGTCTCAGATGCCTGAGGAAGCACCCCCCTTTGGCTCCCCTTTACACGTAGAGCGGTTTCTTAGGGGAGAGATGCCTCCGGAGGTTGCAGTCAAAACTCCTCCAACGCAGCCAGAGAGGCGACCCTCTCCTCCACCTCCACCTGTCTTTTCCCCCGAGAACTTTCCAACTCTGTCCGAGTCAGCCCGAGCTAGGGCAGCGGAGAGGGCGGAGAGGCCTCCCTTTTCTCCTAAAAGCCGTAGAAAGGGGTTGGCACAAAAGGAAGCGATCCCTGGTCCCCTTCCCGAAATTGGTCGCTTTACCAGGTCCAAGGCACCGATAACAGAGATATACATAGATCCAAAGATTCTGTCTGACCCTAACCGACCAGGTCTCAACGAAATCTTAGCCCTTCATAATCTCCATGAATTGAAGGTTAAGAAGGAGTTGGTGCAGCGAGTGGCCAGGTCAGACCGAGCCAAGGTGGTACGCCCAGTGGGAGGTGTAGTAGAGTTACTGAGTAGTTCGTCGGAGAGCGGCTCCCCAACCTCAGCACCTTAGCAACAGGGAGGACCATCAACTTACTACCCGCAGCCCACCATATCTCACGAAAATGCTACCATTAGACCTTCTAGGGGCAGAGCAACTTCTCGGGGCCGGACCAGGGATGGGAGTAGCAAGCGAAAGTTACCTGAGCCCAAGAGAGATTTCCTAGGTCGATTTGCTCCTCTAGTCAAAGAAGAGCTGTTCTTTCCTTCTACCTCAATTTCCCCAAGTTCTATGTCTCCTTCCGCACCAGTTGTCCGACCATCCGAAGGACTATGGCGTTCGAGGCCTACAGACCTCGAGGTACGCGGTTTGGGGATTGCGGATCTCTCGGGGGTGGTAAGCAGCACGCAAAAATTGGTGGAGATCCTCTGATCCCAGAGTCAGGCTACGGCGGGGGCTAGACCCGTCACCATAGATTGGGAGGCCCTAGAAGAAGAACGGAAGAGGGCTGTAAAACAAGAACTGTTCCTAATTAGGGAGGCGAGACGGAAATCAGGGGGAATCCTTAGTGGACCGGGATCTGTTCCTAGAGAGACAGGGCCCTCTGCTGAGAGACAACCTACTGAGCAGACTGCCCCTACTAGGACTCCATCTCCCAAGACTTCTTCGGAACATAGACCGGAGTCCCCTCTTCATCAGGAAGGGGGGGGAACAACAGGATCTAATAAAAAGGGGTTGGGTGCAGATTTGCCGAGAAATCCGGTAGCCGCGGCTACAAATCTCCCTACCATTGTCTCGGTCAAGGGATCTTCTACCGTGGAGGGCGTGGTGCAGCTACAATCTGACCGCAGACTACACATTTCCCTCAGACTTACTACTCCTCCTCCATCGCCACCTGAAGCATCCTCTCCTTCGCCTTCTGTTTCTCCGACCGCTGCAGTCCGTGGGTCACCGGGACCACCGGTCTTACCCTACAAGTACGACGTTCCTGCCTACTCTCCTCCTCACCGACGTTCTCCTGGTTCCAGCGAAGGAACTCCTCCACCAGAAACTTCCAAAAGGCGTACACGGAGACAGACACCTTTCCCTCGTAGTCCTCGGTCATCTCCATCCCCTTCTCCACCAATCCCTCAAGTACCACCGGTGACTAAACCTATTCTCCACATTCCCTCGGTGGAAACACTTCACTGGGAGGAACGAGCCTCTCCTGGGTATAGAGGAGCAAGACTTCGCGCAGCTTTTCCCAAGGTGATAAGCTCCTCGTTTCCCAAGGGCCAACTCTAGGGAGATACTGGTCATCTCACTATCTCACCAGTAACCGGAACTTCCTCAGTGGGGGGGAGTGCCATCTCTCGTCAGACCGCTCCCTCTACCGGAGAAGGAGGCGAGCCCGAGCCAGAGGATGCAGATCCAAGGGTAATTTCACCGGTTCAGTTTGTTAGCCCAACCGGACCATACTCTTCACAGTTCACCAACCTTGCAGAGGAGGGAAAAGAAATGGGGGATGTAAGGATCTTTATAGGAGATAGCTCGGGAATCGCTTTCTCTGATTTCGAACTGTTGTGGAAGTCGTTCACCCAATTTGAAATCAACAAATACAGGGGAGGGGCCATTCTAACAGATTTTTGAAACAACCCTGTTTCCGATGATGGTAAATTATCTAGCCGGAGGAGCTTTGGTCGATTACAAGGAGCATCAACCTTTGTTGATGGCCCCCAGTATCAAAATATCGGATTCCGACTCTGGACGTTGAGGCTCTTCAGGCAGCAGCCGACCTGGTTGCCGCAGCCGGAGCTCCTCTCACCCCCACTTCTACCATGGATATGAAACTTCAGGCCCAAGGCATGGCCTATGTCAACCACCTTCAGGCTGTACAGGCAGCCGAAGCGGCCACCCGGATGGTTGCCAATCCTAATCCTTCTACCACTGTTCTGGACGCTTGGAGACTCCTTTACACAGAAAGGAACAAAACTGCCATCAAGGAGTTCACAGACTTCCGCTGTTTGAAGAATGAAACTCCTCAAACGCTGTTCAACCGCCTCTCCAGCCTCTGCCATAAGACCAAACTGTCCACCATCGATACACCGGCTATGGCCACCAAATATTATGTCGCTGTTCGAAATTCCTTCGGGCCAACGGGACAGGCAGCTCTGGACAATTGGAGTGCCAGTGAAGCTATACACGATCGGAATCCCGCAGCTGAAGAAATTTCATTGGCTGCTATGAAATTGTATGATCATTTTGTTAATAGCGAGGCACGAGAAAAGGCTGTTACCGTGAAATCCAGAGCCAACTTTGCAGCTTTCGCCGGGGAAACATCGCTCAGCCACGACGAACAGACAGAACTGCAAGCTTTGCGGAAGCTTAAGGGGAAACAGGAAGCGGATGCCCGACCAGAACCTGCAATGGGGGGAGTAACCTAAAGAGACAGGTTGCTTCTGACGCAGAAAGTGAGGAAGCAGAGGGGCGGGGACAGGAGAAATCGGAAGACGAGGACTCACCCATTTCATCACCCAAAGCTCTCCCTCCTTCCTCCAAACCGGCAGTTATGCTAGTACGACACTTAATGCCCTACGCCTTGACACATGTCAAAACGCTGGCTTCCTCCCACAATCTGCCTGAAGAAACCCTCATTCAGGCATTAGGGGAAGAAATTCACACTAGGAGGAAAAGGGTCGCGTTGGCAGAACCGCCCAAGATAGTCTTCATGTCGGCAGAACCAAAAACCTCTATGGCAGATAGGGATTATAAGGCCCTTTCGGTGGCTCTTATTCTCAACAGGACGGGAAATTTTAAACTTAATGGATACGGCGAGTACCAGAATGCAGTGGTGGATATCGAAGCTCTTCAAAACTTAATAACTACATCAGCGTTACAACAAATGCCCGAGGAACTCCGGCCAAAAATCAGTCCAAGTAACATATGCTTGAGCAAAGTCAGCAGTGGCAGCCAACCAGTATATGGGATCATAAAAGCCATGGAAATCGAATTTGCTGACGACGCAGGCCAGCACGTGCAGATTCGGCTTCCCTTCCTAGTGGTGGAAGGTAAGCAATTTGAAATTTTGCTGGGTATGGCTACGTGGACAAGGTTGAACATGGAGTTGAGCGTATGGAAGGAACAAGTTACAGTCTCAGACCTTGAGGATCCGGAAGGAACAAAAGTGGTGGTCCCTTTGGATTTGTGGAACCGGGGAAAAACGACTGTTCCTATGTCTGGATGCTATCCGTCTACTCTGCCTCAACCCCCTCGGAGCTGTTCAAATACTCTAACGATATCGCTGATTCTATCTAGCAATTCCCTATTTCCAAGCGGTGGGAAAGGGAGTATCACAACCGATTGGTATAGATGGCCACACTTCGGCAGGAAGTGGACAGGAGCTTGGCTGCAATATCACCCGGAGCAGCAAAAGTCCCTCGGTCGGAACTTCTAACGGATCCTAACAAAGGGAAAGACTTTAATCGACAAGTGGTGTCACTACAAATCCCGCTTTCAGGACTTAGGATTCTATCCCTATTTTCTGGCATTAGTTCTGATCTGGAAGCCGTCCTGAAAGCTGGATACCAAATAGAAACTTATTCGGCAGTCGAGATTGACCTGGACGCCCGTGCAGTCAGTGAGTACCGCCTGCAACAGCTGCACCAACTTTACCCACAGCAACTCCCGGTGTCCGCCATGTCTAACTCTCATCGCACGCTTCCCCAGAATGTGGATAACAAGCAATAGGGTTTCAACAGGGAACCACAGCTGCGCCAGGGTATCGGCTTCAAAAAGGTGCAGTTTAATCGGACAAAACATGGATTTAAATGCAATTTCCTGGGTGCTGAAACATTCTCTTGCATTCTCAAGCCTTCAGTCTCCATAATCACGGACAACATACCTACAAGCTCCACAGTTGTTGGCCATGCAAGCAACTCTAAAGCTTGAGGGGGGGAAAGAGACAAAGAGGGAAAATTTCACATTTACCAAATTCCCAGGAACTTCCTCAGTGGGGGGGAGCAATGGCACACTGGACCCAGGAGTTTCCTTAGTGGGGGGGAACGGAGTCTCAGAACATGACAGCCTAGAGGATGTTGTCAGCAGCAGCGTTTTAACAGCTGAACAAAGGACAGACCCACTGGTAGAGCTGAACTTCGACATCTCTCTCTTGGGGAGACCACCGGAAGCATTGGCGGCAGTGGAACCCGGGAAGATGGACTGGACTCTAGGTGAACAGCTAGACCCACAGCAGAAGGCCCGGCTCTCCAAGCTGTTAGAAGAGAACTGGCAGGTGTTCGCCTTGTCTTACAAAGATGTAGAGATCTATAAGGGAACTCCTTTTCGGATTGACCATATCGACGAGACGGCTACTGTTTGGCAGAAACAGTACCCTCTCATTTTCAAGGAGAAAGAGTTCATCACTTCAAAGGTGCAGACTTTGGTGGAAGCTGGGCTGGTTCAGGAGAGTACACGACTACATGGGTTTGCCTCACCAACCGTGCTCCCGCCAAAGAAAGACTTCTTCGGAAAAACTGTAGATTTCGGGATGTGTGGGGACTATCCGATGCTCAACGCGGCGACTGTCTCCGACCGTTATCGTATGCCTACCCCAGAAGAGATTTTCGACCCTCTTGCTGGGGCTACCATTTACTCTACTTTGGATATGAAAAATGGATTCCACCAGATTGGAATGGAGCCGAAACACCGAGAGAGGATTGCTTTTTGGGCCGGATCCAGGCTATATGAATGGCTGTACATGCCATTTGGCCTCAAGAGTGCACCTGCCAAATTCCAACGGGCCATGGACGAGGCTCTCCGGGGAATTGATTTCGCACGGTGTTATATCGACGATGTTATCATTTTCTCCAAGACATTCGAAGAACACTTGGAGCACATACAAATCGTTCTCCGGGCACTCCAAGCAGCGGGCTTAAAGTGTCACCCAGGGAAGGGCATCTTTGGGGTGCAGAAAATTATTTATCTGGGTCATGAGGTGACTCCCGTGACAATGGGTCCCCACATGGTTAAGGTGGCAGCCCTAGACCCTCTTCCACCCCTGCAGGACATTTCTGCTCTTCGTATTTTCCTGGGCCTTGCCAACTATTACCGGCGGTTGATTCCTGAATTCAGTAGCCACGCTAAGCCATTGAACCAATTGTTGCGAAAGGACCAGGAGTGGCAGTGGAAGGAAGAACAGCAGATAGGGTTCCAATTCCTGAAGGATTCCCTCAAACAGGATCCTGTGCTCCGGATGCCCGATCACCAACGGTCTTTTTTTCTTTATACAGATTGGAGCAGGTTCGGATTGGGAGCAGTTTTGGCTCAGTTGGACGACGCAGGGGCTGAGTATGTAGTTGCCTACGCAAGCCGGAGTAATAACAAAGCCGAGGGGAATTACAACAGGTACTATGGGGAATTACTCGCCGCGGTTTAGGCCATCCAGCACTTCCAGCCTTACCTCTATAGAGTACAGTTCACCCTTATTACGGATCACCAGTCCCTCAAATGGATCATGGAGAACACTAAGTTGACTGGAAAGCTGGCCAGATGGGTTCTCATCTTCAAGAATATGATTTCAGCATCATCCATAGAGCCGGGGAGATTCATGGGAATGCCGACGGACTCAGCAGAAATCCGGACCCTTCCACCAGAGACTCTACTGGGGCGCGACATGACGAACACCCTGAGCTCAGCCTGGGACTTATCCGGGCTTCCTCTGCTTTTATTTGGCTGCCTCGGGCCGAAGGAGAACTGTCAACTTTTGCTCCAGATGTAGAGGGGCAGGCCCCCATTGGAGCCGGCCGGAAAGATATATGGAATGACAGCAATTCCCTCCTATCTATCCAGAAAGGCTCTCCTCTATCCCACCTTGTCGGAAGTCAATTGTCCCGTGTTCAGAACCGAATGGCGGCTTATGAATGGGACCGAGGCATCCTTCTCCGGAAATGGGCCGATGGGACGAGGAAAGTGGTTCCTCCTCCAGCAGATCAGGAAACGCTCATTGTTCGGCTTCACCAGCAATGCGGGCACTTCGGACAGAAACGAACCATCTCGCTAGTCAGAGGGTCGTATTGGTGGCATGGGTTGCGGGCCCAGGTCAATCGTGTGGTGCAAACGTGCCCTTCTTGTGACCGGGTAAAAGCAGCTTTTGACAAAAAGGGTGGAACTGAGCTTCACTCCCTCCCCATCCGGGGGATGTTTTACAGATGGTCACTAGATCTGCTAGGACCACTTCCCACTAGCCAGAGGGGGGACCGTTTTGTTCTGGTCATGATTGAACACTTCTCTAAGTGGATTAAATTGGTGGTTCTTTCCCGAAAGGAGTCCAATGCAATCGCGGACGCATTCTTGCAGAGAGTGTTGTCTCAATTTGGAGCACCAGCCAAAGTTCTGACGGATCAGGGGTCCGAGTTTGCCGGAGAATTTTCTAACCTTCTGGAGAAGTGCCTCATTGACCACATGTTAACCAGCCGAGACCACCCCCAAGCCGACGGCTTGGCCGAGAGGTGCGTAGAGACAGTGAAGCGGTCCCTACGAAAATATGCGGTTGAAGAGGATTTGGGGGAGTGGGACACACGGGTGCCTTGGATTGCCATGGGGTACAGGTTCAACAAGCAGGCATCTCTCCACTCCTATAGCCTTTACGTCATTCTCTTTGGCCGACATCTCATCCTACCAGGGGCTGCGTCGGCTCAGGCGGTTGTTCTTCCGGAGATGGACAACCGGGGTACTGTAGAAAAACTGATTGCCGACCGGGCTAAGGTATTTCAGCGGGAAATACCTCTGGCCATGAGCAATTTATAGGATGCTCAGCACAGAGATCAACTCTGGTATTCCCAACGACGGAGCGGCAATTATATCCCCCAGCAACGTCGATTTGTGCCCGGGGATTTAATGTATCGCATGCAACAGAAGAAGGATACTTTGGACATTTCGGCCGGACGCGTGATTCTGAAAGTTGTGGAGGTCTCAAACAAAGGGGTTCTTACCTTGGAGGGGAAGGATGGCCGCAAAATTAAAAAAAAACAGATCAATGTGGCCCCTTGCCATGTGCGAGGGTTAGAAGATGAACCCACTTTCCACCTCCCTTATTTTGCAGACCCTCCAGCCTGTTCCTCTGCCTGCCATGTGTCCTCCGCACCCAACCTCCTGTTGGTGTGTGAACACTGTCACAAGGGGTGGCATGACTGCTGCCTACCTCTGAATTGGGAGCCCCGCTCTCAACTTGCAAATCCGTGGTTCTGTGGGGACTGCGAGTTTGGCGGCTAATATGTCTAATCCTCTTAGTCACATAGGACTAAGAGGGGGGGGGGGGGGAATCTCGGGGGGTATAGGGTACTTTTCTTTTCCACTCCATTCCTCCTTACTATCTATGCATATCCCTGGGGGAGGGGGTAATGAACAGAGATGGGCATTGTCACGGATCCGGGGAAGCATCAGCATTTGGGGTGGATTGCAGGTTTCTCATGCACACCTCCTTGGACATCTTACCTGAACCTCCCGGTTCCCAGGCCCGCTCGACAGCTGTCAAGCTCGTATGCATCGTCGGCACATTTGCACTCCTTGGAGTTCCGGGGCCTCATTCCACTTTGTACGGACTCTAGCGCACGGAGAAGGAAGAGGACAACTAGCTGGATCAGATCTTTATATTTTCACTCTGGAGCCCTACGCAATTTAGTTCACCTGAAACGGAGGCCGAACGGCGGAGTTAGTCCGGTGCAAAGCGTCTGCTCTATTATATTGTGTGTTCTATGTAGCTCTAGTAGAGGGATACATTAGAGAACGACACGTAACCTTTGGGATTATCCCATAGATCCTACTGTTAGTTGTCAGTAGGATGTTAGTTTAGGCCCAACAGGCGGGCCAAGCATTAATGACTTTGGGTCAAAGTTAGGCGGTTTCACGTCGAGTCAGAACTTTGTTTCCATTTTGTGTATAATAGGAGGACCCTCGGCCGCTAATCTAGCCGGGACCAGTCGTCTAACTTTTAGCCCTGAGTGTAGTACAGTCTGTTTGGTGTTATGTTCGTACGATAACAATGGTTGGCCGCTGATTGGCTTGTCACATTGCTTTGACTTTGGAACTTGCAGTAGGACAAACTCTGGTTGTATAAGGCACTTGGGGCCGAAGGAGACAGGTTGCTTTTTCAGTACTGTCCCCTGAGAAAACCCCCAGAGAATTAAATCACTCTTTGTGTTGGAGAACGTTTCCATTGTGTCGTTGACTCTATTGCCATCTTTGTTTTGGATTGACTTTTGTGGAGACCGTAGCACGGGTGGGTAGTTGGCACAATATCCTCTTTGGGCGGTTTGGACTTTTGCTGTTTGAAACTAAGAAGAGTCTTGTCACATCCTTGCGGTGGAACCGGGAGGGTTGAGGGAGACTCATACTTGACTTCGGAGCCATTGGGAGAGGTTTTCTTCTACTGAGTTTGGTCATCGTTGCACTCCGGGGTATGTGAATTGGCTTCACCATTATCATTCATTTCTATCTTTAATTCCATTCTCTGGGGCAAGGTGATATTGTTTAATCTAAAAAGTCGATATTTGTTATTTCTATATTTCAGCGTGGGAGTTATTTGCAAACTCTTGTGGTCATCTTTGGGTTTGTCCGGAGTTTTGCGGAAAGGATCGGACGACTCTCATTTCCTTCCTATTCTTTGGAGAGTAGCTGGGAGTGTGGCATTTCGTGGGCTTCCAGCGGAGTAGTACAAGAAATCTGGGGGGGTACAGGGTACTTTTCTTTTCCACTCCATTCCTCCTTACTATCTATGCATATCCCTGGGGGAGGGGGTAATGAACAAGGATGGGCATTGTCACGGATCCGGGGAAGCATCAGCATTTGGGGTGGATTGCAGGTTTCTCATGCACACCTCCTTGGACATCTTACCTGAACCACCTGGTTCCCAAGCCCGCTCGACACACTAAGTGATATTGCTAGAAGTATGTTGTCAGATAAAAGATAAGAAAGAGGTTTTGGGCAGAATCAATGAAATGTGCTAATTACCTCAAAAATATAGTTTTTACTCCAGCTATAAAAGATCAAACGCCTTATGAGAGATGGACAAGCCGGAAACCAGACGTATCTCACTTAAAGGTTTTCGGCAGTCAAGTAATCACTCTAGATACAGATCGGTCTAATTGGAAGCTAGATCCTAAAGGAAAACGGGGATACTTATTAGGATATGATGAGGATGTTAAAGGATATAGAGTTTATGATCTAAAAAGGGAAGATATAATCTTAGTAAAGCATCTAGTAGTTATGGATGAAGTTTAGTCATTGGATCCCTTCAAATATACAAAGTCAGTAAAAATCAGATTTGAGTCTGAAAATTCCGATTACTTTGAGCTTCCTAACTATCCAGGTTTTAGAGAAGATGACATTCTTGCAGATACAAATCAGACCGAAAAGGACTCGGCTATGGAAACTCCAGAGACAACTCTACCCGAAGCGGAAGACGTGGTGAAAATTGATTCAGAATCAAGGGATAGGGGAGAAGCCGAGTTTGTTCGAAAGAATCCAGGAGAACCATCTATTCCGGCCTCAGATTTTGAGGGGGGAAGGAGAAGTAGCAAAAGACTACAAGAAAAACAGGTTAATAACAAGGTAACTAAACTATCTCATCAAGATGAACCTCAAACTTATGAAGAGGCGATGACTTGTCCAGAAAGAAACCAGTGGAAGACAGCCATCAATGAGGAGATGGCCTCATTATGGCAGCCGATACTTGGGAGCTGGTGGAATGTCCACCTAACCGAAAACCAATCGGTTGTAAGTGGGTTTTCAAATTAAAACTGAACCCAGATAAGACAATCGAGCGCTAGTAGGCCCGATTAGTGGCAAATGGATTTACACAAAAGGAGGGAATCGACTACGAGGAAACCTTTGCCCCGGTGGTCAGATTTCCCTCCGTCCGCATACTTCTCAACCTGGCAGCAGCGGAAGACATGGAAGTGCACCAGATGAACATCAAGATAGCCTTTTTGCATGGAGAATTGGAAGAGGAGATCTTCATGCGACAACCCGAAGGGTTTGTGGAGGAAGGAGAGGAGAGTAAGGTATGCCGGCTGATTAATTCTCTTTATGGTTTAAAACAAGCGCCACGACAGTGGAATAAGAAGCTTGATGAGTTTCTTACCGGTCTGGGATATATCCGAATCAGCTCAGATCACTCAATCTATGTTTTCGAAGATGAGGAAGGTTTTATATTTATTGCAATTTTTGTTGATGATTTGCTTGTCTTAAGTAAATCAATGGAAAAAATTAATAAACTGAAAACCGATCTTAAGGGGAGATTTAAAATGAAGGATATGGGGGAAGCAAAATATATTTTGGGAATTCAAGTAGAGAGAGACCGAAAAAGAAAAAATATAAGATTGACTCAAAAGGAAGCAATAGGGAACATGCTTGAAAAATTTCAAATGGATAAAGCTAATAGTTGTACAACTCCAATGGAGTTGAAGAAAGGGAAGTGAGGGGAGTGAGGAAGAAGGAGTCATAGTCTTAGACAAGGAATTATCTCCTGAAGTACAGAAGTTCATGCAGACTATTCCTTACAGGCAAGTAGTGGGAAGTCTAATCTATTTTATGAATTGTACCCGGCCGGATTTAGCTGCAGTTGTAGGAGTGCTGAGTATAAGTCTAAATGCTCCCACTAAGAGAGATTCAGAGGCAGCTTAGAGAGTCCTTAGATATTTGATAGAATCTAGGGATCTATGGTTGCATTTGGGTGGGGAGAATACTGACATCACTACTTGGAGTGATGCCAGTTATGGTGATGCTCCGATGAGGAGATGCACTTCTGGATATGTATTATATGTGGGTGATGGGGCTTGCTGTTGGAGTAGCAAACAACAAAAAGTTATTGCTCAGTCCACCATAGAGGCTGAGTATATGGCCTCTTGCTCTGCTGTAAAATAATTGATGTGGGTCAAAGCTTTGCTTTGTGAGCTTGGTCACCTTAAGAGTGGTGTGCATAAATTTTTTTGTGATAATCAGGCAGCAATCGCTATTTCTGCCAATCCTAAACATCATTTTAAAGCCAAACATATGGACAGTAAGCTCAGCTTTGTAAGAGAGAAAGTAGAAAAAAAAAAAATCAGTTTAGAGTAACGACCAGATAGAGAGATGGTAGCAAATATGATGACCAAACCTGTGCCTTCCCCTAAGCTAATTTTCTGTAGGGAAAAGTGTGATCTGAAATTAAAGATTGACTAGAAAATAAGCGGAGTGTAGAAATTAATGGTCTTTTAAAGTATTTTCTAGGTCTAAATATAAATATGAAAGAAGCCGAGGCAGTCTACCTCAAACTTCTCTTGTTTCAACTCTCAAACTTGTCGCAGTCACTGAGAAATTGGAGAGGGAGCTAGAGCCATGGCTACCTAGGCTATCCAGAGGTTTACAGGAATATATATTTTAGTTAGGGGTTTAATTTACTAAAAGATATGTGCCGGCCACAGGAATTGATCCTGGTACCTACCGACCGGCAGACAACCGGTAGCCGTTAGCCTTAGCCGTTAATTCTAGAAGTAGTGTTACGTACTATATGGTTTGATATTTATTTAACCATTTATACGTAGGATAGTTCATTTAACTATAACTGTTTACGGGAGACATATATCTAGTAAATGTAAAAATACGGATTCCGGTATGAATACGAAACCAATACCGCGCATTTATTCCTTTAGTGAAACGAATACCGCGCATGTATTTATTACGGCTACGATTAAAATGTGAATTTAATCGGACGGCGGGAATTTACGCCGAGATCGCGGAAGAGGATTTCGGCGGTTTGTGGTCATCGCCACATCGGATGACACGTGGCGGAATGACATTGGATCGCGGTATCTCCGATGATTAAGGGAGCGAATCCGGACATACCACGTGTCGACATTCAGGCCATGTCGTACAATAGCCGTACAGAAAGTACACCGGCAGCTGTACTTTTGTGTACGAAACTGAAACCTGATTGGCTCCGTACATCAGTAGATAGAGTCTGTGAGAGAGATAGGACTTAGAAAAATTAGAAGATAGGACCCTCTCTCCCAAAGAGCTTTTGTACAAAAGGTCAACTTTGACCCTCCATAACTTACTACTCAGGGGAGCAAATTCAGAGATTCTTTTTGCTATCGACTCAAGGGAGTCTTCCCTTCACAACGGTGAAGTTGGTTAGAGTTATTTTCTGCCAGGGTGGAAGTTATTTTTGCTAAAACACAAGGGGGTCAGGGTTATCCTAAAGGCTTCTTGGAAGCTGTCCACTCTGAGGACTTATGGAGGTCTCAGAATTTCAGGCGGGTGACTGTGTCAGTGAACAGTGCATGTTCCGCCTTTGTGAGAGTGGAACCGAACTTCCACTTGGGCGTCTCGGGACTCTTGATAGTGAAAGCTTCCATGGCCTGAGCAAATGCAATTTGCTCATCGGCGATGAGTCAGTGGCCTAACTCGTATTTTACCGGAGTTTGCTGCAAGCAGTTCACCCAGTGGTGCCAGCTACGCGTCGGAAATGCAGCTGTCTAGTGGGGTGCCTGACCTTGAAACAATGAAATTGTGGATTGAGCGGTTGTATAGGTCGGGATTTCTCAAGACATATGACAAGGGTTGAGGAAATTATAGATGGAGATGTCTTTAACCGCAGGTGTGAGAGAAGGGAAGAGAAAAAACTTAAATGGATTTCCCTTGAGACTAGGAGAGGTGGGAGAGGAAACAAGACGTGAAAGAGCTATCGTATTCCCCCCCACAACTGGTTGCACGGGGTGATTCTGTGTGTAGCGACCAGCTGCAAGGCCGAGACCTAAGACAAATGATAAAGACTGAGTATCCATGACCCTACCGAACAAAGTGCAACGCTGTCTTTCCGTAAGGCCGGGGGCCGCAGTAGTGCCTGGGATAAAATGCATGAGATGCTTCCGTTCTGTGGCCGTAGGCTCCTCTAACTCTCCACTGACATTATTCCAGAGCATGCCTGGACCGTTATGAGAGTATGCATGGGAATTAGGGTAAGACACTAAAGTAGGAAGGACCTTGAGGGGCTGGCCAGGTACATTAATGTTGTAATTCGGAGGGTAGTCAGTTTGGACACATGATTGGACTTGGTGAAAGGGAAGCAAAGCGATCGTAATGTGTAGTGGGAGGTTTTACAAAAAAATTTGCCTCGCGAAGGCGACCTACTTTGATTAGGTCCGTCCATTTGGAGCGAACCCGATGTGCTAGGGACCCATGCCGAGCGGCATCAATAATTAGCCGGGGTCCGATAAGGTGTTTTATACGCTTATAGTCAGTCAAAACTGTTGGGCGAGGATCATTATAAGCGGCGACGTTCTCTAAAATGTATCCGACAGGGTTAGCCATGGATTGAAGAAAATGAAGAACCCTCAAAAGCTCAAAAAACAATTTAGTATGGGGATCCGCCAAACCAAGACCTTTGCCAGCCCAAGACATGCCTTGACACTCCCACCCCCCGAAAACAAGGTCTATCGGTTCGACATCCCGTAGATGATGATTACTAAGGATGTCGATGTCTTGTGGAAGAGCAGTGTGCATGTGTAGAAAGGCTAACTTTGGAAACAACTGTGGATATTGTGAATGCAGGAGATTATAGTGGTGCAATTGTGCTTTTCTAGCTAATGCATCAATTTCTACTGCATAGTAGTGAATGATGAGGAGACTATTCCGTAAACATGACAATAGTGAAGTTTCGATCCCAGCGAATAGATCTAAAATAACGACCCCGTCCGTATGAGGACTCAGCTGTACAGGCTTCCAACTGATTGGAAGGAAACCTGAAAGATCGGTTGCAACTGTAGGTATAAGAGGGATAGTCGTTAATGGAATAGATAATGTGGACTTATAAATACAATCAAATGTATGAGAATTGATAAGAAAACCCGGTTCCGCAAAGAGCTCGGGTAAGGGGGAACTATCCGGTGTAATTTCTTCAGCCGAATGAGAGTGGAAAATTTCCTCCCCAAAGGAGTTCCCCAAAAATGCGGGAAGAGCCGTGGCCGAGTGAGCCATAATGGGCAAAGGTCGGCGGGTTGAAATGAGAGGGAGGTAGATTTTGCGCTCCGGAAAGTGTGTCGGTTGGTAAGAAAATGTTTGGTCGTGCATGTCCACCCCACCACCAATTCGGAATATAACGTCTTGACCCACCAAACACTCGTAGTCGTCACATTTAGTGACTAATCCCCTGACAGCAATTTCAACGGACTCATTTTCGGTTCCTGTCTCAAACTGAAAAATGAACGGGTCCTTTGTGATTCCGAGGACTGGCTCCGTGGTCCCAGCCGAAGTAAGAAGGCGGGTAGCTGTCACCTGAAGCTTGTCTGCTGTCAAACCATGCTTGAGCGCAAATCCAGATCCGAGGATCACGGATTTGGCCCTGGAGTCCATGAGAGGAAGAGTGGGGTGAACACCGTTCAATGAGAATGATCCCCGAGAGTTATCAAGGAAATTGATGTGGGGATTAAGATTACGACGCTCTTCCAAAGTAACCGGTTGAACCGCTGAGAAACTGTGGTTTAGCTGCAGAGCCCTCAAAGCGGCTGCCGTTGCGACCTCATCAAGAAGGGGAAGGGCTTTCGGTACATCCTCCAACATAGCTGAAAAAATACTCAATCGCTCCTTTACCCGATGGGCCTCATGAATAGTGTCATCCAATATGGTTAGTGCCCCTCGCCATCGTATGCGAGGTTTCCGGTAGGGAAAGCAGAGGCTCTTTTACAAATGAGAGTGGGACACGAGAATTTTGTAATTTGCCCACTCGGTTATGGTCCAGTGAGCCCTTTTTAAATGTGGCCACCCATTGTTGGACGGTGGAATCACGAAGTGTTCGCCCAGCCAACGACGGCATATGGACAACGGTCCTAGCCATCCTAGTAAATTGGGGTTTCATTTCCGCCATGAAAGCCGCAAATTGCTCTTTCATCATGGCCGCCATTGTGGCTTGAAGCTCGGCCTTCTCTCTCTCTCAACGAGAGATTTTAGGAGGAGCTTCCTCCTTCTCGGTCTCCTTAGGCGGAGTGAATGGTTTCGCGGAACGGGCCGAAATTCCGCCGTTCTTTATCTGATTTTGATAAGTGAAATTAGGGTCCTTGATGTGGCACCGATGGGCATAATGTCCCTTTTGGTGGCAATGAGAGCAAGTGGCCGCCTTGTCAGGACACATGCGGGCATCATGCCCGGTTTTTCCTCATCGGAAACACATTCGGTCTCATGGACTAACACGTGGAGTTCCCATGGTTGGCGTCTTTTGGGGCCTATTAGGAGGCCATGGGTTTTTAGTTGGAGGAGGAGATGGATTGGCCGGTTCCCTGTGAGGAGGTTAGGACCGCTCATGGGCGTCCCACCAGGATGTCTGCGTCTCATACTCTACCGCGTAATGAGCCACTTGCTCAAAGGTGAATTTCAATCCATACATCTGGCTGAGGTGATTTTGGATAAACCTCTTTGATGGACCTGGAAACAATCCCACAAATTTCTTGATAGCCTTTGCATCAAAACATGAGGTCCAGTAATGCCTCTCGCAGAGTTTCCATCCGAGCCCGCAAGGCAGGAGCAGTTTCACCTGGCCTGCGCTCGAAGTTCATCAACTCTTTGATCTGATCCGGATTTTGCATCCGGTACTCCTCTTGGAGGATGTCAAACATGACGAAGAGAGGGTCACGTAAGGGAATGGTGCCCCCCGCTCTAGCAGGGACCGCCGCTCGGGCAGCCACTGCATACTGTCAAGGAACCTCGGGGATAGCTGGATACAACTCGTACCCATTGACATCTAATACCGCCGGTCTCGCAGCCTGATATGGGTTATCCACTTGGCCGAGGACCTTTGGTAACCCCGCAAAGGGAGCCACGTACTCTGTAATTGCAAAAACATCCCCGTACTTGCGAGTGTAGAGAGTGAGGGTCGTACCACGGAGGAATCGACCGAGAAGGAAAAAAAGGACACGGAGGTCAAACCTATCCTGATATCTAAATGCTAAATCCCTCATTTCCGTGTCGTATAACATACGGAAATGCAATAAGGACATGGTGTCCTTTAATCCGAAAAAGCAGAATTGCATCCTACCCATGGATCCCTCTGAAGAGGAAGCCATGTCGTAAAGAGGAGGATGAGCCAGTTGTGCCAAAGTTGTGCTGTCAGAGAACCTATTTGTGGGAGGAGTTTGAAAGGTTTCCTCTGGAAAGTCTTCTTCACTTCCCTCTAGGTATGACCTAGATGAAACCGAGGACAATGATGACATACGATCTGCAATTGGATCGGATGTGGTCAACGATTCGGGAAAATCTGAAGGATTTAACTGCGAAGGACAATACAATGTACCACCTCGGGTGGACCCGGATAAATAAGGAAGGTTGTCCCAATCTATGGGCATAAACCAAGGGGAAAAACCCTGACTACAATACTGAACTGTTTCGCACGACCTAACCGAGATGCAACACGTATCAGACCAATCCACTCGTCCAATCAACACACTCAATCACTATCAAGACCCAGTGGTCATATCTAGCAAGTAGCCGGTTTACCAAAACCTCTACCCTGCAAACAGTTGGCAAGGCCAAAGGACCAGATCTATAAAAACAAGAAAATTGCTATTTAAGCACCCTTGGGTGCAGATTTACAGCAACACAGCCGGGAAAAAAGTCTTCACAGTGCCACCCACGGCAAGATCTACTAAGAAATCCCACTCCAGATAGTCACACGAAAATCCAAGGCTACTTAGGGCCAGATAGCATGCAGGGAAAGCAGGAAAATGCAAATGCTCAATAAGAAAGGTTCACGATGGATGCAATCCACACCGCCCCCCTACACGCGTGTCCACACTAAATCGGAACGCTCCTGCACCAGCAAGGCATCGACTACTTATAGAGACCTTTAGTACTCTGGTGAGCACTAAGGGTGAAGTGAACTTATTCCAAGCAAGTCGCGTTTTGCAGAGCTCCTTGGGATAAAGTTCGCTCCACGAAATTCGCTCCGAGCAACGTCTCCAAAATAAACCTCCGCGAGACCCTCAGTACTATGAAGACCCTCAGTACGCCGTGGAATGTTAGGGGACCAATGGAAGGAAAAAAAGAAAGCGTTCGGTGGAAGAAAGATAACCAATAAGACACACAAATGCAATAGATAGGAAAAGTGTGTTATAATAAAGTAACAGGCCGCTAAAACTCTAGATATACTACCAAACTTGTGACCACAATAATCCAAAGCCAGCTGCAAACCCTAATTCCACTTGGAAAACCCTAATTCCAAAGCCAAACCCTAATTCTAGACGGCCAAAACTCCAAATCTGCAGCCAAGGAATAGAATGATAACGACGTAAGGACTAGAATCAAAAGGAATAAACCCTAAATCTGTTGCAACCCTAATTCTGCCGCCAAACCCTAATTTTGCTGATTAACCCTAAATTTGTTGCAAAATTTAGGTTTAACACTAATACCAAGAAATATAGTGGCACCAGAATAAGAGACAAAGATTGAAAGAAAGAAATAGCGGAAAACAAAAACAAAATGTTTTATTTTTTTATTATTTTTATAAAATATAATTTATATTTTTAATAGATTTTTTTTTTATGTTTTTTCGGACAAGAATACTAAGCCACAAGGTAGCCACTAGGCTCTTGGGTCTTCAACGTATTCTTTACAAGAGTTATCTCATAGGAAAGCAACGAAGCAAAATAAACACTTCCAACCAAACCAAGAAATTCGGATTCGGTAAAAAAAAAGCACTTTTACAAGACAACCGAAATGCCACACAAACAAATACACTCAAACAAACCGTTCAGCTGTTCGGAGAACTACGCAGCCCAATACAAGATGCCACGCCTCAAGCCTCCACTCCAACAATCGCCAAAAAGACAAATTTGGAGGGAAACCTTCCGGACTTGGCCGAAGCCGTGTGGATTAAAAACGAGGTAGAACACAAGGAGAGAAAAATCCGTACGCTAACTAGCATCTATCGCTAGCTAACAAGAAGAAAAGGAAATAGTGGGCAATCGGTGGCAAGGAGGAAGCAAGAAAACAGCTCCGCCGCCAAGAGAAAATTCTTGTCCGAAAACTAAATTCTCTAAGTTTGAGAATTAGCCTAAGTAGGACTTAGCTAAGCCTAGCGCGAAACTAGCCTACGTCTAGTCTACTTTATATGAATGAAACTACTTAAGATGTTGGCCAATAGGGAGCCAACATCGTCTGTCTTACGTCTAACAAAATCCACAATCCAAGGGTAAAAAACCCTTCCTATCTAAGGCTGCGGCCCCATGTAGTTGTAACTTAGCGTACTTACTTTGTATTTTAGCGCGGATCCGGCGGACCCGGATTTCAAGTGTCTCTATGTGTTCATTCGAAATTATTACTTAAGTTTGTGACAATTGTATACGTCGACAACGCCCGTGACTGCGGTCACCATGTACAATTTGTGATGACGCACCATATTTTCTTGAAACTTTTTGAAGCGTCGCAAGACACATCGTAATTTTTGAAACGATTTGCGGATTTGGTATGTCGCATGTCTTTGCGAGACATCGTTGACGTACAGCCTTGCGCCCGTGGCTGTGCAAAATGCCTTGACGTGAACCTCTCCCGTCAGGCCGCCATTACTTCGCAGATTTTTCACGTTCGCAGACTTTTCAACTTTGCGTGAAATGACACTGCAGCGTCGAGACCCCTGCAAAAAAAAAACCGTACAACATGCAAGCCGACAAAAACAAACAAACCCTGTACTTTTTTTCGTCGTCAAAACTTCTAAAATCTTTTCACACGTGGGAATATATTTTCAGATTGGTGTAGACGGATTTGCTTAGCTTAAAACACAGTGCCGATGTGTTTTATGATAAGCTTGAAAATGACGTGACAGTGGGTCGAAAAACCGCAAGACGACAAAATTTCGTACATCCTAAGTTCAAGAATGACGCAAATTGTACTTTACAAATTTGCGATTTCTTCGTACGGTCGCAACTTAGGCAGTACGGCGCTAAGTTATAAAGGAAAACGACAGAAAAAAACCCGAACTTAGCCACATGGGGCCGCAGCCTAAGTGTGTGAGTGAACCTACGTGGGTTCACGACTTAAATGCGCACCAATGAGAAAGCGCCAACAAAACGTCGATCGTACATGTCATTCGTACGTCGCGAAAGTCCACTTGAAGTGAAAAAGTACCAACAAAATCAAAGGTACGGGTGAAACCGAAAGTACATAGGAAACGCAAGGTACAAATGAAATCCATGATCGTACTCCAAAATCGTGTACCTACGAAATGAAACGAAACAAAAGTACGCACGAAATTAGTACATATTAAATCAGACGTGTACGCGAATCCCGTACACGTCACAAATAAGTGAACCAGCGCAAAATCGCAAGTGCGAATGAAACTCATACATGCGTGCCAAAATATCGTGCGTGCGTGCATGATATCGTGCGCGCGCGTCGATTATCGCGCGCGCGTGCACAATATCGTGTGTGCGTGCGAAATATCATGCGCGCATGCAAAACATCGTGCCCGCGTGCAGCCGATACCATGCGGCATGACATTGGTGAGCTTTCTCGGGTAGGTCGAGCATTTTAGCCATTCAACTTTGTTTCGCGATATTCTCTTTGAGGTTCTTTGGGCGATTCATTCACAAGGTTCCGTCGTTTGTCCCCTTCTATCCATTACTCTGGTCCTTTGAAGACTTCCTCTCTTGAAAAAAAACTTGCAGGATAAATTAAAAAGCACGATGGTAAACCATCTGAGTCTGGGGGTACAAAAGGGGTGGCATGACCAACACTCAAAAACAACAATAATAAAAAACAAAAAGAGCGACAAGAACACACCCTAAAAAAAGGAAGCAACAACAAGGAAAATAAAAACACCCTAACTCAAAATGAAAAGCACGGCAACTCACAAAAACAAAAATACAAACCCCAACCCCAACCCTAACTCAATTAAATATCTACGAAAAACAACCCCGTAAGTCCCCCCAGCCCGGAGGAGCACGTTGAGGGAGTTCCGGAGCACGGCGACGATCCATAACCGCAACAGTCGATCGGAGGAGAATAGAAGCCTGCACTCGTTGTAGAGCCACAGATAAGCGTTGACGGTAAAAAGAAGTAAGGACCGAAGGAGGAGGGCTCCCAGGTCCTCGACGCTCGAAAGCACGTCGAGCACAAGTACGGAGAAACTCGTCCAGTGCAACACCCAAACAACCAAAGATCTCGACCGCCATCGGGATAAAGTCATCCATAGGGTCCCGGTGGGCATAATCACGCTCCTTCGCCTTAGCAGCATCACGAGCCGCCACCCCCAGATGTCGAGCCGCCTGACCAACAACTGTAGCTGAAGTAGGGTTCGCCAGAACAATATCACCGAAAATGCGACGGGCACCATCAAGCAAAACAACATCGATCCGACGCGAGGGAATAATATGAGAAACCTCACGACGCACAGAAAAGCCCCCTTCTGAAGCAATAGTGGCAACGGTGTCTCGAATAGTGTCGTGCGCCTGGATCAAATCTCCCCCATGGGAGCAACGAAGCAAATGGACACCATCGGGCCCCAAGACACGACCACATGCACAAACAAGAGAGCCAAGTAAAGGAGGATGGGGGAGGCCGAGGCGAAACCGAAGGGCAGTGGTGAACTGAGCTGGTGAGAATCGGAGAGTGGACAAAATAGGTGTGGCAAAAAGCCAAGACCCAGAACCGGGTCCACCACAAGAGAGAAGACGGGCACGAGAAGAATCGGAGGGAAGCGCCGTGAGAAGCTCGGATTTAATGGTGGCGACAACCCGATCGGAAATCGATTCTTGGACACGCTCAACAGATTTTGTAACAAGGGTCGAGAAAATCGGCACATCCACAAGGGAATGGGGAGGAAGAGAACGTGACGCATCCAATAGAGATCGCTGGAAGGCGAACACACCGTCTGAAACCCGGGGGATAACAGTAGCTAGAACGGGGGTGTCCCCAGCCAAGAAACGGGAAACAAGAGTAGAGGCAATAAGACACCAACTTCCCAAATAGGCAGCTGGAGCAACACGAGCGGTCGATAATAGACCCAACCCCCCAGCAGAGACAGGGAGGGATGCTTGAATGCGGGCCGATGGCCCAGACTCGCGATCAAATGCCCCGCGACCTAACAGAGAGTGGAGGACGTCCATGAGGCGATCGTCAAAAGCCGAGAGAGAGGAGAGAAATGTCGAGGTGGGAGGGGAAGTACGAGTGAGGTAAGACGGGCGGTGGGGAAAACACCTGGTTAACATAGCAAAAGCAACTTGGGGATCGGGAAGGTGAGGAAGGTCGTCCACTTGGGCTAGATCTGTTTGCAGAGCATCATGAAGGAATTGGGTCACGAAAGTATCTGAACCAAGGGGGCAACCTAGCACACGAATGCCATCGGAGGGAGAAGGGGTTTGAAAACCAGGAGGGGTAGTAAACGAAAGTGGAATATCCTGAGGAGACCAAATAACACACTTCGACGGCTGAACTGATAGGTTGAGTTCGGCTAAACGTTCCCTGAAAAAATCATATGCCAACACGACTTGTTCTCTCGGCCCAATAATGTGCGTATCATCGGCGACCGAAGGAAAAAGGCAAGAAGGGAAGGCGGCTGCGGAGGCACGAAGGGCTTGGTAATGGGCAAGGGCGAACAAAGGTCCGCCGAGAGGGTCACCTTGGCGAGTGCCAGTAGCAGAGGAGAGAGGAATAATATCACCATCGGCCGAGAAGGAAAGGCTGCTTGTCAAAGAATAGAAAGCCCTCACAAAGGGGAACAATTGGACAATCGGAGATGGAGCCACCATAAGCTCTGAAAAAATCACGTTCCGATCCACCGTATTAAATGCATTGGAAACGTCGACTTGAAGGACCAACCAATCCGGATGTACATCCAACAAAGCCTGAATCCCATGGACCACGGCCTCACAACCCCCTCTCGTGGCCACTCCAAACTGATGAGGAGAGAAATAATCATGGAAAGCCGGTTGGAGCTGCTTTGGTTAAGGTGCTTGCTTCTCCACCCTATCTCTTCTGCGGATCGCTTGGTGCATTTCAAAGGTCATTTCTCATTGTCTTGCTACTTGAGTTTGTCGTTAGGTGTTTCGATATATTTTTGAACATCTGATTTTTTATTATTAGTGGATACATTCCTACGTTTCGTGGTATCGTTAATACGTCTTACATGGTGGTTGTCAGAGGCCAAATAGGAGAATCCATCCCATTGTTGTAGGCGATATTTTATCCTGTATCGTGGCCCGTGCCATTTGCATATTTGCTCAACCCCTCTTTTCATGATGACTTTTCACCATACAGGTTTGACGTCATTCAACAGGATTGTGAAGCCTTTCTCCAAAGTATCTTAATTTTGTTAGATTGACATCCCAATTTCTCTTCGAGAAGGTCGATCTTCACATGCTTGACGTTATTGTTTTCGGGCTTATGGTTGCTCCCTCCCCGATTGTCAAAATTTTACCTTTTGTGGGAGCCTCTTTCTTTTGACCAACAACCTACATGACAAAATTTAATCTTTCTGTGCAACCAACAAAAGTGAATTACACGGGAAACATGAACCATGTACCACGTCCACGACCAAATTGTCGTGACCAAATTATGCGTCGCGCCGCGGAACTAATGTTCATCAAAGGGCTCTCGTCATCAGGCGTTACCAGTAATCGTACGAACACGTTTATTAATATTTTGATCACTTATCAATCAAGGTCTTGCCAACAAGGCAACTATCTCCTGCGTGGTTTATTGCGACTGGTACCACGTAGGTTCTTGTTCAAACGACGAGAATGGTCCAAGACTATAAAAATTACAAAATTTGGACATCGCATCCGAACGCACGGGCGAAATTTAAGATTTGTAAAAACGTATTAAATTCCAAAATTTGTAAGCTCGTGCTTTGTTACTGTTCGATTTGCGTTAATATTTTTCAAACGAAATTCCTTTTCACGAAGGTCGATGGATGGCAAAAGGAGTTTTAGAGGATATCCGACACCCTAGATATAAAGATCACAGGCAAAAGCGTTGGGCATCGGTGGAACTACAATTGAAATAGGAAAGAAAGAGGACGCACAGAAAGATCACCAAAAGCAATGAAACAACAACTCTTAGTGTGACAAGCGTAACTAACCTTGAGCATAAAATGATTTTGACATCCAAGCATTGTAAACTTATCGCTATGGTACATTTACGTGTGTGAGGGATAGGTGGAGATTGTGGAAACTACAAATTCTCAAAAGATTTCAAAAGAGTACTCCAAACACAGACAAAAAACATTGGAAAAACCTTCTTAATTATCTGTCCTTGACATGGTTTTTGGAATGTCCCACACCTATCTTCATTACACACCAAGTTGATAATATATTGGGATTTCATTATGAATGATGGGTTTTATTCACACTTTGTGATTAAGCATATAACACATAATAAATACATTATTTTATCCAAAAGCCTCCATTGTCCCGAGGAATATCAATGAATTGATCATGCAAGGATTACAGTACTAAAAGAGCCTTGTTGACGTTAATTACATAAATTCAAACGTGTAACTTTGCATTCTAAAAGTTAATTAAATAAGCAATTAAGAACAAACAAGACCTTGATACGAAACCTGTATTAACCAATGTTTACCTTCTTCTTTTTCCTAATTGACTTGAATGGGTTTTTTTCTTGCTTTTGTAATCGTCTTCCAAGTGCGTCCATCAACGATTCAAATGTATCTTTCTCCGCCAAAATGGGTGCCCATTTGTCCCTTATTTCTTCTGGATACCTTTCGAGAGGGTTGACGGAGAAGCTCGACCATACGAATCTCGTCCATACTTCGGCACAAGCTTTTTGTTTTCTCCTTACGACATCCCGAGGGATGGCCCTCAGTATCTCGCCAATGAGAGGAATATCGTCCTTAGTGAGAATAACGCTAAACTCGTCCCAATCGAGAAGGTCATGTTCCAAAGCTTGAACCACATTGGGCTAAAAGAAAAAAAGGCACACATACCACAAATGCGTATAAATATCAAATCATTATGTTTCGTATTTTTCATTGCCTTGAGGAAAGACAACGTCTCAGTTACATGGTTTCTTTGCTAAAACAAAAAAAATGGAAAAACACACAAGCTAGAGTTGTAATTCACAGTTTGACAATTGTTTTTCCATCAAAAGTGATGATTTTCTACATCATAAAACCTCACAATTGCCTCAAGAAACAAGTGTATTACTAAAGCGTATTTCAAACATTAGGAAGGTATATATAATTGCATAACTGTCCCTTTGCCCTAATGTCATGAAAGAACCAGACGACAAAACAATTCGAAGTTGCCTTGGTTCATTATGTGATAAACAGAGACAAGGAAAAATTTCCTTGTAGAGAAAACAATTTCTCTTACATTATCATGTTTTAAGACGATGAAAAGCAAAGGGAAGAAAAGGAAATGAAAAACTGAGAAGGGTCTTTTCAAATAGAAAGCAATTTGGCTTACCTGTATCACCACAGGAATGCACCCCACCATGGCTGCTTGTGTGGCTCTCATGCCCCATCCCCATCCGGCAGGAGCTAAACAAAAAATGGATTCTTCCATTGCATCCAAATATCCTTGCACCCATCCCTCTGTGCCTACTATACGAATTCCTGTCTCATTCTCCCGATTCTCGTAAAGAGTAAACATCTTTTGTCGAACACCAAAACTCCAACTAAAACCCTCATCTAGTGACTCGGGCCTTGAGAGAGCAGAAAAGCCCTTGAAATAGAGCAAAGTTTTACGTTGGTCCTGTCCTCTAGGGGAGGCCTCTGTTCCATCGTTTGTGACCTCCTTTAAAAACGGGACGTGTTCGTAAACATCGCCTGCCATAGCAGGAGGCATAACTATATCCTTTCCAATTATGAAACACGGATCCTCATCTTTTATCACCATGTTTTTTGTATGACCCCATAATGTAATGGTCATCATATTTCCCAATACAGATCCCCGATTTCCATAGTCGCCAATCTCACAATTTCCCCAATCCCCATTGGTCAACACAAAGTGATCTGAACCGTTGGAATCATTCCAGTATGGCCAATGTTCTTTCACATAGGATGTGGCCCAATCAAGAATTTCATACGATTTGCCTCCACGAGATCTGTCAGATGTCCATGTGTAGAACAACAAAATCATATACAAAAAATCAATGAAAGCTAATCATAGACAAGAATCTGGCGATAGGCATATGATGTATTACCTTAAATTTATCCTCTTTTGTAAATAATAACCCTCAAAATCGATGCTCAAATCAAAAAAACCCATCTAAAAGAAAGAAGAGGTTATTACCTTAGAATAAGGGGTATGTAGAAGTAGTCTGCCTCATTTGGATCAGCTGTGCGGTGGTGGCTTGTTAATATCCTCTCCAGAAAATACATCTGCTCTTGCCAATCCAGATACCAAGATTGCTGGACTTGCCAAGTATTGAAATATCCGGGCAGTTCATAAACGTATATTTTGGGTGTGACCTCCTCCTTAGGATTCCATATACGTTCGGGGACAGCGTTCGACCATGAGAACGGAGGTTTCACTATCACCCTGCGATGATAAAACTACAACTTAAGAACTCATAAAACAACATAAAAACAAAACAACTTAACATCTATGGTAGTGAATTGTTTGCTGGTCCTGTTGATCAAAATCCTCCATACTTGAGTATCTAACAGCTAAGCTATCCTAACCTGGCAAATAGGCAACTCGAGCCTGACACGACTTATAATCACTCTGCAGTTATATTCTCTAACCTGGCCCTAGCCAAGTTCTCATGTACTTCATTTGCCTTTGGGAAATTTTGATTCAATTTAGCATACAGACAAAAAGATATTCCACAAAAAATGTGTCTTTTAAATCAAGTGATAAAAATGATACAAACTGTTCTGCTGATTTTCCTTTAATCCTATGCTTGATTTTCATACTCAGAAAGGTCCTTGACTGACCTCTCAACCAATCATATAAATGTGCGGTACAAGTGGTACTTTACCCTTGACGGATTAACCCTATTCGACCACCTGGATTATTACGCTACTATTTATACACTACACCGCGAATCGTAATTAGAGTTATGTATGCTAATTCCGTCACCCCAAATTTTGACTCTATCACTATAAATAGAGTACATTATTCTAAATTATTCTTTACGTTATTTAAGGTACTTTTTGAATGAGCGTTAATAACTATAATACAGTGCCGTTTTAAGTAGTGTGGCGTACGGTCGGTGTCTGACCGTGCAAAATTGTACTTTATTAAGTAAAAAAGTACAAATAATGATTTAGTACAGGCCGTTTTCATGTAACTGCGTTTTAACAAACCGCGTAATGCAAACGTCATAATGACCTGAAACTGTACGTTTTGTCAGATTCTGTACTTGTACATAATTTACAGTGGATATATTCAGCGCACAAATTTACGCCCAAATTAGAGTTATTGATAAATTAGAGTAAAATTCCGTTTTGAAAAAGTTCTATCACACAAATTAGAGTAAATAACTCTAATTATTTTTTTTACTTTTTTTACTCTAATTCGCGGTGTAGTTAACTCCGTCTGAACCGACTTTCAAAATTGTTCACCAACGCTCGGCTTTTTGTCTCAACAAACTTGCCGGGTCAAAACGGTTCCAGAAAAAAGTCAACGGACACTGTTGTGTCCGTCCAATGTGAACGATCCCGCGGCGATCTCGCGTTTGCCATACGCATTCATTCCGACATGTCCGGAATCTACTGTTACCCCTCGATCTCTTCCACCCATTCGGAGATCTCACCGGGCTTCGATATTCCAACTGTTTTGTGTCCGAAGCTTTAAGTTACAACTGGGGTGTCTATGCCACGTGCTAAAGTAAACTGTCCATGCCACGTGCTAAAGTAAACTGTCCATGCCACGTGCTATAGTAAACTGTGAACAGTCAGTTTTGTTTGGTTTCACTTTTTAGACGTAGCTTACTTTCTTGTGACTCTTGTTGTCTTTAAATGTTTTTCCAGTTTTACCCCTTTTATACACATGGTTTTACCATCGCGATTTTTGCAATTCAGATTTCACTTTCAAGTTTACCCTGCCACATTATTATGGTTAATAGTTAAGCCTAGGACTTGCATAAAATTCACATCCTCTCACAACAAGCACTACTAACAAATAGGAGTTACATCTCAATAGGTCCATCCCGTGTAGTGCTTTCTTGTTTCCCCTTCAGTTGTTTCCCCTACAGTGACATCGCTCATTTTACACCGCGACCTTTGACCTTTAACGTTTCCGTTTCGTGAAGGACGGGGCCGAAGCCATGTTTTAGAATTTTTTTTTTCTTTGTCGATATGACAAGCAATTTCAATACATTGCGATAATATATGAACTTGGTATATGACTACTCCCACATGGTTAAAAACCGTATACCCAAAATCCTCCCTGATAAGCAACAGTGATTGATTGAAAGATACAAAATAAAGGTGCACAAACTGGTGGAAAACCCAGATTCCTCAATTTCTTAGATCTTAAAGCGATTCATGAATAAAGCTATATAAAGAGTTTGACTATCAGAGATCCGTACATCCCTCATGGAATAAGCTGCTGACTCGTTAGAGGGGGTTTAAGACTATGTAGAAATTGGATTGGGAAGCATATACGTCATTCATTTGTACCGCAGCCTGATTTGAGAAATTTTGCACATAAGTCTAATTCTCCCACACAAGTTAGAAAAGAAAAAAAAGAAACAATACCTGGAACAGGATCTTACTCTGTCTGGCCACTAGGTCCAATGGAGAGAGCACAGTCGAGTCCGAAGAATCCCTTGTTGCATTTGCAGATACATTCTCCTCGGCCGTTGCAGTCATTGTAACAGTTAAATGGAACGTTTCCGACTTGGCTGCATCCGTAGCTGTTATAAGCCCACGTACACCTGACAGAGAGCCAGAGAAGGTTACTTTCGACTTCTCACAAGAAGAGATCTTACAAGGGATGTTACAGTTTCGAGGAAAACTTAAAAAAAAATCTCGCTCTCTCTCGTGGGACAGAGATATATACTTGCTTTGAAGGAGGGAGAGAGGGAGAGAGAGAGAGGGAGAGAGGGAGAGAGAGAGAGGGAGAGAAGGAGAGATGGAGGGAAGGGATAGAGAATGATAGAGAGAGATACAAGAGACCAACAGATCATCACCCAGGACCTGGGAGCTTTGTTTTTCGATAAGAAAATGATTAGTCAAGAGGATACTGCCAGAGAGCAGAGACACCTCACATAAAATCTTCCTACCTCTTAACAACTGCTCAGTCCATGGATGCAAACCAATTTCATGAAGTCCCAGCCCTTTCTTACTGGCAAATTTTATCCTTAGCGGAGCACGCGCCACGGCCTGAACAGTTCAATGGACAGTCAAAGGGACTTGTCCATTCATGCCGCCATTCATTCTCCGGAACCTTCATTCTTGGTCCAAGTTCATGTCCCAAGTTATCCGTATTGAGGAACACTTCTGGACCATTCAACAGTTTGCGGATGTCGGTCTCAACGGTTCCATTGTGTCGATTTTCATCAAAGCAAAGTCCATCCGTTCCAAACCGGTAACTGTCACACTGCAGTTTACAAGCACAGGAGGTTTTAAAGCCACAAGGAGTGTAATATCCAGGTGCCAGGTAGCAGGCAGGAAACGCCAAATCTTCACATGTCGGACCAATGTAACTTCCTTTACATTCACATAGACCTGTTTCTTCATTACAAGTTCCATGGTCCAAGCATCCGGCAGGACAAGTTGTGTGCAATTCATTCACAACTTCCCGAGTCGCCTTCCTAAATCTGCGAGGCAAATTGATTGCATACATATACTGCTCCTGCTTCTTCAAAGAGGCTTTTTTCACCCAGAGAGATGCAGTGTCTCTCTGTCTCAAACGATTCCCAAGAATCTCCATCACTGACGTCACCACATCCTCTGTTGCCAATTTGGGTGCCCAAGATTTTTGAACACTTTCAGGGTAAGTTTTTAGAGGATTCAGAGAAGGGCTAGTCCACACAAATCTGGTCCATATTTTAGCACATGCTGCTTGTATTTCTGCAATGGTCTTCATTGGAATTGCTTGCAAAATTGACTCGATACGAGGCAAATCCTCTGGCTGGAGAATCACTGCGAAGTCCTTCCAGTCCAGGTCACCCTCAAAGGGCTGGACAACTGAAGGCTGTCCCTCCCTCTCCCCCCAAAGTCAATAACGGGATAAACTTGACATTTGACAAGTGGCATTGATATGGTTATTGACAATGAAACAGACTGAAGGAATTCGATAATGACCAAAAAATAAGCATTTGAGATTTTGTGTTGACATTCTTGCTGACATAGGACATTTAACATTTTTATTCTGGAAGGCATCGACTGGCATGATAGTGGATATTAGTGTTTAACTGACATCTAGTGTTGTACATCGAGTAGGATTTGCCAATAATCTGTATGTAATTTCGGACCAACAGCTCTTATCGTCATGCTATATCATCAGTATTCAGTACTAAAACGATTTGTTTAGTAATCCGTCAATGCTGAAAATAAAACTCATTACTGTACGTTACATTGTACGGTACCCTAATGAATGGCCGTATGAAAATGTTTGACTTTGTACCCTGATTTTTGTTTTTCGAATTTTTTACACAAGATTTTCGTCCCATCAAGCGATCGGTCAATATTTTGCCAGGTTTGTACCAGGACCGTAAACTTATCCTTCATTTATCGTCAATTACCGAGGAGTCAAAAGTTAGCGGCAAATTATCGATTTTTAAATTCCTTGACATTACCAAATACCGAAATCACGAAAAAGTGGGCACTAAAAGTTAGGTGTTTAACGTTGACATTCGATGCTTGATGCGTGACATTTACCATGTTAACCTTGAAGGAGACATTTGAAATGGATAATTAGATCATGTTGTCGAATTTCAAAAGACAACACGGGCTAAGAAGCCACCTCTGACTTATTATGACATTATCTCACTCTTCCAGGAAAGCGCAGTCACTCTATGCTTGCCTAGGTGACATAGAAGATGTTAAACACCTCTGTTCCTAAAGACCATTGTTTAATTTTTCATTTCCTCTGTCTCTCCCTCTCACTCTCTCTCTCTCATTGTGCCCATTTTGACCCTCCCTTAAAATGAGTTTCACATCGTAAAATAAAACAATCTTCAATGACTTCAGAACCATAACCGGGCTCACCTGCATGATAACAGGGATACAACCCAGAATGACTGCTTGTGTAGCATGCTCACTCCATCCCCATCCACTTGGGGCGAGGCAAAAAGTTGAATGTCTCATTTGGAGAAAACTATCATCAATATCCAGGATTCCCCCAGTGGTTTCCAAGTAAATGCCAGTCTCATTCTCACGGCCACGGTAAAGTCGGAACAATGTTTGTCGCACTCCAAAGCTCAACTTATAAGGGCCAAAGGGACCAGCTCCCATTCCATCTGAGCCCTTGAAATAGAGTAACCATTTCCGTCTCTCTACGTCCTCGGTCTCTTGTAAGTAAGGCACATGTTTATACAAATCTTCCCTCATTACTGGGGGAATTACAATATCTTTTCCAGGCTTGAAACATGGTCTATCCTCTTGAAGCTTCATATTATGAAGGTGGCCCCACAGTGTCAGTACAATCACTTTATCCAAAAGTGGCTCAGAAAATCCATATTCTCCAACTTCACAGGCTCCCCAATCTCCATTCTCCACAATGATGTGGTCCCTTCCCTCATGTCGTTCCCAAAATTTGGGCCAAGTTCCTTTCACATATTCCATAGCAGCTACAAGTGCAGATTTTGCGCTGCCCCCTCGATTTCTGAAAGGAGACAAAATTTAAAATAAATAAACTTCTCGACGCCTACAAGGAAACATACACTGAAAAAAACCCACATTGAAAGCCAAAATCGACTACGGTTAATCGTGATTCAAAAGCCCTCGAGTTTCTCTTACCTGTGAATAAGTGGAATGAAGAAGAAATGAGCTTCTTCTGGATCCGAGGTTCGGTACCCACTGGCCAGAAGGCGTTCTATGAAGTAAAACTGTTCCAACCAATCCATTGTCAGCGAGTGTTGGAATTGCCAAGTATTGAAATACTGTGGAATATCATACACATAAATTTTTGGATAGAACACGTCTTCTGAAGGGGAAGGTTGTAAGGCATTTACCCATGGTAAGGGCGGTCACTCAATTAACCTGAAAAAAAAAAAAAGCAAAACTTACCGACTTTCCTCCCAACTTGATGCGTAAATAATATACAAGATGGTTCCAGATGTCAGCCACTATGCTTGGGGTTTATTCACGGTTACATTCAGAGAGTTAGCAGATGTATGATAGGAACACAAAAAAATATAATGGAAAGTTATCCAGGTCATGTGAAACTCCATTATGGACAAAAGCTGTGTTTTCAATATTGCGAACAATAGGGGATGCCTCAGGTGGTTGCAAACTTGCAAATCATTTCTCACCCATGAACCTGTCTATTTGTCATTATTTCGGCTTGAATAATAAAGACACTGAGCAACACCGGTTCCAGAATTTTGCAATTTGAAAACAATTAAAATGCTCTCACTGCAGCAGTGACGCTAACAACTCCATGTTAACACACCTGGGGCGTTTGTCTTTGTCGAGATATGATGAGCAATCAATCCCAAAATACCCTTCATCGCATTTGCAAGTTCCAGAAAAGCACTTCCCATGGCCACTGCAATTGTTGAAGCACAAAAATGGGACAACTGTCGATCCTCGAAAATCAGCAAACTCTGTGTTTCCGATATGGCAGCTGTCAACCAGACAGGACATACAAACAAATGTTGGTACTTCAGTGGAAGAACATGAAAAAGAAAGGCTTCGAATGCAGCTAAATGGAGTTGAATGGAGTCGAATGCAGCTAAATGGAGTTGAATGGAGCGAATGCATCTAAATGGAGTTGATTGGAGTCGAAAGGAGTAATATGGAATTGAATGGAGTTAAATTAAGCTGAATGGAGTCGAATGGGATCACTTATCAAATAGAGTCAAATGGACTCAAATGGAGGCAAACGGAGGCAATGGAAGCAAATGGGGTCAAATGGATTCAAATGGAGCCAAATCGAGTCAAATTAAAGTCGATTGGTCAAATGGAGTCAAATGGAGTGAAATGGAACCAAATGGCATCCAACGAAGTCCAATGGAGTTGAATGGAGTCGAAAAGAGTCAAATGGAGTCTAACCGAGTCAAAATGGAGTCCAACAAAGGGTGTTTTGTACAAGGTTAAGATAGCAATTTAACAACGTTTAGCCGGCTGGTACACACTCTACGAACTCAGATGTAAAAAACGAGAAACTAAATATTTGCAAAACTTGACCACTCACAAACAGCGGCAGATATTTAAAGGAAACCCAACTTTTGTGGACACGCAACTCATACCGAGCGGATATTTTGTAAAGGTAAAAATGTGAATGTCATTTGCATTTTGTGAGGGATTTTAAGAGCATCAGATTACGCAGTAGAGCCACCTAATCTTTTCAACCAACTTTCTTTTACTCAGGGAGAACGTAAGAACGACGTACTTCAAGCTTTGTTGATCACCCAACTGCATCGAACATCCAGTGTTGATGAATCCTGGACGGCAATCACCCATTTTTGAACAAGAGTCGACACTTGGCGTTGACATAGAACCAGAGTTCACAAAATCCTCTCTTCCATGATTCCACATACACCTGTCGCATTTGTCACATTCAATGAGTTAACACTCTCGAGTGTTAGCGTTTGTCCTATAAAGCACCAGTCATTCATTTTTTTAACACTTTAACATCACAGTTCAATGCATTGAAAAAAGAAATCACCAGTTGCCAAATGCATATGCAAACCTATTAGAAATTACCAATAGACTTAACTGACTAGCCCCAACAAAATGTAAAAAAAAAGCAAAGGAACAACTTACGTGCACCATCCTGTCTCCTGCTGAGAACAGTTTCCTTTACAGTCTTTTGACTGCAATTTGAAGCCCTCATTGACGATCGACATACGTTCTACTTCCTGGCCATTTTCGTCAAATTTGATTCTTGCCTGTGGTCCTTTATACAACTGTTGCACGTCTGTTTCTATGCTGCCATCTGCTCGCTGCTCGTCAAAGCAAACGTCCTCATGTGGAAAATGGTAAGCCTCACATTCTGCCACACAGGCACATGATGTCGGCAAATGACAGGGAGTGTGGTGACCTTTACTTAAATGGCAGAAAGGCATGGCTAGTTCTGCGCACATTGGCCCTTTGTACCCTCCCAAACATTGACAGACGCCCAGTTCCTTGTTACAAAATCCATGGACACACCCTTCCTGGCATATATTACTTTGGTTCTTTATCTTCTTTTTTGAACGTTTGTTTTTTAATCGTCGAGCAAGAATTGACATGAGAGTAGCATGAGCATCATTGTCTGTAAGAAGCGGTACCCATTTCCTCTGCACAACTTTAGCCAGCTTGGCAAAAGGATTATACTGAGGAGAGGACCAAACAAAATGCATCCATATTTTGGACAGATATTCACGCTTTTTCTCAGCCTTGATCGCAGGAATACGATTCAAAATATCTGCAATTCGCGGTAAATCATCAAGTTCAAGTTGTATGGAGAGCTATGACCAGTGAAGAAGATCGCCCTCAAATGGCTGCACAAGTCCTGGCTGCGTCAGACATGAGAAAAAGACTGTGTGAGACAAGCAAACTTTTAAAAGTACCTTTTAATCTTTACATCAGTTTAGAATAGGTGCTTGAATTTTTTGTGTTACAAAATGTCTGGGCATTACTATCCTGTGTTTGACTACTTCACATAATTGAGACAAATCCCTAGCATGTTTACAATGTGAGAGTTCACATCAGTTTCGTAGACATGTTGCAGAAACTAAAATTTTACACGGTCATATTCCACAAGATCCTGCAGATGATCACTTCCCCAGTTGCATGATCATGAAATTTATCATTGCTGACTCAAAGTTTCATGTCACTTTCATGTGCTTAACATTATTTGTAAATTTGAAAATCTCATGCTTGTTTTTTTTTCAGCAGACCTCGATCACTACTGGAATGCAGCCCAAGGAAGCCGCCTCTGTCGTCTGAATCTCCCAGTTCCATCCACCTGGTATCAAACAGAATATAGATTTTGACATTTCCTTCAGATGATCGTTTCCATGTGCCTCTGTTTCTTCAGTTACCCGTATTCCCGTCTCATTTTCTTTTCCATCATACAGCTCAAACATTCTCTCGTGGACTTTCATACTCCATGTGAACGGCTCAGAACTGCCGGGTTCCCTGCCTCTTCTCCCTCTATGATATAAGAGGATAGTCCGGGAAGAAATTTGCCCAGATTCTCCTGTAATCCATGGTGAGAAGGAATATAATTCTGGATCAAGAATTGGAGGCATAACTATATCCTGGCCTTTTATGAAGCATGGCTGCATCCCCATCTCCTCAGGCGTGTTTTTGTTCTTCATTCTCCCCCTCAAAGTAATGGTTATGCTCCTGGTTAATAAGGAGTCTACCTTCGTATCGCGAGAAATTCCACACTCTGCCCATTCTCTTTCAGCCAAAAAAATGTGGTCCGCACCGTTAAACCGGATGTAGTACGGCCACATGGAACTGATATACTCAATGGCCCATTTCAACAGCGCTTCCTTCTTACCTTTCGGGTTTCTGCCAAGGTGGACATCTTAAGCGGAGTCAAGAACAGTCAAGAAAAGTCAAGCTGAGAGACATAAACGGAAACAGATGGAGTTCGATGGTACATAGTCTGTTACGCTATTCTTTCACATGTGAAATTTTATTAGAACCCAGTTTATGATACCCAAGCAGCTGCTTCCTCTCCTCTTCAGGATCATCCAGTCACAGTATAATTCCATAGCCCTTACAAACTATAGATTTATGTTGTAAGCGCTCACATTTTTCCCCATATCTGCTATCAAAACGGCAACAACATTCACCTGATGGCATCCTGAGGTCCTACCTTAGAATAAGGGGCACATAAAAATAATCAGCCTCCTCTCCTTTCAGAGTACGATATGGACTCGCCAACATTCGCTCCATAAATAAGAGTTCCTCCGGCCAATCTAAGTAAGGCGAATGGGCAAACTGCCACGTGTTGAATTCTCCTGGCAGTTCATACACGTATATTTGTGGCTTGAATACGCGACTCCCTTCGTAGGAGGAGAGCATGATATCCGACCAGAGATATGGTGGGCTAGAGATTCTTCTGCGTAAGTTACCAGTAAGGACAAGTGTCACCTCTAAGGAGACAATGCATACAAACAATGCACAGCTTGGAAACCTTTATGTTTCACAGATGTAAGGATATTGCACCCTTACAACTTATTTCAATAACCATCCACAGTAAAGTCACACAAGGTCGATAACACGACAAATGATTCCAGTTTTGTATGGAAGGACCTTCACACGACTTCACCTCTCGATCAAACTGAAACAGAAATTACACGCAACACACAGTAACAATCAAGTATTTGAACAGGAAAACCAAAAGAAAAACTGTTTGAACAAAACACATAGTAATGCATACCATACTAAAACGAAAATGCATTGCTCAAAAATGCAGTATACAAAGCAGCGAGAGTAGATATCCGTGCTAATTTTTGTTGTTTTGCTGGGTGCCAAATTTGAGTGACCAATTTGCTGAGATGTCATGGAAACTCGATTTCTATGAATCTCATTCGCATAAGTATTTTGCATGATACAGTGTGGCTCAATCGTGGCAATTTGTTCAAGCACTAATTTTAAGATTAAAGGATAATTATGACTAACAGGCTTGATTATAAACTTTTTAATTGTTTAATTTGGATATCTTTTCACATTTATGCTTTGTGGACGTGTTATTTTAACAACGTCTCTTCAATGAAAATACAAAACAAAGAAAAGTTTAGGCATTTGTTCAGATATATAGAGCATTAAAAATGAGTTGTATCACAGTAGGACAAGGGATTCCTACAATATGACAGGGTATTGACATGTTGTAACCGAAGGTAGAATCAAGAAGGGTGCGAAAGCAAACTTCCATTCTGCGTGCACACAAGCTTCCATAACAAGTTCACAATGGTCCATATTTGTAATGACTAGAAGTAATTTTAGGGTTATTTGTACTACTTCTGTAGGATTATGAAGGCATCTATCTCGGATCAGAGATCGGACATTTATTTCCCAAAAATATATATGTACTGGACTATTTGTGAGATAAGCATTTAACGTCAATGTACATAATGTTACAGTGACTAGCTTTCCTCTCTGAACAAAATTGCCTGAAACATCAAAGCTAAACATCCGCCTGCATGACCACCTTCAAGATGCTTTATCAAGATGATATTATAATGCCTTAAAGCCCGCCAAAGAAGAATGATTGTGATATTCACAAACTTTATCATGAACATTCAATGTAATTTCTGTTTACTTGATTTGTTTTGTTCGCATATTTACAATGATGATACCAGGTGGAAAAGGACTTACTCTGTTAAACCATCCGGACCCTTGAAAAGAGAACAATCAGCCCCAAAGTAACCTCGATGACATCGACACACGAATCCTACACAGTCTCCATGGTCGCTGCAATTACTTAGGCAACGAAACAAGACTGGACGGGATTCAACTTCGCAAGAATCGCCTCTCCATTCTGGTGCACACCTGTTCAAGCAAACACGAGAAGTTTGGGTAACCTAAGCCTGCAATGTCTTTCTTTCGTCTCCATCCTCTGCTTTGCCAAGCATACAAAAAGCTTTTGGACGGCGTAAAGAAGACAACTTAGCTTGTTTATCCTAGTAAGAAAATTCTCCATTGGAAAATTTCTTTCACGAGAGAAGATTCAAAAAATACTCTTCAACAACAAAAGGACGTCACCGAGACATAGCCTAGTGCGTACCACTATTTTAGTGAATTTCTGAAGATATTTGTCTGCTTGCTGAAGATGCTAACATAACAGTTTTGCTATGCAGCCACCCAAATAACATGTGCCTCACACCAATTCATGCGCAAGCTAAAAGTACTTCAAATAAATTAGACACCATGAAGACACAATTTTGGTTGTGGAATTGTACATTTCACATTCGGTTTTTACTCCACGAAAAGTGTGGATCGCTATTAGTGCTAACAAAACAGTCAGCTTTCGTGGTAAGTCTAGCACTGTTTGCTGAACTTTTTATCAGACTTGGGCAATCAATGGCCAACAATCTTACCTTTAGATTGCCGTATTCAGTCAAACGTTTAGCCATTGTAACTGAAATTATAAACTGACGATGATGACCACAAACACTTTTCAAGTAACCATTTTGCACGCCGCCAATAGCGAAGTAAAGTGTACTTGGTAGGCAAATCTTGCTTTTGCAATAGCGACTTTTTTTGGCGCCCAACATCGGCATGTCACGAGTCATGTATGGCAATGCATTGCCAAAATTTGGCAGTCATGAAGTTTGCATAAATGGCGATGCCTGATGCTTGACAAACATCCAAATTGAAATGCAATTCGAAAGACTTTTCAACATCAACCGTCAGATTTTGTCAGGATAATTGTTTGAAGGATGATAAATGTTTGATGTTTGATTATACCTTAGCCCCCACTCCCCCCTTCCAATTGGCTACCTATGGTTACTTAGAATTACAGGGGAAAAGATGGAAAAAAAGAGACAAGACAGGAGTGTTTTTCTGGCTACTTTTACCTCCATTCCCCCATTGGTTACCTTTGGATGAATAATGTACACCTTTTAAAAAAATGGATACCTTTAAAGAAAGTGCTTACCTTTCAAAAAAATTAATACCTTTTGATAAAAAGGATACCTTTCGATAAAAATGATACCTTTTGATAATTTTGATAAAAAGGATACCTTTTCAAGAAATGGATAAGTAAGAGACTCTTTTCCAGAATCAACCTCATTCCATTTCACAATCAAATCGTCAAACTTTGTCAACTTTGTTCTTTTTCGCACATCGATCAAATACAGTTTTTGCGTTTCAACCTAAAATCATGTTGAAGGATTTCCAGTATCATATACAGTTTAGAAATATGGAAGCTCTTACTGGCACGTGTGACTTTCCGCCAAACAAAGTCCGCGGCCGTGACACATGTGTGGACACTCCGTCGGATTGGTGTACGGCCTCTCCATGCGCTCCGTTCCGTTTACAATCTCCCGCTCTCGCGTTTCCTTGCCGCGACCGTCCGTGTGAATCCGAACCTGAGGCCGTCCGTACAGCTTCGTGACATCCGACTCGGTCTTCCCGTCCTCGGTTCTCTCGTCGAAACACACGGCGCTGTACGGAAGGCGGTACTTGTCGCATTCCAGACTGCAGGCACAAGACGACGCCGCGGGACAGACTGCCACGTATCCAGGTGCCATGTGGCAGGCGGGCATTGCCAAGTCAGCACATGTAGGACCAGTGAATCCACTGATGCAGTTGCAATGTCCGTTTTCCTCGTCACACGTGCCGTGCCCGCCTTCCCAGCATCCTTCCGTACACTTCGTCTCCAGAATAGGCACTCCAGTTCCCGCGGTTTGTAGAGGCATCGACATTGCCTCATCTTGCTGAAGGTTTGGCGCGTAAATATCTGCCAGAATAGTGAGGGAGGTCCGCCAGAAGTACAAATAGGCGAACGCAGCGAGTGTAAAGAGGGAGAGGCAGGCGACCGCCCAGTAGAGGCGTCCGGACCGCGCCATGTGGCAGGGTCTCATAGCGTATACCCACCGGAGCATTTGTAACTTTTTGCCCATTCCGATGATTAAAAGTCATCGGAAAACGGGTCTTGTTCACACCAAAATTTTGGAACGTAACTCCGATTGAAGGTGTCACGTGACACGTCACACGCTTCGACGTCATCAAACATAGGCGCGAAAACAAACCTGCATTTTTTCAAATTTACTAAAACGTCCCCCTCTTCCCTTCGTCCCCCTGTTCTCCTCTGCTCCATCGCTAAAGTACAGCTCTTCCTTCTCGTCACCTGTCCATTTGTCCATTTTATTTGGTCCCTCCATTCTATTTGGTCCCTCCTATCGACCAGTTCGGTTTTTTGTTCTTCCTCCTTTGTCTACAATTAACTCCAATCTGGTTACAATCACTATGCATCTTTTTTTAAAACATTTTTTAGGGTTTCAAACCTAGCAACGTTAATTCTTTTGATCTGATATTCCTTAATCCGTTTTAAGGACATTTGATACTCATAACTCCAAAACAATAAAAAAAAAACCATTATAGGTAATAATACCCAAGCTACCCTCCCTCCCTCCCACCCTCATGAAGGCGACGGAACCTTTTGACCACGACTACTTTGATTTGGACCTCGAGGAGGCGTCACGTCACATCGGATTCCGTTCCGTTGTCTCCGTTTTGTCGGATCCGCGACACAGAACCCTCACCGCCTCCAAATAGAGGGCCATTTTTTACTCAATACTGTACTTAGTGTGGATTTCCCTAATTAGTGTGGGTTTCCCTAATAAGTGTGGATTGTCCTAATTAATGTGGATTTCCATAATTTGTATGGATTCTCCTAACTTGAAAACGCCCAGTTTACTAATTTTATGGAGTGGGAGGGATTTACAAATGTTTAGTGGGAATTATACCAATTTTTAGCAGGGGTTTTACTAATTTTAGGGTGGGGTTTACTAATTTTAAGATCGATTTTTACTTCGGTTTTTGGTCAATTTAGTGATTTTTGGTGTGTGGATCTAGTGGGTAGGCCAAAAATTGTTGTGAATTTCTAATAGGTTGACCTCCGAATGAGAATTTCTGTGGATGTTTTAGCTTCACCACTTTAATTAGCGTGGTTAGGTTAGACCTCTCACCATTCTGAAAGTCAAAGGAGAAAGCCGCTCCATTTTGTATTTTTTTAAATTTTTTATTTCATTTTTCCGGCAAAGTTGTTATTAAATATCACAAGAGGATGAAAGGCCCCATACATGAAATAGTGTGTATTTCGCACAAAAAAAATGTAGTGAAAATGGTGTGACTTTCGAAGCCTTCTATGGTAAAATCCCCAGTAAATTGTGGTGGTAAGTTGGTAAAAGAAAGGTTTTGTCGGTTTTACAAGGGAAAACAACCGTTTTTTGAATAGGTGGACTTAAAAGTTTTTGTAGTAGTTTCATGTGATTTAGATTCTGACAATTTTTTTCAAAAAAAACACGATGTGCGTAATCCTTTTTTCGAGTGGAAGCAAATTTAAGATTTTTAAGTGCTTAAAAGGATGTAATTTTCTGATTTTTCTAGGTTCGTTCTATATTGTTAAACACTTTGCCGTGTCATAAATTTGCAATAAGTTGGTAACGATAAAGTTAAGAAACAACAATAATGGTGACTATTATATTTTTTTCGGTTTAACTCACTGCATAAGTTTTGTTTTTCATCTTAACATCGATTAAACGCTTTTGGAACTTTCTACTTTTTTTTTCAAAAGCTGAGCCTTCCAAAGTTTGTAAACCTATATTCTTGCACATTGTATGAGAAAATGTGTGATTTTATTTTTTCCCATCCATACAATAACTAAATTTAAACTCTAATGGGGACAAAAATTGTAAGGCAACGGAACTTAAAAACCGACAGATAAAGACACAATTGAAAAACTGAAAAACTAAATGCATATGGAAGCAACAAAAAGGGAAAAGAAGGTGATAGAAACTGATACAAAGGACATTTGATAGAAAACAACAAGCAGAGAAACAAAAACAATAATACATCGTGGAGGGAAGTAAGCAAAAATGATAAACAAGGTGAAAGAAACAAACATAAAAAATGGCACATAAAACAAAGGCACTCGAAAAGGAAACAACCACTGATGTAAGGATAGAAAAAATAGCCCTAGATAAACACCGACGATAGATAAAAATAAGGACCAAAGCACGAGGGCTCCCAAGTTCCCTCATTAAAAAAAAAATGTTGACCTAAAGTATAGAAGATCTCAAATAAAGCAACTTCAAAATAATCAGATACTACCAATATCTACCAATATCTATATAATATATAACTATGAATAAAATTATCTATGGCATCGAGCTAGTCCTCAAAAATAGAATAATAAGCTCATTCGTGATTAACATTCCATTTGCTTAAAAATTCCCATGGGGGAGAGTTGATTCAGGTGCTCGGCACTATTCACGACACTGTTTCGATTATCACTCTAGAAGGGGGATATTCTGTTAGCCATGAGGTTTCAGATGCTATTATTTCTAATCAAATTGATATTGTTTTGCTTGATGGTACAAGTCTCCTATTTGGTGACATTGTTTTAGCGAACTAGGACTCGAATACACTTGTTGGTCAAGCGGCTCAACATAATGGAGTTGTCGCCCTTGACACTGGTAACAAGGAGCGTGAAACCACAAGAGAGAAATCAGACTCCAAATGAGTTAGATTGAAGCTTCTCGAGATGCCGAGATCGAACAGTGACCACAACCTTCTCATAATTAAATTCTTGAACAGGGGAAACGAGATTGGAGGAAACCGACATCTCCATGCATGCAACAGTCACCTCCCACGTCCTAAACTGCAGGCAAAAATGAGAAGATATTGCTGAATTCGAGTCACACGGATAGATTCACAATCGAAGCCCTAGAGGCCAAACAAATCTTGACATCCATTAGTCGAAAATCAAACTTAGCAATATAAGACTGCCCAAAAGTGTCTAAATAAGCAGTTGAAAAAGAAAGACCGAACCAAAAGTGTCTAAATAAGCAGTTGAAAAAGAAAGACCGAAAAGACAGACCCAATGCTGTCTAGATCCACATTGCTTTGTTGACCATGCACCGATAATTTGTTTAAATTTAATCACCTTAAACAAGCGCCACAACCATGGCAAACTAAAATATACAGTCATTCGGAACTATCCGCCTGCTTGACAATAATTTCAACTAATTTGTACTTTTCAAAATCCGTTTGGATCGCAAACGAATAAATTACATTGTTCAGAAGCTACACACAACCATTCGATCCATTCGATCAGAACCGATGTTCAACTAAAAAAAAAACTCACTATGGCTTTTCCACTAGGAAAAACTAAAAATACAGTACATGTACCCTACCTTAAAGAAAACACAAATATTAGAAACATACTACCGTAAACAAAGCACAAAACTAAAGATAATAGTCTCCCTGTTTTGACGTAGCTTTAAGATCCTTGAGTTTTTTCAGGATCTGAGAGTAGTACTCTTGCAAGTATAATTCCAAAGTGGTTGTCTCTTTAGGGTCCATTCCAAGAAGTGTATAGGTGTTTGTAATGGGGGCAGAGAAGACTTCTAGACAAAACTTGCAAAAAAATAAGGGAAATATACAAGATTTTGTTGGAGTTATTCAAAGAATCAACAAAATTTCTTCCATCAATGCGTCCAGATACCTTTATCTGCTCAAGGATGAAGACTTATAAGCTTGCTTTGTAATTTCCAAATTCCCAACATCAGTGATAATGTAAAGCGTAATCGAAATATTTTATCGATTCAGTTTGGCCGAGCATTACTATTGACTATGGATATTCTCCCAATTTGTAAAACACAAAATGACAAAAGCCAAAAGTACCGCCTGTGTCTTTTGCCTGTCCTCCCAAACCACCTCAATTGCCTCATAAAAAATCCATTTTTTCTTAAAAGATAGAAACAAGAAGAGGTGATAGCGTCCACAAGAAAAAGAAAAAGAAACATAAACATATCTAAACTTGGGCCGAGGTGAATGAATGTGAAGGTTTTCTCTAAATCTCCCTTTCTTCAACTTGTTTTGAAAAAGAAAATACAAGATTTTGATGCCCAAAAAAACCAAACTCGTGCTTCGAAGAGAATCAAAATTACATACACACGAATTACAAAAAGGTAAAGGAGAGGAGAGGATGTATTTTTTGGAGTGTGCATGCCACAACTCAAGAGCCATCAACCTCCCGTAAAAAAAAAAGTGTACAGGTTTGGATCTCTGCCAGGATACCGTAATTAAGGTAGATTGTAGGTCTCTAAGTCGTGCAATTTCACACGCCATTTTCACCATTAACTTCAAACATAATCCAGACAATAGAAATCTTATTTCAAAACTCAGATTTAGGAAAATAACTCCAGGATGACACCATATAATGATGGACCTAAAAAAATGATTACGAGCTCAACAAAGTTTATGTGATTCGCCCTTCTGTTTATCAAATAAGATTCTTGAGTGATATGCAACAATCAAAGATCTTAAACAACACATGAGAGCACCACACACCTTGCAATCCCACAAAAAAATTATCCACAGACTCCACACCACCATTGCAATTTCACAAGGTGCTTCGTTTTCAACTCCCTTCATCGTCAACCTACATCCTTGTGAATCCTTCTGAAAGCCCTAACAATCAACATTAATTTATAGCATTGCCACGACTGATTGCAAAATCGTTGCTGTGTATTGTCTCTAAAAAACAGATATCAATTCGAGCATTCATTCTGAAGACGATGTACATGAAAAAACTGATACGTACAACAACCGATATTACATAGAACAAATTTTTACACCGATAAGGAGGCAAAAGTTGTCACGTAAAATCATAATGAAGGATATTCCCATGTCACCCATCCGGAATTTTGCTATTGTGTTTTTCCATTTTTTTTGTTTTAGCGAAGAAACCATTGTCATTACTCAAGGCAATAAATCTAATCAGGGACGACCATTTTCGTGTGCCGACAGAGAATTCGTTTAAAACCGGTCGAGAATTTATGATGCAGTCTAAAACATTATGATTGCAATAAAGTAGTGACTTGTAGAAGACGTGCAACTGTCATAAAAACCACAATCTAACAGTATCTTGTCTGAAACGAGTGAATTCATCAATACCTCAATTTTGCGTTGCTATAGAAATGCTATATCAAACAGCAATGGCGGATCATATTGATGGTTTTCCAGGATATTGTATTAAGCATCACACTGGAATGCAAATGAAGTGCATTGGAATCACATAGGCGCAACAATATATCGTGTCTCAATGGGAGAGGAAACGCAAGACTACCGGAGACTAACATCCCCAGAGCAGCTACAAAACAAGTTGAATAAATTGGCAGAGGGGGAGGGAGAGGGAGAGGAAGAGGGAGAAGGGGAAGGAGAGGAAGAGGGAGAAGGGGAAGGAGAATAAGAGGGAGAGGAACTGAAAAAACATTCTGTAAGTGGACAAAACTTGGTAAAACTTGATGAGCGGTTGGATAAATGATGATCTAAAGAGACTTGGTAACAGCCAACAAGCATAAAAACCTACAGGCAACCCAAAGTTTCCAAATAAGAGAGAGTGGGAGGAAAAAGAAAGTGGTGTGTCAAAGAATCAAGAATATCAGAGAGGAAGTGAGGGTCGGGGAGTGGCAGAGAGAAAGGAGGGAAGAGAGAAAAACAGAGAGGCACCAACGAAGCTGGGAAACTATGAAGAAATTTTAAGACTTTGTCCTTCCGCTTACCAGCTAAATGAGAGATAGTCGGGTCCTGTCCAAGGAAAAGGAGAGTCGGTTCCAAATGCCGCCACAAGAAAGCCACAGAACAAGAAAATACCCCAAGTACAAGCATGGCACTTTGGGTGAATTGACCAATCTGAAAACGAAGTCAAAAAGTCCCTCCCTCTCCCAATTTTTTTGTCATTGAAACGCAATGAAAAATTGATAAAATTGAATTGGCAGTTTCAGGTATAATACATCGGGACTTACCAGATGATATTGTTTGGCTCGATATGCTTTCCCACAAAACGTTTGGGGTCCACTTGTAAGTGCCAACTGTCATAGAACATCCTCCCAATCCTTGTTTTTCATTAGTTAACCAGTAATTGTTTTTTATTAGTTAACCAATCTATACTCACCGTTTCTCCAAAATCCCCCGTGGACTGACCTTTTAACTCTCACAACATCCAGCTCTATTTTTACTCCCTTTCCAGGCCAGTTTCGACCCCTTTTTTTCCACTTTTCCCTTGTCTCTTACTAACACCCCTTTTTCCACTTTTCCCTTGTCTCTTACTAGCATTATGTGCCCTGTGAGATTTACCATAGTGGTAGCGAGTGAGGAGGCTGCCAGTTCGAGTTTTCCGATGTGACCCGCGTGGATGAGAGCCACCAGATTTAGCATGTATTGAAGAACATTGATGCCCACCGTGGGTCCTGCACATGTCCAAAAACAATTCACCTGTGTGTCCGTTTTGCGTCAACCTCATGCCAGTTTCTGATATTTATTTAGTTTTTCTGATGTTAGATTGCCAAATCATTGTTGATTTTTACGGTTTTTGAACCGGTTGTTATCGAATTCATGACCATTTTGACGGGATTTCATCTGAATTTTGACGATCTTGTGCCAGATTTGTGTTGATTTTGCGTCGGTTGTGAAAACAGTTTCATGCCAGTTTTTGTCTGATAAATGAAGTACAAGGATGATAAGACCAAGAAGCAGATGCACATTCACTGAGGCTTCCCGTGAATTGAGTTTTGTCCTTTCTAAGAAGGAAGAAAAATACAATTTTTAGAAGTGGTCTAAGTGCAATTTCGACCTTTGACCCCAAAAGAAGGATGTCTGTAAAAACGGAATGACGGAAAGAAAAGAGTACATAGGGAGTTGATAAGGGATAAGGTGGAGAAATGTGAAAAATGTGCTAGAGAGGAGAGAGAGCACTGGATATGGGAGGAAATAACGAATTTGATACAAGTATGGAGGAGGGGATTGGATGGAAGGAGAGAAAAGAGAAAACAAGAAACGAGAGCGAGGAAGAAGGTTCTTCACCTGCAAATATTACTTGCTTCTTTGCCTCCTCCAAGGCAGCTGCCTTCCATGAACCCTGCACCCAAATATTCTGAAATTAACTTTTGCCTAAAAAAAGACATAAATCCATCACCTAGTTGCCCACTCTCACCATTTGTGACACTCTGCCACTCTCTTTGTTACACTGTGACAATTTGTCAGACAGAAAATGTCGAAACTGGCGGCACCTGATCTCACGTGGATAGCCACAAGAAAAAACTATTCTTGAATTGGAAAACTGTGCCTGTTGAAATTGATATGGATGGACTTTCATCCAAGTACTACAAAAAAGGAAAATTCTTGGACGATGGTCCTTTACAACGTAGCTTGAAAAGCATATCCTTCTTTGAGATTACATATGAAGGTTTGACGTCCACCGTAATTAGAGTGGATAGCAATAATTGATTCAAAACGGAGTGAGCATGAGAAGCTCTTGAAACAAAATGAAGTGAATTTGCTCATTACAGAACAATAATTGACATTGATTGCACCTAAATTTGGACCTAAGTCGTCAGTAAGCAAACGTTTTGCCTGATGTTTACATAAAACAAAGTGGAAAGTGTAACGAGGAACAAAGAGCATAAAAAAAACACACAATCAGTTCAACTGATGAGCATAGAATCGGAAGCTGCAAACACTCCGACAAAAAGGGTTCACTAACAGGGGAATCTAAAAAACAGCATTTAAAGCAGTGGTGATTAAAGGATGTAATTGAATAGATTTGCCTAAGTTTAAAGAAATATAAAAACCCTGGATACTAGGACGATGTAAACTAGGGGCACGATTAGCTAAAACTGGATGATGCTGGCAAAGTTGCCGCAAAATGGAAAAAATTAGGGGATCTTGCTGACGTATTAATTCCTCACCCTCCCGGACGGTAAAAATAATCTTTTCTTTAAGTAACCTCTGAATAACAAAAGGCTTAAAAAGTATCAAAGCCATTTCTACCGGTAAACCAATTTGTTCTAACTGTAAATTAGGATTAGGAATAATAATTGCTTTTCCAGAATAATCTACACGTTTTCCTAAGGAGTAACGACGGAGAATTCCTTGTTTTCCACTCCAACTTTGGACTAAGCTACGAGCTTCGTTGCGTTTGCTATTGGTGTTACCGTAAATAAGCTGATCTACTTCTTTTTGCAAGCGACGTCTTTCGTTATCTAGGATGTCTTTGAAAAATATTTTGAATTTTTCATTTAATTCTAAATAATGTCGTAAACGTTCGTTAATTAAAATAACTCGACGATAAACGTTGTTATCTTTACTAGTAGCAATTACTTCTCCTTCTTCTAATTTAGTAATTGGACGCAGACCGCAGGGAATAATAGGTAGATCACGGATAATCATTCATCTTAGATCAAGAGAGTTCTCCTGTAAAGCTTTTAAAAAAATATTTATTTCGTTACGTATTTTGGTATAGCCTTCTTCTCGTTCTTCTGTTTGTAATTTTTTCAGCAAAGCGGCTTGGTCTAGGAGACCAAGTAATTCTTCAAAAGCCTCACTTCCGTTAGCGACACGTACTTTTCTTTTTTTTCCCTGAATTACCAGGCGGAATGAAAGTTTGCCTCACCAGGAGGTAAGGAGGGAGGAGGTTTTTTCGTCAAAATTACAAAAAACTTTTTAGTACACATTTTTTTTAAGTTCTATTCTACATGATTTTGATTGGCTATTCGTTTATGAGTCATCATTTAAAATAATTTTGTTACGGTACGGATGAATCATTCGAAAAGCGACTTCATGTTTTTTCAAAGTCGGATTTTTGCATTCCGAAAAGGGTTTGCGGAAAAGAAGATGACTTACCACAGTTGTTAAGTTTTGACGCACATGACCGTATATTTTGTCCGTTGCTACGCTCCAAATTGTACATTTTGTCCATAGCTACACTCCAAAAAGGTTGACAGCTGAGCGGTCGTTCATTTTGGCGCCTCTGTTTTTTGTTTTTTTGCGAAATGAATGGTACGGGATGATTCGTTTCCTCATCTCATTCATCATTCATTCCCTGTGTGAATGCAACAATTCTCTTTCTCTCCCTCCCTCATCTTTCCCTTCCATAATTTTTTTTTTCCCTTCCACTTTACCTCCCTCTTTTCCTATCTCTCTTTTTTCCTCCTTCCAAACTCCCGCCCTACCTCCCTCCCTCCACCCCCCTTATCCTCCCTCTCCCCTTTTGCACCTCACTCTACCCTTTTCCCTCTCCCCCTCTCTCCCTCATTCTCTCCCAACCCTAAAAAAAAGTTCGTGGCGACGAAGTGGTGAGAGAAAGAGGGATAGAGAGCGACCACCTCTCTTCCTCTATCATTCCTCCCTTCCTCCCACCCATTCCTCCCTTCTTCCTTCCCATTCCTCCCTTCCTCCCTCCCATTCCTCCCTTCCTCCCTCCTCTCTTACTCTCCTAACCCTAAAAAAAATCCACATCAGCAAATTGGTCAGATAGGGAAAGAGGGCGCTACCAACCATTTCCCTCCCCCTATTCCCCCCCTCCCTCCCTCCCTCCCTCCCGCCTTTCCTCACTCCCATCTACCCACCCACCCACCCTTGGACGATGAGACCCGTCGAATAAAAAATCTGACAGATGTGTACAAAAAGTTTATGTTTTAAGGGTACGGCCCCATGTACTTGTAACTTAGCGAATTAACTTTGTTTCTTAGCGCAGATCCGGAGGACTCGGATTTCATGTGTCCTTGTGTGTTTACTCGAAATTGCTACTTAACTTTGTGATGATTGTCTACGTCGACAATGCCCGTGACGGCTATCACAGTATACAATCTTTCTTTGCCGCATCGTATTTTTTTAAACTTTTTGAAGTGTCGCACAACACATCGTAATTTTTGAAACGATTTGGTATGTCTCATGTCTTTTTGTGACATCGTAGACGCACAGTTTTCAGCCATGGTTGTACAACGTGCCTTTGTGTTTGCCTCTCTTGTTCGTCTGCCATAAATGGAAATAGATTTATTTGACCCTTAATTTGTTTTTTCTTTGCGCGTTTGTTGTATTTTTCCCAACGTGACTTGCTTCGCGCACATTCGGCCGCCCTCAACATTGTGCCTTCCTTCTGTGGTGTTGCGTAGTAGTAACCTTTGAGTGAAGGAGAGGCAAGGTGAGCAAGGTGAGAAAGGCACGAGCTGCAATGACGTCTTCACAAATTTTTCACCTCTCCTTGAAATGGTACTGCAGCCTCCACCATCCACCATCCACCAGACCCCTGCAAAAAAAAAAAACGTACGATATGCAAGCGTAAAAAAACGAACTGCCTCGCCCTTTTTTGGGCCGTCAAATACTTCGAAAAACTTTTTACACATGTGAATATGTTTTCCTATTTGTCAAAGCAATTTTGCTTTATTTAAAACACATCGCCGATGTGTTTTATGATAAGTTTGAAGATTGACGTGACTGTGGGTCTAAAAACACAAGACGACAAATTTTAGTACATTCAAAGTTAGAGGATGACGCAAATGTACTCTACAAATTTGCGATTTCTTCGTATGGTTGTAACTTAAGCAGTAGGCTCTAACTTTTAAAGGGAAAACGACAAAAAAAAACCCGTACTTAGCCACATGGAGCCGTACCCTAAGTGTCGAAACAAACATACACCAATCGCGATACGCAGTGTACACCGTGAATTATTGCTTTATCAGTGTTAATGTTTTTTTCGTCTCTTAAAGCATCTTTTTTCCGCACACACATGTCAAAATGTAGATCGAACGGTTTCCATTGAAAGGTAAGCTTCTCAACTTCCGATTGGACGGCGGATTCTGTATACCTAAATCAGCGTTATAGAGAAATTACAATTAAACATTTTTTTCATAATGGTATTGATACACAAATTAGAATCAATGACACTAATTTATTATTGATACTAATAATTTCTTTAGTCTAATAACTATTCACGGTGTAATTTTGTCCCGCCTTTTTTTTAAATATTCTCCAGTAGTGTAGTTCATTCTATTTTTTTTCTTTACTCTATTTAGAGTTAATTTTTTGTACCGTACAAAACGGAAGTACGTCATTATTTAATTAGTGTGGTGTAAGGACAGTGTCAGACCGTACAAAATTGTACCTTTTTAAGTGAAAAGGTATAATTAATGAGTTTTGGTCACCACGGACGCATGAGAATATGCGCTCTAAAAAGGGGATATAATCTAGTTGTTAAACATAACGTTCGCACATATTCGCCCAACAACCACGTTTCGACTTTGTGAACGTACTATTTGTGTACGATTTGTCAGATTTCGTATGAATACCTATATTAGTGTAAGCATGTTTGCGACCGACATTTTTTTTTTCAAAGACCCAATTAGAATTATTAAACAATTAGAATGTATGTTTTTTTTCAAATTCTCATTTAGCGTAAACCACAGTAATTATTCATATACGTTAAAGAAACTTCTCCGCCAATCGCTATTACACCACGAATCCTAATTAGAGTAAATAACGCTAATTCGGTCGCTCGAAATTTCAACTCTATCACGTCAAATAGAGTAAATGATTCTAATTTTTTCATTATTCTAATTTAGGTAAGGTTTAATTAGCGTAAAAAAATATAATATAAGTTCGTTTTAAATAGAGTGGAGTACGGAAGACGTCCAACCGTGCAAAATTGTACTTCTATAAGTAAAAAGGTACAAATAATGATTTAATAGAATCGCGCTCGCACGTGAAATCGCACTAAACAAATAATCAATCATATCGAAAAAAAGTCGTTCGCATAACTCTCGTCCATCGACAGCATCGTCGTCAGTGTGAACATTAAGTGACATTCAGCGCGACAAATAATACTAACGTCATAATGACGTCAAAACTATACGGACTGACAGATTTTGTACGTCTACTTAATTTAGTGTTCCTGATTTCAGCGCGGATAATTATTACCGACGTAACCCAATATAGAGTACTTAAATAAATTAGAGTAAACTTCCTATGTGAAAAAATTATATCACATAAATTAGAGTTCATTACTCTAATTGTTTTTATTGTTTTTTTACTATAATTTTTTCATTACTCTAATTACGATTCGCGGTGTACACCGTGAATCGTTATTAGCCTTATGTACGCTATATCGGCACCCCAAAATTTTGACATTGATACCTTAAATACAGTGAATGAATCTAGTTTATCTTTGACATTAATTACGGTTCTTGTAAATTAGCGTCAATGGTTTTACCGTACTTGTTTCATGAATAGTGTGGTGTACGGAATGTGTTGTTCGTACAATAATGTACTTCGTTACCGATAATCATACGGAAAATGTAGTGAACTTATGTCGGTTGCATACAAAACTGTGCTTAGATAAACGTGGAGTTGGTGTGTAAAAAACAGGCGTTCACATACATTCAGTCGTTCGTTTTTGTGTGTGACAATGAGAACAGAAAACATGTGCACATGCGAAGAACTGCGTATGTTACGTAAGCGTACTATCGCAGACTTACACATGTTCTACAGTCGTGGAAAGTTAAGTCTATTACATTGCCGTTTTAACTCTATTTGAGTTCCTTCGAAATTAATAGATATATGTTTACACTATTACAGTGTCAACCGGAAACATAACAGTAATACCAGACCTGTAAATGAAAAGGACGCTTATTAGAGTTAAGTTTGACCCTAAAATGGGTAATGTTTCACAAAACGTCACCAAATTAGAGTCATAATGTGTAAATTTTAGAGTTACAAAATTTAGGATTGAAAAAACGCGGCGCCTTGAAAACCTGAAAAGATAACAAACAAACGGCAAATGCGGACAGAACACAAATAATATATTTTTTGTTCTGACTATTCCCATCCACATCCTCGTCTCCTAGTGGGTGACATTTGAATCTCGCGGAGCCATGTTCACACAACGTCGCCATTTTTTGGGCAAGATGCGGATCGCTGTCCAACCGCCTCACGTAGTCTTGCGACCTTCAATACGCCATACCTTGTTATTAAGGTTTACAGCAGTATTAGGGTTGACGATAACATGGCGAAATAACAAGGAATCGCGCATCATTATCGTCGGTACATCTTTTAGGGTTTACGAATAAAATCATGGGTAAGTGCGCGGCTCTATCCGTTTTTCATCCCTCTCTCTCCCTCTCTCCCTCTCTCCCTCATTCTATCCCATACCCTTTCCCTACTCTTCTCTCTAACTCTCTTTTTCCCACTCTCTCTCCCTCCCTCATTCTATGTCCCTCTCTGTCTATCTCTCAATCCCTGTCTATCGCTCAATCCCTCTCACAATCCCTCCGCATTAAATCGTCCCTTCTCCCCTCCTAAGTAATTGCCCTATCCCTAACCCACCTCTTTCCCTTAAATCTGCCTTTCTTCTTTTCCATCCATGTGATTCACTTAAATGTGCCCTTTACCTCTCCCTCCCTTACCCTCTCCCACTTTCACTTCCTCACTCTCTTGATTTTCCACATCCACTCTCTCTCCCACTCTCTAATCCAACCTCGTCTGCGTGTCCCTTTCCTTTCCTCTTTGCAACTTTCCTTTGTCAATCCTCTCACACTTTTTTTCCTCTCATTATTGCTCATTATTCCTTTTCTCTCTCTTTCTCTTTTGTATTTGAGACTTTAATCGACCATCAACTTCCATCTGACGATCATTGTATTGAAGGACATCTACGCCAACATATGATCGTATGGAAGAAAAAATTATCATCTTCAAGGTGTTGGAGCAGATGACAACGTTTGGGGAAAACGGTGAAAAACTTTGCAGGGATCTATCTTCGTCGTGTCGAATCGTTGCTATTTTTTCGTGTGTGTAGTATTATGAAGGTTTTTTTTTTTTTATTGGGGATTTTTGTGCTAGAGACGCAAGTGATAATTATACCGTAGTTCATAGAGCTTTGCATCATATTGTAGATTAATTGACTTCACTACATTTTTGTTTTAATACAACGTTCTAAAACGATATCACCGTGAAATATACGATTTTTTGTAACTTTTCTTCCATTGTTGTTAATGAATGACTTTATTTGTGTCAACTTATTCTCCATTTTTTATTCATTGTGTCTTTTCTCATTTGCTTTCATGTTGTTTCGATGACTTTTTCGTTTTGAAATATATTAAATGTTCTCCGCATGTATTCTTTTGTGTATCATCTCGATATGCTGAAATTATGACATCGTTTATCCTACTACTCACCGCGTAACTTAGTCGTAATTTTTTTTCCCTACATGGAAGAATATGCTGTCTTTATTCACTCCGGTTTTTTTGGTTCAGCTTAGTCAAAATGCCAATTTGTTGCAAAGTAAAAACCCACTTCCTTGTTGATAGCCATAATCTTTTCCACCTATTTTGCAAACTCACTCTTCATAGACCAGCGACGAACCAATCTCGTCGTTGTAAGGCCATGCGATGGGACAAAGTCATCGTTACAATGACATCAATCAAGTGCATACTCTGATTTTTCGGAGATGACGACGAAGCAGTTTCGTCGTTGGATTTCCATCCAGCGACGAGACCGTCTTGCCGCTAAAAGGCCAACCGTGCAATATCATGGAAGTGTTGTTTCAGAAAGTAAGAACGAATCAAATTCGTCGATGGATGACTAACCAACGACAAAGGATTTTTGTCGTTGGTTATTTTATCATGTAGAAGGCATCAAAATTTATAAATCCAGTCTACACGCACACTTCATTTCCGAATACCACCTTAACAACATCTCAGACTAAAAACACATGAGAATTTATAGATGCATCCAATTTCACATTATACAAAACATGTAAGCTTGGTATAAACCCGAAATTGTAATATTCTATAAAAAAGCATACACACATATAAAATCTTTATTACATATTCGCACATTCGAAATTTGGTTTTTAGCAACAATTCCTTCCAAGTTTCAACAGAAGGTCAAGAGCAGCATCTCCACATTTTCGTTTTACTAATTAGCCCAGAAATTCCTAGCGCTCTATTTTGTGTTGATCGATATTGGTACACCAGGAGGTGGGACTAAATCGGTCAATTTTGTACTCTTTAATACAACTGTAAACTTTTGAAGCCGCAGACGTCAGTCAAATATCTTTGAAAGCCCCACGAGAAGCACTAACCTTCAACCTTTCTTACATCTTTGCAATTCTCCGATTTCATATACATCCAGGCGCTTCCAAACTTCGTTTCTATTTCTAATGAGATAAAAATCCATTGGCCTAACTTAAAAGTGCCAGTTGACAGTAATTTCTACACATTCATAAAGCATTGGGAAAAAAAGTTCATTAAGCAACTTGGTTTGCAGTCTACCATGAACAGTCGAGATTAACAAATTGTTGTTTCAACGATGGGTCTTCACGTCTAAGAGCCGCAACAACTTTCTCATGAGAATTAGCTGACACTCTCAATGTAAAAGAAGTCATTATAAGCTCAATTTTGCAATTCAGCAAGGCCTTCAAAGATATCCCAAGTACTTAGCCAACTTACCTCCAATGGAACTATTTTATCCAAACCTCGCTAATACAAGAGATGCGAAATGGAGCGTATTGGAACAGCACAGTGAAACATAAAGTGTAGTTATCAGCAACTCCTTCGTGATAGGTAGACAAACATCCTGCCCCAATTTAAAAATTTTAAAACTCCAGAACCAAATAATAACAAAAAAAACAAAAAAAATAGCAAAAAACCACAGCAAAATAATTCATAGCCAAACAAGGTTTGATGGAATTTCCCGAATTTTCAATGTCGTCGATACAAAAACACCAAAAGGCCACAAAATAGTGTTTAAATACTCAACATAAAGTTGTACTTTAAAAGAGTACCATCTTTTATATCTTTATTTTCAATAAAAAAAAGGAAAAAAAAAGAGGGACAAAACAAAACAAACACATAATTGAAATGGAAACTCTACTGTGGCTAACAACTATAAATTTTGCTCCATACAACAGTAGGAAAATTCAACTTTACTTCTACCAATATTTACAAGTCCATTATCGAGCAACAACTGCTTCACTCTTCTGTTCCTGCTGCTGCTATGTTTTCATCTTATTTTCATAATATTTCAAAAACTTTTGTAAGCCCGTTCCTGCTGCTGCTATGTTTTCATCTTATTTTAATAATATTTCAAAAACTTTTCTAAGCCCGTTCTCCTTGGATACGCCTGGCCAGTTGGACATCCTTTGCCATAATGGTGACTCTCTTAGCGTGAATGGCACATCTTTTGCCATAATGGTGACTCTCTTAGCGTGAATGGCACAGAGATTGGTGTCCTCAAACAGACCGACCAAATAAGCGAAGTTGTAGAGACTTTCTGATTTCACGGAGAGCAACTGTTCTAGGACGATACCTGAATTCAGGAAAGGTATCACCAACTTTAGTTAGTAAAAATTCAGAGTGAGACTGTGTGAAAAAATATTTTTCTATGGTTAGCTTTGTTTTAATGGCATGGAAGACAACAGGCAAATACCAACAAAAAACTGCAAATATTGTGGAATTCTGCAAATAGTTATTTGCCATATTTAAAATAGCCAATCACTAGGTGGGAACGGGAGAAAGGGCGGGAATCGGTAGACTAATTTTACTACAAAAAAAAAACATCCATTCACTTCGGTTGGAAATTTTGGAGAGGGAAGAGTATCATCAGCTACAGTAATTAGTTCTTAGAAAAACAAAAGCAAATAAACGATACAATTAAAGAAAGAGAAAAAAAAAAAAAAGCTACAAAAAGTCATTAGGTGGAACTACATATAAAAAGATATATCAAATCGCCATGGAAACACCTCCATCTTACAAGCACGATGGCAAAATGTTGATGGGAAAAAATGCGAGCGTCGTAACATTGACGAACAATTTTTCAAACGTCATCTACGGAACCAGACCAGCTTTAGAAATACGTGGATATTAAAAATGCCACGTGTTTTTGGAAGCAGGCAATGATACTCTTCCAACGGCGGCTGGATCAGCTTTCGTCGGCGTATCACCGCCAATTAGAATTAACATATATCCTAATAAATGGTTTATTCTCCGTTTTACGTTCAATTAGAATTAACAGTGATACCAATAAGAGGTTTATTTGACGTTTGATCTAAATAAACACATCCTTATTGGAATTAAGTCCAAATTTACTATGCATGAATTCTAATAAAACAACCCATCGGGCACCTTATTAAAGTTAAAGATCCATATTTAACGTCATATAAAGCTGGTTCTCCCCTCGTACGACAAATAAATTAAAATGAAACACTGAGTTCAATGTAAGTTATGTGAAACGAAACGTAAACATAGAACACCCGTCGTTATAGTTTCGTTCATTTCACAATATGAAACTGAACTGAATGAACGTATTAGAGTTGTACGGTTACGTAGCGTTAGAAGGTAACTGCGTTTTACAATCCGAAGCATGGAATCGACTGTATGACGCGACAATGTACGTTTTGTCCTATGTTGTCCTCGCACTTATTTTACTGTAATCATATTCACCGCGCGTGAAAAAAATGCTTATTAGAGTCATGAATAAACTCGAGTGAAAGGACAAAAACCCGTACTTTCGACGATTTTTTCACGTACCAATTTAAGTGTATAATTATGAATGGCGTAATGATTACTTTACCGCAAACCCAAATTAGAATTATGGATTAATTAATGTAAAAGGACGCGACGTGGTACAGATTGTCAGATTTTATAGTTCTACATATTTTACCGTATATGTTAAGACGCCGGATCCTGTATACCCAAATCAGCGTTATGGAGAAATTACAATTAAACATTTTTTTGAAAATAGCATTGACACACAAATTAGCATAAATGACACTAATTCATTATGTTCACTAATAATTTCTATACGCTAATAACGATTCACGGTGTAGTGAATCGCTATTAGCGTGTTGAACGCTAATAGAGGTACCCCGTTTTTTTCAGCAAATTCTCAAATATAATTAAACATTCCAAATGTTTTTGCACGTTATTTGAGGAAGCCCATTAAATAGGATTCATGACTCTAATAGAGTGCCATCATAAATAGTGTGGTGTACGGTCTGTTAACGCCGTACTTTTTTGTACTTTTCAAGTAGAAAAGTACAGAAAAGATATTCATGCTATCCCGTAGTCACGCTAACATGTAATTGTGTAAATATTTTCTGTCATTCGCGGATGTCAAAAAAACGTGACGGCATACGATTTGAACAATTTCGTAACTGCACTTATTTTAGTGTGGAGATATTATGCACCGAATTTTTTTACAAAGTTTACAAATTAGAGTATACGAAAAAATAGAATAAAAAATATTTCCAAAAAAATCGACATTCCCAATTAGCGTAAATAAAGCTAATTTTTTCATTACGCTATCTATTTCATTACGCTAATAGCGATTCACGGTGAGAGATACACCGTCTAATGTACTATACTGTACTGCAGTGTCCACATAACCCAGGAAAACGTCACCGACGGCCGATAACATCAACTTTGGCGACGCCCGCAACCAGGGATTGCACCAGATAATTTGCATAACTTGAGGGAAGTGTTCTCATCTATTATATCGGAAACGCAACAAGCGGCTTGTACTGTTTATGCACATCTCACCGCCAACAATCGCCAATGGAATTCAAGGCCCAAGATTCTGTGGGCGACGTCGCATTAATGGCACCAACAAGCTTGACCGACAATCGTCGGAAATATGTTAACTTTCGGAAAAATGCCTCCCGTTTGAATTGGAAGTGGCACGAGACTCGAACCAGGAAAACTCAACTTTTAAATGAGTTGGGATGTCTACATCACGTTAGAGGTCAGCCTCTTATAGGCTTAAGTCATATGTACGGTAAATATTGCCAAGATTTCATCTGGCGACCAGATATCTGTTTTTTGGGAGTGTGGAGTACGGACATCCCTCATGATTTTTGCTGTCCATACCTTTACCGCGAAAGCGCCGTCGTGTGTAAGTGGAGACTTCTGATACGATTGACCTCGTTGCATTGCGCCGGTATTTTTTTGGACGGACTGTCTAAAACATAGTTCAAAAGTAGGCGTTTTTATGGTAGGCCTTTGGTAGGCGCACAAAACTTGGCACAAAACTTGCGCAGACTAGGCATACTGTATGTGTGTGCGTTGTGCACACTCTTGTACGAACGTACAAATCTGACGTATCATCATAGTACAGTGCACGCCGCCGGACGAAACTTTTTAGCAAACTGACACAGCGTAGGATGACATTACGTAGGAAAAAAAAACCAGGAAAAAAAAAATCGCAGACGTAAGTCTTATCATAACATGTGTTTTGGGCTTTTCATGTGATCTTCTTAGATCGCTACATTGATCAACGACCGTCAGATTGTCCAAATCTGACGGTTTAAATAAAAATACCGCAAAACTCACGGAAAAATAAAAATTTGTTCGAATGTTTTTCAAAATTTAGACGTGAAATTTAATTTTGGGAATTGATCGTGACAGTGACTCTTGTGGTTGAGCACAGTCACTTATGTCACGTTGTCAAAAATTGTACGTTTGAGTGACACATTAGTACAAATAAAGCACATTTGACTACAAATTTGACGGTCAATCGGTTTCAAAATATTGTGTCTACCGCTTAAAATTTTACCGCGCTTGTGAACGTCGACCGTCATAAAGAAATTTGCGATTCACACGGCCGGCGACGTTTACGGTAACAAATCTGTGGCAACCACATGTAAATAAAAGTGTTGCAGATAGTCACTTTTTGTCGTTATGTGAGCTCCACAGTGAGAGCACTTAGCCGCAAAATTAAAATTTAATCGTCTAAGCGTTACATTGAACTTAGACGCAAAGTTAAACAAAACTTCTTTAAATTGAAGTATTATAAGTCTTGTACGAAAATATTAAAACTCACGAAAAGAAATAAACTTTGTACACTATAATAAAACCAACCGCGTAAAAATATCAATTGAAATTGAATGAATAAAATGCGCATCGTCAAGCGCGACGAAATCGAGCCACGCTATTTACGAATCAACATTCTTACATTGACAGCGAAATATTATGATATTGGGCGAATCAGCATCGCCCGAAATTGCAACGTCAAATGTTTTGTTCGGTTGACTTCAGTTAAGTTTTGTTTCGTTCGGTACAGTACATTGTCGATTGTATTTAGCGTGTATTGTTGATATTTGAGTATTTTCTAGGTGTGTATTAGGATAGAAAAAGAGCAGAGGCAGTCTGCCTCTGACTCCCTTATCCAAGCCCCCATACTTGTTCTAGTCACTAAAGGCTGGATAGGGAGACAGAGTCATGGCTGCCTGAGTTCTCCAAGAGAGAAAGGTAAATTAAAAAGGTTCATAAAAAAGATTAACTGGCGCAGGGTTTGATCATGGTACCTGCCGCCAGTCAAAGTAGCAGTTAGCTCTAGCCGTTAAGTCTAGAATAATGCTAATATATGTAGGGTTTGACAAATATTTATATAGTAACACAAAGACTAGTTCGTTGAACGAGAAATAGATATGTAGTACATGGAAACAGTTTTAGGTAGTACGGAGTACGGTTCCGATGTTTTATGAAACGGATATCGCGCACTTGTTTCGACTGCGAAACAAATACCGCCCGTCAAATTTTAGCAGCTAAGATTATATCCGGTTTTGATCGGACGGCCGCGATAAGCGCCGTGATCACGGAAAAGGTACTTTTGGCGTTTTACGGTCATTGCCACGTCAGATGACACGTGGCGTGATACCATTGGATTACGGGAACTCCGAAGATTACGGGAACAAATCCTGATTTGACACGTGTCGACATTTTGGCCATGTTGTACACTAGCCGTATAGAAAGTACACCGGCACCTGTACTTTTCTGTACGACACAGTAATTTGATTGGTGCCGCACTTTAGTAGATAGAGTTTTAGAGGGGGAATAGGACTTAGGAAATTTGGGTAGGTAGCTGCCTCTCCCAGAAAGCACCTTGTATAAATTTCAATTTTTGGCCAGCCATAACTATAAATATAATTGACCATTTTTAGTGATTCATTTTGCTGCGGACTTAGGGGTGTTGTCTATAGCTTATTTCAGCCATGGATTACTCACGGAAACACCCACAGACTACCTCAAAAACAGCTGTGTTTCAGACAAAACAGATTATTCCACACTAGACAAAATGATCTCAAACTACACCAATATGCAGTATACCAAATACCCTATAAACTCTCAAAGTTACAGCCAAATCCACTAAGGCATCTAGGAGATATAGGCTCCAGAGTTTCCCAAAATTAGCTGACAGCTTCACAAACTAACCACTTAGACTGTTCACAGAATCTTACAGAGATACTGGAATACAATGAAACTTCACACACATATAGATTCTATATCATAGAATAACTCCACAAAGTTTCACATGAAAGCACCAATCAGAGTGATCACACCAACAGGTCAAAGATGCAAAAAACAGTTTGCCATTACTTTGATTAACTTGACGGCGATACATAAAATAATCTAAGTCCCGCAAGTTATACTCAGAGTACGGAGGCATACCAGCCGTACTGTATCTACTCTAATAACCTAACTAGTCAAAAGAACAAACCTATGTTGTACAGAATATTTACACCGTACTCTTCGTTAGAAACTAAGCTACCACTAAGCAACCACTAAGCTACCACTATCGTTTAATCATCATTACTTGAAATCTATCCTATTCCTATTATCCGTAGTTGCGCTTGCATAAACAACACATCACCACTGCTTTGCCGACGTCGCCATCGCTCTTGCTGCCTTCTGCGAATTCCCATTCGCCTTTTTGAAAAACTCCCACCTTGCAAATAGTGTCCTGTAATAGCTCCTCTTACGCCATAAATGCAAAACTGTCTCTTCACTATGGTAATAACACCTCTCCAGTAAATCCGTATTTCCACTCGTCTTCGTCACTTAGCCATGTTATCAAATTTGCTGAAAAATCAACCACCTACACACTTTTACCGAACAATTGTTGCACATTCTCTCTGGTTAAATACTTCCACGTCATCCACTTCCTTAGATGTATGTTACTGACGCTATTACACCAAATTCTCATGAAATTTCTTGTAAATTCATTCAAGTCTTCCCATTTTCCCGTTACACATCCCCTCACTGTTTTCGGTTGTGTTCTTCGGTGTGATCGATTTCATAACATGCTTGTTCTCCAACTGTTTTTCCGCAATCTATCTCTCTTTCTTGGTTTCTAATGACTATCTGATCTGTTCAAAAATTTTCCATGGTTTCCCTTCCCACTACTTCTATATAGTGTAGTTTTTCTTACGGATTTTTGGTTTCTTTTCATAGATATGGAACTTCTCTGAAGTGTATGTATATTCAATATTTTCCATCTGACCTTTTTTCCAGTTAGCTACACTTTCCACTTCCTACGATTCTTTTTTAAGTTATGACTTTTTCGGCTCTCATGAACTATTTTCCTTAGCCTTATTTTTTTGAACACTTCTCCTCAGTTTTTCGTGGATTTCAATAATTTTTAAACCCACAGTGTTTTCCTGTTAATTCCCTATTTTGTGTTAATTCACACTTTCCTATCTGATCATTTACTTTTTCTCTTTCTCTAAGTTCTGTTTGTATTTGTGTTCTCTTTTTCTAAGAAATATTCTTCAATCAATTTTAAGTTTACTTCTTTAACTCCCCTTACTTCAGGAATCTTTTCTCCCTCTATGCTATTCTCATACACCAGTTTATCACAAGAAGAAGTCACACAACCCGAGTCTTTTTCACACTCGTCTGTTTCCTTACTGTTTTCGGTGATAATAATTTTTCCAGTTTCTTCGGCTTTCATGTGCCTTTCACTTCTATCGACTTCTCGTATTCTAGTTGCCCCTTCCTTTAGTAAGTTTATGTCACCCACCAATCTGTCATAAAACATATTGAAAGTAATCGGATCTTTTTCTGTCACCTCTTTCTCCTCATTCCGAACAACACAAAAGGTCGGTAAATAAATAAATTCGTCAACACACGGTGCATGCCTATTGTCATCTGTCGAGTCTTGTTTTTCACTCACGAAAGCACTTGATTCCTTTCTTGTTGGGGTACGAACTAGGTTGTTGTCCCATCCATCTCTGAAATTTCCTGTAGCACATCGCTTTTATATGATGGAGATACCCTGAAGGTATGTCCTAAATCATTACAGTAAAAACAATTCTTTGATCGATCTCCGAACTCACTATTACTTTTAAATTTCTGAAACTAAGACTTAGATTCCTTTATATTCCTTCCACTTGATAAGACCCTTCTATTAGCCTCTTCATCTAAAATAACTCGTCTAGCGACAGTTACGCTCCAATCATTTTTATCAATTAAAGTCAATCGATCTAGTGCACTCTTATATTCTTTAGGTAGACTTCTCATTAACAAGATAGCTTGTTGAGCATCTGTAAAGTTGCCTCCTGCCAAATCATTTTCTGCAAATAATACTTGTAAGTCAATACATTGTTTCTCCATACTACCTCCTACATACTTGTGTTCAACTATTTTGGTAACACTACTAAGCCAATGATATAAAGAAGTCTTTGCATACATACATTGTAAGCACTTCCATAATTCAGCTGCCTTTTTGAAACTTAGATATAACATTACTTAATCGTTAGTCAAGGAGTTCTTGATAACCCTTAGACACTCATGATTTTTCCTTTTCCATCCATTTGATGTTTCGGCCAAGGTACCTTCCACCACGTCCATTAGCTCCATCATCTCGAAGTAGCTCTCGGGTGCACACTTCTAGTAGTGATATTTTGATCCATCAAATATGGGTAGCCGTGGGTGTGGGCCCATAACCTGTTGTCCATAGCCTATTTCAGCCATGGATTACTCTCAGAAGCACCACGGACTACCCCTCAAACAGTTGTGTTTCACAAAGCACAGATTACCCCACAATTCACAAAATCTCCTCAAACTGCATCAACAAGCAGTATACTATAGAAACTATAAGATCCTAAATTTACAACCAAATCCACCAAGGAATCTAGAATATATAAGCTCCAGAGTTTCACAAAAACAGCTGACACCTTCACAAACTAACCACTTAGACTACTCACAGAATCTTATAGAGATACCTGAATATAATGAAACTTCACACACATATATATTCTATATCTTAGAATAACTCCACAAAGTTTCACATGAAAGCACCAAACAGAGTGATCACCCCAACATGTCAAAGATGCAAAAAACAGTTTGCCATTGCTTTGATAATACTTGACTGCGATACATAAAATAATCTAAGTCCTGCAAGTTATACTCAGAGAGTTCACTACTGAATGTACGGAGGCATACCAGGCGTACTATATCCACTCTAATAAACGAATTAGCCAAAAGGACAAACCTTTATTGTACAAAATATTTACACCGACATCTCCGCAATCTTCGTATGTCAGAAAAACCAAGCTACCGCTAAGCAACTACTAAGCTACCACTACCGTACAATCATCATTACTCGAAATCAATCCTACTCATATTATCCGCAGCTGTGCTGGCTGCGCTGTCCGTAGGGATCATAAAAATAGTCGCAGCTGCGCCGTACCGGCGACGCCTATTTCAATATTTCGTTTATTCTATATCGGATTGCTTCGCGATCTGCCATCCATTTGTTAGTGCCTGTTCATGCCACTTTAATTATGTCCGTACGTTCGCTCCCCCAATTCGTGAATCTATTCGAGCCTTCATAGTAAATCCACTTAGCAGTTACGCACAAAATGTCTCGTACGCACGAAACTAACTTTTCAAAACAACATTGAGAAGGTACAGTATTGTAGTTCAGTCAACACGTATGGAAGACGGACACGTTGGTTTCAATTCCGTCCTCAATTTATCTCGTATGGAAGACGGACAGGTTGGTTTCAATTCCGTCCTCAATTTATCTCCAATGGATTTGCAGTTTTTGGTGTTGAGATGGTTTTCAAAAAAAAAAATTGATTTATATATAAAGTACAACAAAATATTGCAAAATTTGCAGCTAAACGATCCGCTAGACACTCGACTCTGTTAAAAAAATATGTAAACCAATCAAAACTAGGGAAACCTGCAAACTGGAAACAGGAACCGCGACGTTGTCTATGCAAAAAATAATCATAGTTTCTTGGAACAATAGGTACTGTGGAGACTCTTATAAGCTATATGATGGCGTGGCTCTAATGATGAGATTTATGCTTAAAAGTGTTCTAACTGATTCAAGCATCGACAAATAACTACAACAAGGACATTGTACAACCATTATAGAACCCTAAAAATGTAGAAATTAACAAGTGGATGTAATAAAAATAAACCCTTCAAGCATGCACAACAAAGCTTGTATATAAGTCTAACGGTGAACTTCCATTAGAGGAAAAGTGGGGTTGTTTACTGGATGCCGTATTATCTCGTACAGTTTTGTATCATTTTTATTTTCTTGTCAGATGAAACATGACGAAACATGTTAAATGGATGGCTCCAATATTATAGGCGTAAGCATCGACCGTTGGATTTTTCACCTTTTTAGATTCGCAAAGCAATCGCCCACATCGTCCAGTGTCAAGAGACTCTCCTTGGCGAGGAGTGTTTCTTCAAACTGGTCACGTACCATTGGTACACATGAAAAGTAAAAAAAAATACCCACCACGAACAGGCAATGAGAACCGGACACGTCGTACACGCCATGTGCCTTCTGCCATGCTGGAAAAGGTCGACCAAAATATCCTTGCACGCTCCTTCTAACATCCGCAGACCTTCAAAGTTTGCAGCGCCTTTTTGACATTCCGTTTCGAAATTTTGATTTTCAATTTGAAAATTAAATTCTAACTTGACTGCGATACATAAAATAATCTAAGTCCCGCAAGTTATACTCAGAGTACGGAGGCATACCAGCCGTACTGTATCTACTCTAATAACCTAACTAGTCAAAAGGACAAACCTATGTTGTACAAAATATTTACACCGTACTCTTCGTTAGAAACTAAGCTACCACTAAGCAACCACTAAGCTACCACTATCGTTTAATCATCATTTCTTGAAATCTATCCTATTCATATTATCTGTAGTTGCGCTTGCTGCGCTGGCTTCGCTTTCCGTACGGATCATAAAAATAGCCGCAACTGCGTTGACTTAACTGCGTCGCAGCTGCTACGTACCGGCGGCGCCTATTTCAACATTCCGTTTATTTTACATCGGATCGCTTCGCGATCCGCCGTCCATTTGACATTGCTTGTTCACACAACTTAATGAGTCGTTTACGTAACTTTAATTATCAGTCCGTTCGCTCCCCCAATTCGTGAATCTATTCAAACCTCCATATTAAATCCAATTAGTAGTTATGCACGAAACTGACTTTTCAAAACAACATTAGTGATTGCGACAAGTGTGGGAGTTGGAGAGAGAAGTTAGAGATAGACTGCCTCGACTTCTTTCTATATTTTAATTTAGACCTAGAAAATACTTAAAAAAGGAACCGTCAATTTCTTCAATGTCATTCTCCTCATTCCTCGTAATAGGAGACATGAAACAGATCTAGTTTGTATAGGTGCGGTTTTCTCTCTCTCTTTCCCCTTTTCCATCACGATGCTTTCTCTGTCTTCTAAGTCCTCTAACGGCGGTGGATTTTGTTTCCTACCAAATGTGCTTCCTCTAAGCCTTGGAGGGATAGCAGAACCGGATGGGCGCTTTTCCCGCCCACTCACTATTCCCCAAAATATTTTCTCACATAGGGCTTGCAACTCTGAAACCTTTATAGGACCTCAGAGTAAGCAGCTCACACGAAGCCTCTATGATAACCCTGACCCTTTTGTTTTTCAGCACGAATAACTACCAACCTAGCAAACAAAACCTCGGACCACCTTCACCCCTATGAAGGTAAGACTCTCTTGAGTCTATAGCAAAAAGAATCTCTGAATTTGCTCCCCTCAGCAGTAAGTTATGGAGGGTCAAAGTTGACCTTTTGTACAGTAGCTCTCTGGGAGAGAGGGTCCTATCTACTAATTTTTCTAAGTCCTATCACTCTCACAAATTCTATCTAGTGATGTACGGAGCCAATCATATTGCACTTCCGTACACAAAAGTACAGGTGCCGGTGTACTTTCTGGACGGACATTGTACAACATGGCCTAAAAGTCGACACATGTCATATTCGGATTCGGTGCCGTAATCTAAGGAGATATCGCGATCAATCGTAATTTCGCCACGTGTCATCCAATGTGGCGATGACCATAAACCGCCGAGAATCTCTGCCGCGATCTCGACTTTCTTCTCGGCCGTCCGATTGAATGTAGATTTCAATCAGAGCCGTCATAAATACATGCGCGATATTTATTTCGTTAAATAAACAAATGCGCGGTACTCGTTTTGTATTTATACCGTAATCCGTACTTTTACATTACTCGATCTATGTATCCCCTAAACAGTTGTAGTTAAATGAATTATCCCACGTGGAAATTTTTAAATAAATATCAAACCCTACAGTACGTAACACCAGTTCTAGACTTAATGGATAGCCCTAACGGCTATCCGCTGCTTTCACTGCAGGCAGGTACCGTGATCAAATCTTGGGTGCAACATATGTCATTTTAGTAAATCAACACCTAATGGTAAATAAACTAATATATTTTCCCGTAAACCTCTAGATAGCCTAGGTAGCCATGGCTCTAGCTTCCTCTCAAATTTCTCAATGACTGCGACAAGTGTGAGAGTTGGAGAGAGAAGTTAAAGATAGACTGCCTCGGCTTCTTTCTATATTTCTATTTAGACTTAGAAAATACTTAAAAGCAGACCATCAATTTCTACACTCCCCTTATTTTCTAGTCACTCTTTAATTTTAGACCACACTTCTCCTTGCAAAAAATTAGCTTAGGGGAAGGAACAGGTTTGGTCATCATATCTGCCACCATCTCGCTATGTGGTCGTTACTGTTAACTGATTATTTTGTTTTCTACTTTCTCTCTAACAAAGCTGAATCTAATATCTATGTGTTTGGCTTTAAAATGATGTTTAGGATTGGCAAAAATAGCGATCGCAGCCTGATTATCACAAAAAAAATTATACACACCACTCTTAAGGTGACCAAGCTCACTAAGCAAAGACTTGACCCACATCAATTCTTTTACAACAGAGCAAGAGGCCATATACTCAGCCTCCATGGTGGACTGAGGAATAACCTTTTGCTGTTTGCTACTCGAACAGCAAGCCCCATCACCCACATATAATACATATCCAGAAGTACATCTCCTCATCGGAGCATCACCATAACTGGCATCACTCGAAGTAGTGATGTCAGCATTCTCCCCACCCAAATGCAACCATAGATCCCTAGTTCCTATCAAATATCTAAGGACTCTCTTAACTGCCTCCCAATCTCTCTAAGTGGGAGCATTTAGACTTCTACTCAGCACTCCTACAGCTGCAACTAGATCCGGCCGGGTACAATTCATAAAATAGATTAGGCTTCCCACTACTTGCCTGTAAGGAATAGTCTGCATGAACTTTTGTTTTTCAAGACTGAATTCCTCGTCTAAGACTATGACTCCTTCTTCCTCACTCCCCTCATTTCCCTTCATTAACTTCATTGGAGTTGTACAACTATTAGCTTTATCCATCTGAAATTTTTCCAGCATGTTCCTTATTGCTTCCTTTTGAGTCAATCTTATAATCTTTCTTTCTCGGTCTCTTTCTACTTGAATTCCCAAAATATCTTTTGCCTCCCCTATATCTTTCATTTTAAATTTCCACTTAAGATGGGATTTAATTTTATTAATTTTTTTCCATTGATTTACTTAAAACAAGCAAATCATTAACATAAATTGCAATAAAATATGTAACCTTCCTCATCTTCAAAAACATAGATTGATTGATCTGAGCTGATCCGGATATATCCCAGACCACTAAGAAACTCATCAAGTTTCTTATTCCACTATCGAGGCGCCTGTATTAAAACGTAAAGGGATTAAATCAGCCGGCATACCTTACTCTCTTCTCCTTCATCCACAAATCCTTCGGGTTGGCGCATGAAGATCTCCTCTTCTTATTCTCCATGCAAATAAGTTGTCTTCGTGTCCATTTGGTGCACCTCCATGTCTTCCGCTGCTGCTAGACTGACAAGTATGCGGACAAAGGGAAATCTGACCACCAAGGCAAGAGTTTCCTCGTAGTCGATTCCTTCTTTTCTGTGTAAATCCTTTTGCCACTAATCTAGCTTGGTAATGCTCAATGGTGTTATCCGGGTTTAGTTTTAATTTGAAAACCCACTTACAACCGATTGGTTTTCGGTTAGGTGGACAATCCACCAGCTCCCAAGTATCGGCTGCCATAATTGAGGCCAACTCCTCATTGATGGCTGTCTTCCACCGACTCCTTTCTAGACAAGTCATCGCCTCTCCATAAGTTTGAGGTTCATCTTGATGAGATAGTTTTGTTACCTTGTTATTAACCTGTGTTTCTTCCATCTTTTGCTACTTCTCCTCCCACCCTCAAAATCTGTTGTAGGAATAGATGGTTCTTGTGGGTTCTTTCGAACAATCTCGGCTTCTCCCCTATCGCTTGATTCCAAATGAATTTCCACCGCATCTTTCGCATCAGGTAGAGTTGTCACTGGAGTTTCCGCAGCCGAGTCCTTTTCGGTCTGATTTGTACTTGCAAGAATGTCATCTTCTCTAAAACTTGGATAGTTAGGAAGCTCAAAGTCATCGGAATTTTCTGACTCAAATCTGATTTTTACTGACTTTGTATACTTGAAGGAATCCACAGACTTTCCTTCATCCATAACTACTAAATGTTTTGCTAAGATTATATCTTCTCTTTTTAGACCGTAAACTCTATATCCTTTAACATCCTCATCATATCCTAATAAGTATCCCGGTTTTCCTTTAGGATCTAGCTTCTAATTAAACCAATCTATATCTAGACTGAATACTTGACTACCAAAGCCTTTTAAGTGAGATATGTCAAGTTTTCGGCTGGTCTATTTCTCATAAGGTGTTTGATCTTTTATAGCTGAGGTAAGAACTCTATTTTTGAGGTAATTAGCATAGTTCATTGCTTCCTCCCAAATCCTTTTTCCTATCTTCTTATTTGACAACATACTTTTAGCACTATCACTCAGTTACCTATTTAATCGTTCAGCTACCCCATTATGTTCCAGGTTTTCTAGAACTGTCTTTTGGTGTTGAACTGTATCTTCCTTCACAAAATCCTCAAACTGGTTAGACGTATACTCTCCACCATTGTCACTCCTTTCTCTCTAGATTGGAGTTTCATGGAGTTTTTGCTCCATGCTTTATATTGTCTAAAACAATCTTGAGCTTTTGACTTGTTTTTCAAAAAATACACCTTGGAATACCGAGACCAATCATCACTGATACTCATCATAAATCTCTTCCCCCCTGGTGAAGGCACTTTGGCCGGTCCCCAAATATATGTGTGTTTTAGATGTATAATTTTTTCTCCCCTATAGGTGGCTGTTTTGGGAAAGGGCAATCCGTGTGCTTTACTTTCACCACATCCACTACAATCACTTAGATTCTCACTCTCACTGAACTGAATTCCTTCCACAACTCCTATCTTTTTCATCTCTCTTAACTTATCTAGATTCACATGCCCAAGCCTCTTATGCCATATTATTATATCATGAACACCAGCATAATAAAGTTTCTTTTTTTCATTGCTTAAAATCAACCTAAACATCCCTAGGCTACCTTTTCAATGTGAAATAAACTTCCTCCTCCAAACTAGCAGTAAAGACTCCTTTCATAGTGCTAATATCAAAACCCTTATCATCTAATACAGACGTATAGATGAGGTTTTTGTTCAGCACCAAAATAAACAATACATCGGAAAATGTTATTCTGGATGTCTTTCCTTCTACCAATACTTTCAGATCTACCGATCCTATAAGAGTAGTAGTGACTATCCTCCCATCCCCGTACTCTATCTCTACAGTAGGAATCTTTCTTATCTTAGTGAACAGGTGTTTATCCTTACACATGTGCATGGAGGCACCTGAATCTACAATCTAGCCTGCTTCACCTTTGAATCCACCGAAAGCACATTTCTCCTTTCGTGGAATTTCTACCTCGTTTTTCGCTTCCAACTCCTCATCCAATAGGAGCTTATCGTCCTCGTCTTCGGATTCCACCTCATGTTCCTGTGTCACAAGGGCCTTTTTCTTTCCTCTCGGGGTTCCACCGGTCCGCCCTTCCTTTAACCGAAGCTCAGTTAGCTTAGTGCACTCCGCCATATAGTGCCTTGGTTTCTTATAGAAATGACATAAACCCTTGGGAGGTCTTCGTCCGAACTCGTCAGTCAGATTTTTTTGCTCCCCCCCTCCGTAATTTCCGATCGGTCTCCGGGAATCCTTGTTCCTTCAATTGATCCTAGCTACCAAGGCTTGCCCACTCTTTCCTCCCCTTCGGATCTCAATTGTATTCTCCCGAACGAGAATCATTCCTACCACTGAGTTCTATATCCACCTTGAGTCTGGCAAGTCCTGCACACAGTTGACTATGTTCTCGAACTCATCGGGTAGCTTCATTAGTAGACAGTTAACCTTTTCTTTTTCACTAAAATCTGTTCAGCACTCTCTAGCTCCATGAAAAGTGTAGCAAGCTCATTGCAAAAATCCAACATCTTCCCCCCTTTGTATACATACTCCTTAACTTTTTTATCAGCCAACTGTTGTTACTGAATCGTACCACTTCCTTACATCTCTATCAGAGCCATCAAAGATCGCATGCCCTTTCTCTCTACAAATGAGGACATGCAAGTCCTTGAGTAAGATGGCGGAGGATAAAGTGCTTTGCCTCCATATTGTTGAAGTCCCAGGTATCAATATCATCTTCCTCGTTCCTCGGAATAGGTGACATGAATGTCGAACTAGTTGCTATTGGTGTGGTCATCTATTTCTCCTTTCCTTTGTCCACCACCTCTCTTTCCTTTGTCTCCTTATATAATGATGGATCTGTATCTTTAGTGAATCTGCCTCCTGTAAACCCTGGAGGTATCTCAAGACTGGATGAGCGCCTCCTTCGTCCACTCACTATTCCCCAAAAGTGTTTCTCACATAGAGCTCTTGTCATCATACTTTCCTTGTAGAAAAAGCCAGCTCCATTGAATATGGCACCCTAGATGGTGGGCCCATAACCTGCAACTCTGAGACCTCCATAAGACCTCAGAGTAAGGAGCTCACACAAAGCCTCTAGGATAACCCTGACCCTTTTGTCTTTCAGCACGAATAACCGCCACCATGGCAAACAAAAACTCTGACCACATTCACTTTTATGAAGGCAAGACTCCCCTAAGTCTATAGCAAAAAGAATCTCTGAATTTGCTCCCTTGAGCACTAAGTTATGGAGGGTCAAAGTTGACCTTTTGTACAGAAGCTCTTTGGGAGAGAGGGTCCTATCTACTAATTTTTCTAAGTCCTATCTCTCTTACATACTCTATCTACTGATGTACGGAGCCAATCATATTGCACTTCCGTACACAAAAGTACAGCTGCCGGTGTACTTTCTGTACGGACATTGTACGACATGGCCTAAAAGCGGACACATGTTATATCCGGATTCGGTGTCGTAATCCTTTGAGATATCGCGATCCAACAAAATTTCGCCACGTGTCATCCGATGTGGCGATGACCATAATCCGCCTAGAATCTCTTCCGCGTTCTCGGCTTTCTTCTCGGCCGTCCGATTGAATGCAGATTTCAATCGGAGCTGTCATAAATACATGCGCGGTATTTATTTCGTTAAATAAACAAATGCGCGGTACTCGTTTTGTATAGATACCGTAATCCGTACTTTTAAATTACTAGATCTATGTATCTCGTAAACAATTTCAGTTAAATGAATAATCCTACGTGGAAATGTTTAAATAAATATCAAACCCAATATTACGTAACACCAGTTCTAGACTTAACGGATAAGGCTAACGGCTATCGGCTGCTTTCACTCCGGCAAAAACTAGGATGAAATCTAGGGTGCAACATATGTCATTTTAGTAAATCAACCCCTAATGGTAAAGAAACTAATATATTTTCCCGTAAACCTCTAGATAGCCTAGGTAGCCATGGCTCTAGCTTCCTTTCAAATTTCCCAGTGACTGCGACAAGTGTGAGAGTTAGAGAGAGACGTTAGAGATAGATTGCCTCTGCTTTTTTCTATATTTCTATGTAGACCTAGAAAATACTTAAATACAGACCATCTATTTCTACAAGGCTCCTATCATCATACTCTTCAAGTAGATGAATCGAGTCCCATTGAATATGGGCACCCTAGAGGGTGGGCCTATAACCTGCAACTCTGAGACCTCCATTGGTCGTGTTGGGTATCGGGTAAATTAATATCGTGATAATATCGATATTCAATATATTGAATATCGATCGAGCAGGATCCTCGATATATCGTACCGAGACCAACATAAATTATCGCGATATATATCGCGTTATATAGTATTTTTTAAATTTAATTTTTTTATTTTTTTATATAATATGTTATTGTAGCGAAAAAGTCAAATTGTCTAATACCACGTACGCCATGATTTTCGTTCCGTGACTTAATGGTAGACGCCGCAAAATGTAACCGACAAAAAAGTACTAATTCTGAAATTATAATGATTAATTATTTGGGGTATGGTTACACGAGGAGGTCTCTTTAATAGTACGGACAACAAAATTTATGTATTACACAGGCCTCGGGTACATCGCGTATCTTTTGTCAAAAAGTTCTATATACGTATTATGATTTGAGTGGTTCCACGTAAGCTGACTACCAAATCTCAAAAATCAATGAATATTTGGAAACCGACCTTTTCGGTCTGGAAAATCGTACTTGCATATGATGTATGTGTACTTCACAAGTGTACCTCGTCAATGTACCTCAGAGATCTTCTTCACTCTGCTGACTTTCAGGAAAAAACCGTATTTTTTTCCGGCAAAGATTTTATAATCACTTTGTCCGAAGTCATGAGACTTTGAAAACCTGTGGGATTTTATTTTTATTTTTTTTAAGCTTCGATATATCGACGATACGATATATCGGCGATATATTGGCGATTTATCGCGATAATTTGAAATTCGATATATCGAAGCGATATATCGATTATCGGGTACCTCAAATTCGATATATATCGAATATCGGCAAACAGTCCTCGATACCCAACACTATCCATTGGTACTCAGAGTAGACAGTTTACTACAAGCCTCTAGGATAACCTCAATCCCTTAGTCTTTGTATGAGTATTGATAACACTGTGATAGAATACACACTAACCAAACTGAACCCCTTGGTAGAGCTGACTCCCCTGAGTCTGCCACAAAAAGAATCTTTGAATTTGCTACTCTGAGCAGTAAATTATCAATGGTCAAAGATGGCTTTTTATACAGAAGCGCTCTGGGAAAGAGGCGGCTACCTATATTTTCTAAGTCCTCAACCCCTCTCTTAACCCTCTACTATTGAAGTACAGAGCCAATCAATTCAGTTTACAGTACAGAAAGGTACTTGGCCCTGAGAACTTTCTATACGGCCATTGTACGACATGGCCAAGGAGACGATGCTCTCATGCCGAGTTCGCCATGGTATGTCCCAGAGATGCCGCCATCCAATGTCAGATTGTCACGTGTCACCAGGTGTGGTTGTAAAAAATCGCCAAAACATTCATAACGCGATGTTGACTTCTTCCTCTGCCGTCCGATTGATATCGCCCTTAATTTATAGCCGTTAAAATATAAGCAATACTTTTCAATGTGATTTTGTCTAACTGTGTCTATGTGATTGTGGTCCGTTCGTCAATTAAATGAACTTTCCTATTTGCACATCTTTAAGTAAATATCGTACCCTATATAATTCGACACGTGTTAGGCCACATGGTAACAATGCTGGACTATTTGGACGGTCGGTAGGTACCACGATCAAATCCTGGGTCAATTAACCTTTTTGGTAAGTTTAACAAAGATCTGCCTTCAAATTCCAGGAGAAGCATAAGCAACCATTACTCTTGCTTCTTCTTCAGTTTCTACTGTGAACGACAAATATGGGGGACTAGAGAGAGAAGTAAGAAGCAGGCTGCCTCTTCTTTTTCCTTCTTGATCATATATTACTTAAGAAACCTATAAAATACATAAGAAAGCGTTCTAATTTCAACACATAAACTGTAAGCGGTAGGAGGAATTTTCACCTAATTTACACAAACAGTTACCACTTACAATAAATGTTACGTAACTAACACAAACTGTTAAGGCTAATAGGAATTGTTATCTAATTAACACAACTGTTAGCACTAACAATATTTGTTACCTAACTTACACAAATTGTTAGCTCTAACAGGAATTGTTATCTAAATTACACAAACTGTTAGCGCTAACATGAATTATTACATAACTTACACAAACAGTTAGCGCAAACAAGGGTTGTTACCTAACTTTGTAGAAATTGATGGTTCATTTAGTATTTTCTAGGTCTAAAATAAAGTGAAGAAAAAGAAGCCAGGGTAGAAAATTTTTATTTCTCTCTCCAACTCCCACACGTTGCAGTCACGGAGAAGTCGGAGAGAGAGCTAGTGCCATGGCTGCCTTTGCTATCCAAAGATTTACGCGGTTGTAAGGTAGATGATTGACTAAAAGGAAAGCTGTTGCCTACAAGATTTGATCCTCGTACCTACGAATAGACAATGCCGCCGGTAGCCGGTAGCCTCATCCATTTAGCTTAGGATTAGTGATTAACGATATAAGGTTTAATAAATATATAAATGTTAACATATATGCTAATTCATTTAACGACAACTTTATACGGGATACATAGAGTGAGTTATGAAAAGTACGGATTACGAGTACGGGGAATAAATAAGTACCGCGCATTTGATTCGATAGCGAAACAAATACATCGCAAATATTTATGACGGCTATGATTGAAATCGGCATTCAATCTGACGGCCAGAAAGAATGCCGAGATCGCGGAAGAAGATTTCAGCGGTTTATATTTGCCGCCAGATTGGATGACACGTGGCACCACGACATTTGATTTCGGCATCTTCTAGTATTACGGAAACGAATCCAAAAAGACACATGTCGATATTTTGGTCATGTTATACAATGTTTGTACATAAAGTACATCAACAGCTGTACCTTTCTGCATGGTACAGTAATATGATTGGTGCCATACGACAATAGATAGAGTTTAAGAGAGAGATGAGACTTAGAAAAATTTGGTAGATAGGACCCTCTCTCTAAGAGAGCTTCTGTACAAAAGGTCAACTTTGACCCTCAATAACTTACTGTTTAGGGGAGCAAATTTATATATTCTTTTTGCTATCGACTCAAGGGAGTCTTCCCTTCACAAGGGTGAAGGTGGTCAGAGATTTTGTTTGCCAAGGTGGCAGTTATTCGTGTTGAAAGACAAAGGGGTCAGGGTTATCTAAGAGGCTTCGTGTGAGCTGCATACTCTGAGGTCCTATGGAGGTCTCAGAGTTACAACACAAACTTTTAGCGCTAACAGAAATTGTTACCTTACTTACACAAACTAATAGCGCTATTATGAATTGTTATCTAAATTACACAAACTTTTAACGCTAGCAAGAATTGTTACCTAACTTACACAAACTATTATCGCTAACAGGAGTTGTTACCTTATTTACACAAACTGTTAGCGCTAACAAGAGTTCCTAACTTACACAAACTTTTAGCGCTAATAGGAATTGTTACCTAACTAACACTATTAGCGCTAACAGGAATTGTTGTCTTAATTACACAAACTATTAGCGCTAACAAGAATTGTTACCTAACTTACACAAACTATTAGCTCTAAAAGGAATTGTTATGAAAATTACAAAAACTATTAGCGGTAACAGGAATTGTTACCGAACTTACATAAACTGTTAGCGTTAATAGGAACTGTTATCTAAATTACACAAACTAATAGTGCTAACATATTGTTATCTAAATAATGTTGAAATTAGTAGTTTTATTTGGTATTTACTAGGTCTGAAATTAGTACAAATAAGAAAAGACGGACAGCCTACCTATGCCTCCTCTCCCTTCCCTCTATACTTGTCGTAGTCACTGAGGGATAGAGAGGGTGGCTGAGCCATGGCTGTCCTAGCTTAAGCAGGCAGGGCTAAAGAGTGACTTATGTCACTCTCAACAAAAGGTTCAGTCTGGCAGGACTCGAACCTCCGACTGGCAGAGCACGGCTTAGCCGTTAGCTCTAACCACGATGTCGTAGGAGTCCATTGAGATACATTAGGTTTGATTATTATTTATACAATGTTACGTGTATGAATTCAATTAACGGAATTACAAACAGATGAACATAAAACCAAGTATTATATAGTGCGAACATTATCTAGCACGAAAACAAATGGAGCGGACATTTGTTTTGACGGTGGACATTTAATATTGAATCTGATCCGACGGGGTACATCAATGCCGCGATCGCGGAATGGTCACTTTTGGCGTTTATGGACGTGGTGTGACGTGGCGCCACGCCGAGGGATGACATTTGGTCGCAAGAATTCCGGCGAACATAAGGACAAGTGAAAAGTGGACACGCGTCCACTTAATGGCGTTGTTGTACATGGGCCGTAGAGAAAGTACATCGGCCATAGTACTTTTCTGTACCCTACAGTGATCTGATTGGATGTACTTAAATAGATAGGGGTTGTGAGAGGGATTTAGGACTTAGAGAATATTGATAGATAAGAAACTCTCTCCCTTTGAGAGTTTGTATAAACTTGGCATTTTTGCCGACTCATAACTTATCGGCTGGTTGGCCGTTTTCAGTGATTCTTTTTGCTACAGACTCACGCAAGTCCTAGATGCACACGGGTGCAGTCAAAATTTCATTTTGCCTTCCTCGATAGCAGTGGTTGTGGCTTGAAGCGGGCTAGTTAAATAGTATCTAGAGGCTTCCTATATTTTGTAGTCCAATGGAGGACACAGAATTGCAGGTTATGGGCCCACCCTCTAGGGTGCCCCCCTTGAATAGATCAGGGTTATCTATTGGGAAGCCATGATGATGGGAGCTTTGTGTGAAAAACGATACTGGGGTATCGTCAATGGACAAGTGAAACGTCCACCTTCGAGAACTCCACCTGGATTTGGAGGAGTAAGGTTTCTTGTAGCGACGGCTGTCTTAGCAGAGGAGGTAGATGATGGAGACAGCAGTGTGTCCGAAAAGGGGAAAAGAAAGGAGACACCCCTCACTCCTATTGCTACAGTTCCGGGAGCGGCGACTGTGAAGACCACGGAGAACGATATTCAAATGTGGGAGGATGTAAACATGGCTGCCAAAAACTTCATTCTCAGGCACCTCACTCAAGCTTTAACCACTCCTCATCTTCACATTTACAAGGCCGAGGAGTTGTGTGTGAGTTTGGTGGATATTTATAGAGCTGGAACCATTGAGGAGCTCCAGTTGGCTGAGCAAAAGCTACTGAGTTACACTTACAAAGGAGGAAAGATGTTAGATTACTGTAATGATCTTTCTTGTTTGTATATGGAGATGGGAAGTGCCGGATGGACAGGTACAATAAAAATGAAAGTTAACACTCTTATCATGAAGTTACCAGATGAGTTCGAGAACATAGTGTATCGAGTACAGGAAATGCTTGATAGTTCATGGAAATGGAACACAGTGGTCAGGATGATACTTGTGCAGGAAAACACAATGGAGATTAGGAGAGGAGGAAAGAGCATTCAAGCTCTAGCAGCAGGAGGGGACCGATAGAGGAAGGACTCGAAGAAACCGTCCAAAGGGGAAAGAGATCATCCTGGAGGACCGAGGCCCCCAAAGGGTCTTTGTCATTTTTGCAAAAAGCCGGGACACTTTATCGCAGATTGTGTCAAGCTCTCGGAGCTGAGGCTCCAAGAGAACCGTGTAGGGGGTTCTTCCGGAGGGAAGAAAAAGGCACTTGTTGTTACAAAGGTGACAGGAGAAACCAAGGATGAGTCCTCTGAGGAGGATAGGGAGCTTCTTCTTGACGAGAGCTTGGAGGAGAACGAGATTCCTTATAGACTCCACAGGGAGGATGGATTATCGACTTAGGTGCATCCATGCATATGTGTCGCGATAAAGAACTCTTCACTAAGTTAAGGAAAATCTCTACTATAGAGATAGAGTATAGGGATGGGAGAGTAGTTACTACAGATCTAGTGGGATCAGTAGATCTGAAAGTCTTAGTGGAGGGTAAGACTTCTATACTTACATTCTCAGATATACTCTATATTCCTCAACTGAGTAAAAATCTTGTCCCTACGTCTGTGTTAGATGACAAAGAAATTGATACCTTCACTCAAAAGGGAGTCTTTACAGCTAAGTATGGGGATGAAGTTTACTTCACGGCAGATAAGGGTAGCCAAGGAATACTTAGGCTTAACCTGAGTAATGAAAAGAAGAATGCTTACTATGTTGGTGTTCCTAAGTTGATGATTTGGCATAAGCGGTTGGGGCATTTGCATTTTGATAGGTTGAGGGAAATGAAAAAGCTTGGGTAGTAGAAGGCATTTATTTTGGGGATAATGAAATGATGGATGATTGTAGTGGTTGTGCTCAAAATAAGGCTCACAGATTTCCCTTTCCAAAAGCCGCCACATGTAGAGGTGAGAAAGTGTTAGATTTGGTCCACACTGATATTAAGGGTCTTGCAAAAGTACCATCGGTTGGAGGAAATAAGTTTATGATGACAATAACCGATGACTCGTCTAGGTACTCTAGAGTCTACTTTCTGAAAACAAAGTTTGAAGCATCAACTTACTTCAAAGAATATAAAGCTTGGAGTGAGAAGATGCATGAAATCTCGATTAAGAGGATAAAGAGTGATAATGGGGGGGAATATACCTCTAACCAGTTTGAGGAATATCTGACAGATGAGGGAGTACAGCACTAGAAAACCGTACCATATAACCCGGAACAAAATGGGGTAGTTGAGAGGTTGAATCGAACACTAGGAGATAGTGTACGCAGTATGTTGGCAGACAAAAAAATAGGAAAGAGATTTTGGGCAGAAGCAATAAACCGTGCCAACTACATTAAGAACAGAGTCCTTACCTCAGCTGTAAAGGGAATGACACCTTATGAGAGATGGGTTGGAAGGAAACCAGATATCCCACACCTTAAAGTATTTGGTAGCCAAGTTTACAGTCTTGACACGGATAGGAAAAACTGGAAACTAGATGCTAAGGGAAAACCTAGATACTAAGTGGGATATGATGACGATGTTAAGGGATTTAGAGTCTATGACTTAGCTAAGAAAGATATCATTCTGGTCAAACACTTAGTTGTCATGGATGAACGGAAGTCATTTGACCCCTTCAAATATACAAAGAAGATTAGGATCAGATTAGAGTCTGAAAGTGAGGAGAACTCGGTCGTTCCCGAAAGGGACATGAGTGAAACCGTGATTGAAGATTCAGGGGAGATCCAAGATGCAAGAGACTCATCGGAAACCTCACATACTCCTATGGACTTCGAGGAGATAGAAAAAGCGGGACAAGAACCGGCTTCCATAGACAGGGGAGCCGATGAGACAGTGAGAAGAAATCCAAGACTTCCATCTATTCCAGCTTCGGAGTTTGAGGGAGGAAGGAGGAGCAGCAAACGGATACAAGAAAAACAAGCCGCACATAAGGTAACTAAGCTATCTCACCCAGATGAGTCTCAGTCTTACTCGGAGGCAGTGAATAGTCCAGAGAAAGAAAGATGGATTAAAGCCATAAATGATGAGATGGCTTCTATCATGGAAGCAAATTCTTGTGAACTAGCTGATTGCCCTCCAGACAGAAAACCTATTGAATTTAAATGGGTATTTAAACTAAAACTGAACCTAGATAACACCATTGAAAGATATAAGGCTTGATTGGTAGCGAAGGTGTTCACCTAAAAGAAGGGGATTGACTATGAGGAGACCTTTGCTCCAGTTGTTCGGTTCCCCTCACTAAGGATTCTCCTCAGTGTGGCAGCAGGGGAAGACATGGAAATTCACCAGATGGACATTAAGACTGCTTTTTTTAATGGTGAGTTAGAGGAAGAAATTTTTATGAGACAACCCGAATATTTCGTGGAAGAAGGAGAAGAGAGCAAAGTCTGCAGACTCATAAAGTCGTTATACGGACTGAAGCAGGCTCCCCGACAGTGGAATAAGAAACTAGATGAGTTTCTTACAGGTCTGGGATATATCTGTATCAGCTCTAACCATTTTATCTATATGTTTGAAGATGAGAATGGTGTAATTTTTATTGCAATTTATGTGGATGATTTGCTTGTGTTGAGTAAATCTCTGGAAAATATCGATAAGTTAAAGAAAGATCTTGGAAGCAGATTTGATAAGAAGGATTTAGGGGACGCAAGATTTATTTTGAGGATTCAGATGGAGAGAGATAGGGGGAAAAAAATTATCAAACTCAATCAGAAGGAAGCAATAGGAAATATGCTTGAGAAATTCCAGATGGAAAATGTTAACAGTTGTACCACTCCCATGGAGTTGAAAACAATTAGTGATCGGAGTGTAGTGGGAGGAGTGATGATCTTAGATGATCAGATGAGTCCACAAGAGAGAGAATTTATGAAGTCTATCCCTTATAGACAGGTCGTAGGAAGTTTAATCTATTTTATGAATTGTACCAGACTGGACATAGCGGCAACACTTGGAGTACTCAATCGGAGTCTTAATGATCCTAGGAAGAGAGACTCGGAGGGAGCCAAGAAAGTCATGAGATATCGAGTAAGAACGAGAGAGTTATGGTTGCATTTGGGAGGGGAGCACAGTGGTATCACCACTTGGAGTGATGCCAGTTATGGGGATGCACGAATGAGAAGATGCTCTTCTGGGTATGTATTGTATGTTGGGGAACGTGCATGTTGTTGGAGCAGTAAGCAACAAAAGGTGGTTGCTCAGTCCACTATGGAGGCTGAGTACATGGCCTCTTGTTCTGCTATGAAAGAGTTGATGTGGGTGAAGTCCTTGCAGGAAGAACTAGGGTATATGAATGAGGGTGTGCATAAAGTGTTTTGTGATAATCAAGCTGCCATTGCAATTGCAGCTAATCCAAAACATCATTTTAGTGCTAAACATATGGACATAAGATTAAGTTTTGTAAGAGAAAAAGTTGAGAATAAAATCGTGAATCTTATATATACATCTAATGAGGAAATGGTAGCTGATATGATGACAAAACCGGTGCCTTCTCCCAAGTTAAAAATATTGCAGGGAAAAGTGTGGATTAAAACTGAAATTTAAATTAGACTAGAAAATAAGGGGAGTGTTGAAATTAGTAGTTTTATTTGGTATTTTCTAGGTCTGAATTTAGTACAAATAAGAAAAAAAAAAGACGGACAACCTACCTCCGCCTCCTCTCCTTTCCCTCCATACTTGTCGTAATCACTAAGGGATAGAGAGGGTGGCTGAGCCATGGCTGTCCTAGCTTAACCACGTAGGGCTAAAGAGTGACTTATATCACTCTCAACAAAAGGTTGAGTCCAGCAGGACTCGAACCTCCGACGGGCAGAGCACGGCTTAGCCGTTAGCTCTAACCACGCTGTCGTAGGAGTCCGTTGAGATACCTTAGGTTTGATTATTATTTATACAATGTTACGTGTATGAATTCAATTAACGGAATTACAAACGGATGAACATGAAACCAAGTATTATATAGTGCGAACATTATCTCGCACGAAAACAAATGAATCGGACATTTGTTTTGACGGCGGACATTTAATATTGAATCTGATCCGACGGCGTATATCAATGCCGCGATCGCGGAATGGTCACTTTTGGCGTTTATGGACGTGGTGTGACGTGGCGCCACGCCGAGGGATGACATTTGGTCGCAGGAATTTCGGCGAACATAAGGACAAGTGAAAAGTGGACACACGTCCACTTAATGCCATTGCCGTACATGGGCCGTACAGAAAGTACATCGGCCATAGTACTTTTTTGTACCCTACAGTGATCTGATTGGTTCGTACTTCAGTAGATAGGGGTTGTGAGAGGGATTTAGGACTTAGAGAATATTGGTAGATAGTAACCTCTCTATCTTTAAGAGTTTGTATAAACTTGGCATTTTTGTCGACTCATAACTTATCGGCTGGTTGGCCGTTTTCAGTGATTCTTTTTGCTACAGACTCAGGGAAGTCCAAGCTGCACAGGGTGCAGCCAAATTGTCAGTGTGGCTTTTTGGGCAGCAGTGGTTGTGGCTTGAAGTGGGTTAGTTAAATACTATCTAGAGGCTTCTATATTCTGTAGTCCAATGGAGGACACAGAATTGCAAATAACACTAACTGTTAGCGCGAACAAGAATTGTTATCTAAATTACAGAAAGAGTTAGCGTTAAAAGGAATTGTTACTTAACTTCCACAAACTGTTAGCGCTAATAGGAATTATTACCTAACTTACAAAAACTGTTAACTTTAAGAATTTTTTTTTTCTAAATTACAAAAATTATTAGCGCTAACAGAAATTGTTATCGAAATTACACAAACTTTTACCCTTACAGGAATTATGTAGAAATTGATGGTTCTTTTGGTATTTTCTAATAAAAAAAAACCTAAAAACCCTAATCTATTTGATGAATTGTTCCCGGCCAGATTTAGCTATGGGAGTAGGAGTGCTGAGTAGAAGTCTAAATGCTCCCACTAAGAAGGATTGGGAGGCAGCTAAGAGAGTCTTTAGATATTTGATAGGAACTAGGGATATATGGTTGCATTTGGGTGGGGAGAATATTGACATCACTACTTAGAGTGATGCCAGTTATAGTGATGCTCCGATGAGGAGATGTACTTCTGGATATGTATTATATGTGGGTGATGGGGCTTGCTGTTGGAGTAGCAAACAGCAAAAGGTTATTTCTCAGTTCACCATGGAGGTTGAGTATATGGCCTCTTGCTCTGCTGTAAAAGTATTGATGTGGGTCAAGTCTTTGCTTGGGGAGCTTGGTCACTTTAAGAGTGGTGTGCATAAAACGTTTTGTGATAATCAGGCAGCGATCGCTATTTCTGCCAAACCTAAACATCATTTTAAAACCAAACACATGGTCATTAGACTCAACTTTGTTAGAGAGAAAGTAGAAAACAAAATAATCAGTTTACAATACCGACGAGATAGCAAGATGGTAAGAGGTATGATGCCCAAACCTGTGCCTTCCCCTAAGCAAATTTTCTGCAAGGAGAAGTGTGGTCTGAAATTAAAGAGTGACTAGAAAATAAGGGGAGTGTAGAAATTGATGGTTCTTTTAGTATTTTCTAGGTCTAAAATAAAGTGTAGAAAAAGAAGCCGAGGCAGTCTGTCTCTAACTTCTCTCTCCAACTCCCACACTTGTTGCAGTCACTGAGAAGTTGGAGAGAGAGCTAGTGCCATGGCTGCCTATGCTATCCAGAGATTTACGTGGTAGTAAAGTAGTTGATTTACTAAAAAGAAAGCAGTCGCCTACAATATTTGATCCTGGTACCTATGGATAGATAATGTCGCCGGTAGCCGGTAGCCTCATCCATTTAGCCTAGGATTAGTGATTAACGATATAAGGTTTAATAAATATATAAATGTTAACATATAGGCTAATTCATTTTACAGCAACTTTATACGGGATACATAGAGTGAGTTATGAAAAGTACGGATTACGAGTACAGAGAATAAATAAGTACCGCGCATTTGTTTTGATAGCGAAACAAATACATCGCAAATATATATGACGGCTATTAATGAAATCGCCATTCAATCAGTTGGCCAGAAAGAATGCCGAGATCGCGGAAAAAGATTTCAGCGGTTTATGGTCGCCGCCACATTGGATGACACGTGGCACCACGACATTGGATTTCGGCATCCCCAGGGATTACGCAAAGGAATCTAGAAAAGACACGTGTCAACATTTTGGTCATGTCGTACAATGTTTATACATAAAGTACACCGAGAGCTGTACCTTTCTGTATAGTACAGTAATATAATTGGTATCGTACGTCAGTAAATAGAGTTTAAGAGAGAGATAGGACTTAGAAAAATTTGGTAGATAGGACCCTCTCACCCAGAGAGCTTCTAAACAAAAGGTCAACTTTGACCCTCCATAACTTACTGCTCTAGGGAGCAAATTCAGAGATTCTTTTTGCTATCGTCTCAAGAGAGTCTTCCCTTCACATGAGTGAAGGTGGTCAAAGTTTTTGTTTGCCATGGAGGCAGTTATTCGTGCTGAAAGACAAAGGAGTCAGGGTTATCTTAGAGGCTTCGTTTGAGCTGCCTACTTTGAGGTCCTATAGAGGTCTCAGAGTTGCAACACAAACTCGTAGCGCTAACAAGAATTGTTACCTAACTTACACAAACTGTTAACACTAACAAAAATTGTTATCTAAATTACACAAACTAATAGCGCTATCACAAATTATTATCTAAATTATAAAACCTGTTAACACCAACAGCAATTGTTACCTAACTTACACAAACCTTTAGCGCTAATAGGAATTGTTACCTTATTTACACAAACTGTTAGCGCTAACAAGAGTTCCTAACTTACACAAACACTAAGCGCTAACAGGAATTGTTACCTAACTAACACAAACTCTTAGTGCTAACAGGAATTGTTATCTAAACTACACAAACTATTACGGCTAACAGGAATTGTTACCTAACTTACACAAACTGTTAGCTCTAACAGGAATTGTTATCTAAATTACACAAACTATTAGCGCTAACGGAAATTGTTACCTAACTTACACAAACAGTTAGCGTTAATAGATATTGTTATCTAAATTACACAAACTATTAGCAATAACATGTTGTTATCTAAATAACACAAACTGTTAGCGCTAACAGGAATTGTTACTTAACTTCCACAAACTGTTAGCACTAATAGGAATTGTTACCTAACTTACAAAAACTTTTAACGCTAACAAAAAATGTTTTCTAAATTACAAAAATTGTTAGCGCTAACAGGAATTATTATCTAAATTACACAATATTTTACCGCTTACAAGAATTGTGTAAAAATTGATGGTTCTTTTAGTATTTTCTAATCTAAAAAACCCTAAAAAAGTTGGAGTGATGCCAGTTATGGTGATGCTTTGATGAGGAGATGTACTTCTAGATATGTATTATATGTGGGTGATGGGGCTTGTTGTTGGAGTAACAAACAACAAAAGGTTATTGCTCACTCCACCATGGAGGTTGAGTTTATGGCCTCTTGTATGCAGTAAAAGAATTGATGTGGGTCAAGTGTTTGCTTCGTGAGCTTGGTCACATTAAGAGTGGTGTGCAGAATTTTTTTTGTGATAATCATGCAGCGATCGCTATTTTTGCCAATCCTCAACATCATTTTAAAGCTAAACACATGGACATTAGACTCAGCTTTATTACAGAGAAATTACAAATCAAAATAATTAGTTTAGAGTACCGACGAGATAGCGAGATGGTAGCAGATATGAAGTCCAAACATGTGCCTTCCCCTAAGCTAATTTTTTGCAAGGAGAAGTGTGGTCTGAAATTAATGAGTGACTAGAAAATAAGGGGAGTGTAGAAATTGATGGTTATTTTAGTATTTTCTAGGTCTAAAATAAAATGCAGAAAAATGAAGCCAAGCAGTCTGTCTCTAACTTCTCTCTCCAACTCCCACACTTGTTGCAGTTACTGAGAAGTAGGAGAGAGAGCTAGTGCCATGGCTGGCTATGCTATCGAGAAATTTCCGGGGTAGTAAAGTAGTTGATTTACTAAAAGGAAAGTTGTTGCGTACAAGATTAAATCCTATGACCTATGGATAGATAAAGCCGCCGGTAGCCTGTAGCCTCATCCATTTAGCCTAGGATTAGTGATTAACGATAAAAGGTTTAATAAATATATAAATAATAACATATAAGCTAATTCATTTAACAGCAACTTTATACAGGATACATAGAGTGAGTTATGAAAAGTACGGTTTACGAGTACAGAGAATAAATAAGTACCGCGCATTTGTTTCGATAGAGAAACAAATACATTGCAAATATTTATGACGGCTATGAATGAAATCGGCATTCAATCGGACGGCCGGAAAGAATGCCGAGATTGCGGAAGTTGATTTCGGCGGTTTATGGTCGCCGCCATATCGGATGACACGTGGCACCACGACATTGGATTTCAGCATCCCTAGGGATTAAGGAAACGAATCCAGAAAAGACACGTGTCGACATTTTGGTCATGTTGTACAATGTTTGGACATAAAGTACACCGGAAGCTGTACCTTTCAGCACGGTACAGTAATATGATTGGTGCCGTACGTCAGTAGATAGAATTTTTTGAGAGAGATAGGACTTAGGAAAATTTGGTAGATAGGACCCTCTCTCCCAAAGAGCTGCTGTATAAAAGGTCGACTTTAACCCTCTATAACTTACTACTCATGGAAGCAAATTCAGATATTCTTTTTGCTATCGACTCAAGGGAGTTTTTCCTTCACACAAGTGAAGGTGGTCAGAGTTTTTGTTTGCCAAAGTGGCATTTATTCGTGCTGAAAGACAAAGGGGTCACGGTTATCCTAGATGCTTTGTATGAGCTGCCTACTCTGAGGTCCAATGGAGGTCTCAGAGTTGCACCACAAACTGTTATCGCTAACATGAATTGTTTCCTAACTTACATAAATTATTAACGCAAACAAAAATTGTTATATAAATTACACAAACTAATAGCGCTATCATGAATTGATATCTAAATTACCGAAACTGTTAACGCTAACAAGAATTGTTACCTAACTTACACAAATTTTTAGCGCTAACAGGAGTTGTTACCTTATTTACACAAACTGTTAGGGCTAACAGGAGTTCTTAACTTACACAAATTGTTAGCGCTAACACGAATTGTTACCTAACTATCACAAACTGTTAGCGCTAACAGAAATTGTTATCATAATTACACAAACAATTAGCGCTAACAGGAACTGTTTCCTAATTTACACAAACTATTAGCTCAAATAGGAATTCTTATGTAAATTATAAAAACTATTAGCGCTATTAGGAATTGTTACCTAACTTACACAAGCAATTAGCGTTAATAGGAATTGTTACCTAACTTACACAAATTATTAGCGCTAACATAACACAAACTGTTAGCGCTAACACGAATTGTTATCTAAATTACACAAACAGTTAGCACTAATAGGAATTGTTACTTAACTTCCACAAACTATTAGCACTAATTGGAATTGTTACTTTACTTATACAAACTGTTAACGCTAACAAAAATTGTTTTCTAAATTACAAAAAATGTTAGCGCTAACAAAAATTGTTATCTAAATTACATAAACTTTTACTGCTTACAGGAATTGTGTAGAAATTAATGGTTCTTTTAGTATTTTCTAATCTAAAAAACCCTTAAAAACCTTAATCTATTTTATGAATTATACGCGGCTGGATTTAGCTGCGGTTGTAGGAGTGTTGAGTAGAAGTCTAAATGCTCGCACTAAGAAGGATTAGGAGGCTGCTAAGAGAGTCCATAGATATTTGATAAAAAATAGGGATCTATGGTTACATTAGGGTGGGGAGAATATTTACATCATTACTTGGAGTGATGCCAGTTATGGTGATGCTCCGATGAGGAGATGTACTTCTAGATATGTATTATATGTTGGTGATGGGGCTTGCTGTTGAAGTAGCAAACAACAAAAGATAATTGCTCAGTCCACCATGGAGGCTGAATATATGGCCTTTTGCCTGATGTAAAAGAATTGATGTGGGTCAAGTCTTTGTTTAGTGATCTTGGTCACCTTAAGAGTGGTGTGCAGAATTTTTTTTGTGATAATTGAAATTTTGTGTGCTCCATTGCCCACAGAAATCGCAGATCCAAAAGAAGCTTATCTAGATAGTGCCAACTCTAAGTTGATATAAACCCAAATGACTAACCCCTTTCCAATCACAAACCCATTAAAGCTTTACCCCTTAAAATAAGACTTTCTGTGTGCGCAGTTCCACCACAGAATGCAAAGTTAGAATATGATTTTTTGGACACATTCACCAACTTTGACTTTCCCTTAGAAATGCAGCCACCCAGGCAGGCAACTGTTGTTCTGAGACAAGTGCTGGTACTGAAGATGAAGAAGATGCAGCAGTAGTCATCGTAGAACAAATCAAGAGAGGAAGCTTCCACAAATACCGATGGCTGAACAGAAACTTTGACAGACTATAACTTTCACAAATATGCTCTAAACGTCCTGAAAATTTGCCACAATGTAGATAACATACAAAGAAACACACACACAAGATTGCAATCAACTCCGCTCACAAATCTGTGAGATATGTGGAAATGAAATTACATAAAACTGAGTGTACAGTTTTCATAACATTTGTTCCTAAAAATCAAATTTACTAAGTCCTACTTTTATACACCGAAACTACACTAAGCTGTACGGAGGCATTCCAGCCGTACATCTAACATTCTATCACAAATATTTACACCGAAGTTCAGACAACGTAAAGTGATAATAATCTAGTCACGCCTCGTCACTATTTGTTGGCGGCGGCTGTCAGCGGTCCGATTAGAGGATTTGGCACCGTAGAATTGACTTCACGAAGTCCAGTGGTCCTGCCAAATTTCCGTACGTCCACGGAGGACATACTCACGCATTCTCCCAAGTGACGACACGTGTCCCAAGTGTGAATGAACCGTGAACTCCCAACTTCACTGTCACACTAATTTCGGTAAGTACTGAACCGAACTCAACCAAAAATAGCTTAACTCCTGAACAGCTCTCTCTCACAGCTGAGGCATAAAGAGGACTAAAGCTTTCTAAAAACAACACTCCCCTAAAGCTTTAGACTCTGCTAGTCACTCAGTCCACATGCCTCTCTACAGAACTTCAATTTGGGAGCAGGTAAGGGTTTCGTCATCATATCAGCCACCATTTGCTCATCCGGTAAATAACTCAACTTCAAGACTTTTCCCATCACCTTTTCTCTTACAAAGTGTAGCTTGATGTCAATGTGCTTACTCTTAAAGTGATGACTGGGATTAGATGCAATAGCGATTGCTGCCTGATTATCACACCACACTATTTGTGGTCCAGATTGCATAAAGAGAAGCTCTTCGAGAAGAGACTTTACCCAAAGTAGCTCTTTAACTGCCGAGCTGGCAACCATGTACTCAGCCTCCATGGTAGACTGAGCCGTTACCTTCTGAAGTTTGCTGCTCCAGCAGCAAGTTCCACTTCCGATCTTCAAAATGTATTCGGTGGTGGAGCGTCGGCTCGGCATATCTCCGTAGCTCCCATCGCTCCATGTATGAATTTTGACTTCCTCTCCACCGAGAGAGAGTCTAAGATTTTGAGTTCCTGCAAGATAACGAAGAACTCTCTTTGCTGCCTCATAGTCTGATTTCCTTGGATTCCGAAGGCTTCGGCTTAAGGCTCCAACCGCTGCTGCGATGTCGGGACGAGTACAATTCATGAAATGTATGAGGCTTCCGACAATCTGCCTGTAAGGAATGGAGGACATAGAATCTGCCTCCCTTGAATCTAAGAAACCATCAACCAAAACACCACCATCCGTTTCCGTGCCTTCCAATTTCTGCCTGAATTCCATAGGAGTGGCACTCCCCTTTGCGTCCGACATGCCAAACTTTTCTAACATGTTCTTGATTGCTTCCTTTTGAGTTAAATAAATAATTTTCTGTTTCCTGTCTCTTTCTACTTGAATTCCTAGAATATATTTAGCCTCACCCAAGTCTTTCATTTCAAACCGGGAATTCAAAGCTGATTTTATTTTATTTATCTCATTGATAGATTTGATAATCAGTAGCAAATCATCTACATAAACTGCCACATAAATCACTCCATCATCACCTTGCATTACATAGACTGAGTGATCTGAACTGATCCTGGTAAAGCCAAGATTGGTTAAAAACTCATCTAATTTCAGGTTCCATTGCCTCGGAGCCTGTTTCAGACCATAAAGGGACTTCAACAGTTTACAGACCAGATTTTCTTTCCCTTTTTCTGCATACATCTCTGGCTGCTTCATATAAATTACTTCCTCCAAATCACCATGCAAGAAAGCTGTCTTAAAATCCATCTGATACAATTCCATATCCTCTATTGCAGCAAGAGATAGCAAAACTCTAACAGTAGGAAAGCGAACCACAGGAGAGAAGGTCTCTTCATAGTCAATTCCCTCATTTTGGCTAAATCCCTTAGCAACCAGTCTAGCTTTATATCTCTCAATTGTATTATCAGGATTTAATTTTAATTTGAAGACCCACTTACAACCGATAGCTTTCCTGTTCGGTGGGAGCTCCACAAGTTCCCAAGTTTGGGCTTCCATAATTGACTTTATCTCTTCATTTGCAGCCGAGATCCAATGATCCTTTTCAGGAACGGAAAAAGCATCATGAATAGTAAGCGGCTCCCCTGTGCTTGCAGAAAAAGCACTCTCAACTCGGTCGCCTCAAAGGCGGCTACTTTGCCTTCTTCCCCCCGGAAAATCTGACGCGGGAACGGTTGGTTCCTTAGATTGCCGCACAAGGCGTGTATTCGGAGGAGCATCGATAGAAGGAGCAGCTCCAAAAGGAGTATTAGACGGCCCAGAGGCATTTGGGAGAGAGGTAGAAGAAGTAGAAGAGGATGGAGTAAAAGGTACCTGCTCAAGAATGATATACTCTTGTATTTTCTCTTTCCTTTCAGCTGCATCCATGCTAAAAACGTCAACAGATTGACTTTCTTCTTTAATCTGAATATTCCTGGCTGTTTGAAGACATCCTCTCTGAGGATTATACACTCTATAACCTGCAAATTCATCATCATAGCCTAAAAAGACACCAGGTACAGATTTTGGACTAAGCTTCCAATTAGGAAGATTATCCAAGATAAAACATTTGCTACCAAAAACTCTAAAATGACTAACATTTGGCTTTTTGCCTGTCCAAACTTCATAAGGTGTCTTACCCCTAACAGCCCGGGTTTCCACTTTATTTCTGATGTAGGAAGCACAATGAAAAGCTTCCCCCCAAAACTTTGGATCCACACCTTTATCGGCCATCATAGATCGAGCACATTCAGTCAAAGTCCGATTAAGTCTCTCGGCAACACCATTTTGTTCCGGTGTGTACGGAGCAGTAAATTCACGAGAGATGCCATTCTCTTTCAAAAAATCAGCAAATGCATGAGATACATACTCTCCACCATTATCCGTTCGCAAAGCAAGAATAGATTTGCCGTGAAGTTTCTCCGCCCAGATTTTGTAGTGCTTAAAGTGAGTGAAGACTTCTCCCTTCTCCTTCATGAACTATAGGCGACTATATCGGGAGTAATTGTCTGTAAAGGTGACAAAGAAGCGGCTGCCACCAAGAGAGGGAACTTTGGAAGGGCCGAAGACATCAGAGTGAATAATACCAAGGAGATCTGTGGCTCGATGATCAGAAACTTGTGGTAGAGGAAGCTTGTGAAGCTTTCCGAGAGCACAACCATCACAAACATGGGACTCTTTTTGACCAAGCTTGACTCCCTCTATCATATTATGGTTTATCATCTTAGTAAGTCTCTCATGGTGCACATGACCAAGCCTTTTATGCCACAAAACATTATCACATAAGACACTGGAGTACGCAAAATCAATTTTATTAGCCAGGTCCATGCGGTACAAAAGGTTTGGGCCTCTAGTTCCTACTAGAGCTACTCTTCCATTCTTGCTCACTATTTTCTTGCCATTTTTTTGGAGAACCTCAAAGCCTTTGCTTTCAGCTACAGACGTAGAAAACAGATTTTTCTTGAACTTTGGAACATACAAGACATCATACAAAGTTCTTTTAACAACCTTTCCATCTATCACACAATCGAGATCTATGTTTCCTTTGGCATTTGATTCAACAGCATAGCCACAAGCATAAAAGATCTGACGTAAAGGAATAGAAGACATCTCCTTAAACCAAGACTTGTTCCAACACATGTGTGAAGAGCTGCCGGAATCCATTATCCATCCGAGGTCCTTTTCTCCTTCCATCATGTCGAGTTTGGCGAGAGCAAAGAACTCTTTGTCATCAGTTTTTGGAAAACTGATCACATCAGGTGTCGTTTCCTCGGTCTTTTTCTTCTCCAATTCCGTATCCTCCGCTGAAAATGCAACAATTTTATTCGGAGGTTTTTGGGAAATGGGAGGTCCGCGGTGTCTCCATCCTTTCCGAAAGGTACTTGTTTCAAGAGATTTTATATACAAAGGACAAGCTCTGAAGGAGTGACCATCAGTATAGCAATAAACACATTTCTCAAACTGAGGATTAAACTGATTCCCTTGATATCTATTTTCCCTCTGAAACTGAGCCGTAAATGCTACAGCTGGTTTTCCAAATCCTAAAACTGTCTGAGTAGCCTCTTCTGCCAAGATAAACTCTATAGCTGTTTGCAAATTCCAAAGAGGTTTAGACAATTTTTTCATTTCATCTGAGGCTCCTTTATATTCATTAGGAAGCCCTTTTAGGAGAATCATGGCCTGATGATAAGGGGAGAAAGTCCCCCCAGAACATGCATTTTCTGACAGTAACATTCGAAACCGATTAGTGTATTCCACCATGCTACCACCTGTGTACTTATACTCATAGATTTGACCAGCAGTTATAATCTCATGCTGGTCACTAGCTTTAACATAAGAAGATTTCAATGCATCCCACAAATCTGATGCCTTTGCAACATTAATATATGTCATATGCAATTCTTTTGATATCATAAGCTTTACTAAATGCAAAGCCTGGTCATTTTTCAGATCAAAGCTGGCATCAGATTCTGCCAATGATCCATTTAACACATCAATAAGTTTCACTTGCTTGAAGTAAGACTTAACCAAATCTGCCCAATACAGATATTCACGTCCATCAAAGACCGGAATTCGTGAAGGCGCGCCCGTGACCTGTTGTTCTGAGACAAGTGCTGGTACTGAAGATGAAGAAGATGCAGCAGTAGTCATCGTAGAACAAATCAAGAGAGGAAGCTTCCACAAATACCGATAGCTAAATAGAAACTTTGACAGACTATAACTTTCAAAAAAATATTCCAAACGTCCTGAAAATTGCCACAATGTAGATAACATACAAAGAAACACACACACAAAATTTTAATCAATTCTGCTCACAAATGTGTGAGATATGCGGAAATGAAATTACATAAAACTGAGTGTACAGTTTTCATAACATTTGTTCCTAAAAATCAAATTCACTAAGTCCTACTTTTATACACCGAAACTACACTAAGCTGTACGGAGGCATTCCAGCCGTACATCTAACATTCTATCACAAATATTTACACCGAAGTTCAGACAACGTAAAGTGATAATAATCTAGTCATGCCTCGTCACTATTTGTTGGCGGCGGCTGTCAGTGGTCCGATTAGAGGATTTGGCACCGTAGAATTGACTTCACGAAGTCCAGTGGTCCTGCCGAATTTCCGTACTTCCACGGAGGACATTCTCAAGCATTCTCCCAATTGACGACACGTGTCCCAAGTGTGAATGAACCGTGAACTCCCAACTTCACTGTCACACTAATTTCGGTAAGTACTGAACCGAACTCAACCAAAAATAGCTTAAGTCCTGAACAGCTCTCTCTCACAGCTGAGGCATAAAGAGGACTAAAGCTTTCTAAAAACAACAGCAACAACTTTGACTAACTAAACCCCTATGTAGCTTAGACTCATTTGAGTCGGCAGCAAAAAGAATCACTAAAATGGTCAAGTAAATTGATAGATATGGCTGGCCAAAGTTTGTCTTTTATACAAGATGCTCTCTAGGAGAGGCGGCTACCTACCAAAAATATTCTAAGTCGTATTCCCTCTCTAAAACCTCTTCTAATGAAATACGGCGCCAATCACAAGACTGTAGCGTACAGAAAAGTATAGGCGCCGGTGTACTTTCTGTATGGCAGATGTACGACAGGCCATACAGGTGACATCCGTCACATCCGAGCTTGTTGTCTTGCACTCTGGTAATTTCGCAACCACGTACGATGTCGCCACGTGTCATCCGGAGTGGCGGTGTCCAAAAACGCCAAGGCAACCTTTTCGGAATCCCGGCTTGCACCACGGCCGCCGATTTCACATCGCATTTTTATCCGGAGCGTCGAAACAATGTCTGTAACATTTGTTTCGTGCGGCATAAAAGGTACATCGGGTTCTATGCCAAAGATTCCGTCCTAGTAGTTAAATGGAATCTTTGCCCTGTATTTATTTAAATACCTATCGTACCCTATATGTCCTAGCACTGATCCTAGTCTACAGGATAAAGTTGTCACCTACCGGTCAATCTAACATACGTGAGTACCAGGATCAAATCCCAGAGCCGGCAGTCTTTTTGGTACAGACTAAGTATTAGCCTATTTTCTGTCACTTTAGACAACATAGGCAGCCATGGTTTTAGCTCTTTCTCCAGTTTTTAGTGACTACAACAAGTTGTTGATTTGAGGCAGCTGGTGCCACTGACGAAGATGAAGAAGCACCGGCAGTTGCCATGATAATCAATTGTGCAAAGAGGAAACTCTCACGAAATCCCACAAACAACCAACTTCACAATGAAGCCCCAAACAAACCAGACACACGCTAAGTCTGCAAATTTGCCACAATATAAAATATGCACCAAAAAACCCACATGCAAAATTTCACAAAGTTCTGCCAAAAGATCACAATGATCTTATAATTCAAACACACCCAAAAACTGCTTCACAGTTTTTCCTACACAACAATCCTACTTTTCCTAAAGTAATCTAACTCCTATATATACAAGTGAGCCTACGATTGATCACACCGTACTACAACTAGCGTGGTCAAATGGTACACTACTCTTCATTAACAAAAATCCCACCGTCGAATGCACATAATTATTTCCACCAATCAGACAGCAGCTAGAAATGAAATAGTACGCGGTTAAAGTTCGTCCGCTGAAATGACGGTACAGTCAATACTTCTCTTCCAAAAATGACGGCGAACTTCGTCCGCTTTCCACGTATTCTTTCATCACCGAAGATGAACCTCCACGTATAAATTTGGTCCTCAAATGTAACTGTACCTTTTCTTCTAGAACAACCAAACTTGACTTTCTCACGGACCGACACGTGTGCCTAAAGTGCACCGAATCTGTGTACTCCCTTTCGAGTTACATACTCACTAAATCATGTCCCCGTCAATTTATCTTCACACAAACTAACTCATATTCAGAACACCTTTCTTCCGCAGACTGCTATGACTGCTATGACTGTTATGACTACTATGATCTGTCAACGCAGCTGTGATATTAGAGCAGCGCAGCTGCGATGTCAGATCAGAGCACCATAGCAGCACAGCAACAAGTGTAGAGTGCTCAAGGTTTCTAGCTGTGATGTCAGACTTAGCGCAGCATGGCAACATAGCAGCAAGATATAGAGAGAACTTAAGGTTTCCAAAACAACACAAGTATGGGGACTAGAGAGTGGAGCGAGAAGCACACTGCCTTTGTTTTATTTCTTCCTTTTATTTTTCCTATTAGAACCTAGAAAATACATAACTTTCAACACTCTCCTTATTTTCTAGTCTATTTTTTCTGCAAAAATATTTTCCTTCTTTTCTTTTTCTTCTTTCTTTTCTTCTCATAAAGCTTTAAGTAAATAGCCTTGTATTTAAAGAGGTGTAATGTATGAGTCGAAATAATTATTGCATCTTGTTGATCACTCATGTTATTTCGCATGCCAATTTTTATAAATCCGAGCAAAGATATTATCCACCTCATCTCTTTTCCATCCACACACAAACCGATTTACCACTCGCAATCCAAACAGCCAGCCCCATCTCCAATCTGCAACATACACCCAAATGCTAACCCTTTTACAGGCACACCTTTATAGATGGCATCACTCCCATTAGTGATGTCAAAACCATTACCCCCCAAATTTACCCTTAAATCAAGAGTCCCCACTAAGTTCCTTATAAAAACTACATCTTCCGAACTTATATTTCTATCCATGATAAGTACACCATTTTCTAAACTTTCCTCACTCTCTCCCATGGAATTATTTCCACTATCACTTTCTAATTTTATTCCTAATAAATAATTCTCCTCCCCTAAACCTTTCATGAAATATTTTCTTTTTCCCTTTTCCTTTAGAGCCCCCTCTAGATTTACTTCTCCCCTTTCCTCGGAATCCATTAAAGCCTCTCTTTCCGACCAGTTTTCAGTTTCCAAAATACCTATGAAACTATCCTCAATATTTTGAACTCCCTCAAGTATCTCCTCTCTCTTTACTTCCTGTATACCACCAAAAGCACATGTTGCTTTCGTGGAATTTCTGTGTGCTTTTCTCTCTTCCCCATACTACCGATGCAAAGAAGCTCTAACATATCTTCATCTTCTTTCTCCTCTTCCCTTTCTTCCTCCTCATCCACATTCCAACTTCTAAGTTCCTCTAAACTAGGGCATTTCTCCATATAATGACCCGGTTCCCTACAAAAGAAACAAACCCCCTTTTTCAAAGCTCCCCTTTCTTTTCCTCTCCCTCTCTTTCCACCAAAGTTCCGATAAGGTTTACCTTTGTCTTTCTTCCTCACATCACGCTTCCGCTCGTCACCACCGTTCCTCTCATCACGCTTCCGCCAATCACCACCATCTGTAAATACATTCACCCTATCACTTCCCCTACGAAGCTCCAAAGTGCTTTCCCTCACAAGAAATATCCCGATGGTAAAGCTCCAAGTCTATAAGGAGCCATCCATTGCCTGTATACGACAAATTATGTTTTCCTACTCATCTGGGAGTTTCATGAGTAGTGTATTAAGCTTCCTCTCTTCAGATTCTACATATCCCACACTAGCAAGCTCAACATATAGCGCAGCAATATCATTGCAAAACTCTATCATGCTACCACCTTTATAAACATAAGCATCTATTTTTTAGTTTACTAATTGCTGCCTCTGAATAGTCTCACTCTTATAAATCCGACTTAGTGCTTCCCATATCTCTGAAGACTTCATTAAGTTTATAAGAGTGATAGCTATGGACTTAGACACGTTTCTAAGTATAAGATGCTTTGCTATAATGTTTTTGTATTCCCATATTTTTTTGTCATTTTTTTCAGTTTTAATCCCTACAAGTGGAACCATAGTCGAAAGCTTAGCTCCCCTCACCATCGGTGTTCCTTTTCCCTTCTCCCATTTTTCCCCTTCCATGGTAATGATTTTCCCTTCACCTTCTTTTGCATCTGAACTCCGGTTGATTTTCTCGATAGCCCCAGATGATACTCCATATGAGTTCCTCCAAAGCCCGGTGGAGAACACCTCACTTGTCCCGTAACAATTCCCCATAAGTGCTTCCCGAAAAGCAATCCCTCCATCATAAATCCCCAATAAGTGAAGCGTGTTCCATCAAACATAGGCACCCTAGATGGTGTGCCCATAACCTGAAATTCTGTGTGCTCCATAGCCCACAGAAATCGCAGATCCAAAATAAGCTTATCTAGATAGTGCCAACTCCAAGTTGATATAAACCCTAACGACTGACCCCTTTACAATCACAAACCCATTATAGCTTCACCCCTCTGATATAAGACTTTCTGTGTGCTCAGTTCCACCACATAATGCAAAGTTAGAATATGAGTTTTTGGACACATTCACCCACGTTGACTTTCCCTTAAAAATATAGCCACCTTGGCAAGAAAAAACTCTGACCGACTACACCAGTGTGTAGCTTGGACTTTGTTGAGTCGGCAACAAAAAGAATTACTGAAAATGGTCAAGTAAATTGATAGATATGTCTGGCCAAATTTTGCCTTTTATACAAGATGCTCTCTGGGAGAGGCGGCTAACTAACAAAAATATTCTAAGTCGTATTCCCTCTCTAAAACCTCTTCTAATGAAGTGCGGCGCCAATCACAAGACTATACCGTACTGAAAAGTACAGGCGCCGGTGTACTTTTTGTACGGTAGATGTACGACAGGCCATACAGGTGACATCTGTCACATTCGAGCTTGTTGTCTTGCACTCCGGTAATTCCGCAACCACGTATGATGTCGCCACGTATCATCCGGAGTGGCGGCTTCCGAAACGCCAAGGCAGCCCATCCCCCCCTCCCTCTCTTTTCCCCCCTCTCCCTCCCTCTCTACCCCTCCTTTCCTCTCTCCCTCCCTCTATCCCTCCCTCCCTACCATTCTCTCCTCCATCCTCTTGGATAACCGATTGCCGAAGTCTGGTGACTTTTCGCCGAAGATGGACGACTTCTCCACGAAGATGGACCACTTCTCGCTAGATTTCGCTGAACTTTTGGAGTAAATATTCGAACGATATATCGCCTTCCCGTCGGTGTGGTGCCTGTTTCGGTGGAGGACCCCTTCCTCCCCTCGGTTGCGATGCCGGATTAGGTTGAGGAACCCTAACAATATCTCGGAGGCGGATTTCGAACTCCTCCCTCCTATAATTTCGAATGCGCTTTAATACCTTCTCCTTCTTTTTAATAGAATATTGGGCCTCTTCTGTCTACTTAAACTGGCAGAGAATGCCACTGAGTCCTGGGTCCTAAATATGGTGTACCCTCAAAAACTCACGAACATCAAACTCATAGACACCCCTTCGGTGTCTAATCCAATGGAGACGGATATCTGTGATGTCGAACGATGCGAATGCCGCGAAGGAAGTATTATTGTCATCCGTCGACATGTACATCCAAGTGGGATGTGCGGGCGTGTCAGGCGAAATGGTTAAGGGTTCCGGCGTAGGTCGTCTGCTGCTTGAGGCCCGAACCCCTCCAGGATTGTAGTACCTCCAGTGTGGAGGCCAATCCCTAGGGTGAATGAAGTGAGAGGGATGGAGAAAAAATGCGTCCATGGCATCATAGGGTGAATGAAGTGAGAGGGATGGAGAAAAAATGCGTCCATGGCATCATATTGCCTTTCAAGTGCAGGGAAGAGCCAATCTGGTTCCTCTGGCCTATGGTTGATTGGCGATAACACTTCTTTGTTCCCATTCACTATTGTTAACCCTTATTGTTGAGGAAACCGTGAAAAAGCAACACCGAATACCTCGTCCCCACTTTCATACACAACTTCTTCTAGTCCCTCTGTGCTTTCGGCTGATTGATTGTCCTCTGTAAAGGCCTCTCCTTCGAATTTGTCGACTTTCAAGTCCCCCTCCATGGTGTGCTCTGAAGAAGTAGCGTCCTATGATGGTTCATCTCCGTTGACTATGGATTCTTCTGTAGAGTGTTTGGATGGCTTACCTTCCTTGCTATTGGAAGTATCTAATGGCCCTAGAAAATCATAGTGATATTCAAAGGGTGTCGAAGGAGGTCCTCTCATCCTCTCTGGCCGTCCCTGTACCAACTGCGTAGCAATTTCCTCCCCTTCTTCTTCTTCTTCTTCCTCGTTTTGTTGTTCACGGCGTGGAATAGTGTTGCGTGAAATATTGCTACGTGGACGTGTGGTTCGTTTGGATGGAAAATCCATGGCTGCTGTTTAAAATTTCAAAGTGAAAAATACAGGTGAAGGGTGTAGAAATCGATGGTTATTTTATTATTTTCTAGGTCTAAATTGGAATATAGAAAGAAGCCGAGGCAGTCTGTCTCTAACTTCTCTCTCCAACTCCCACACTTGTTGCAGTCACTGAGAAGTTGGAGAGAGAGCTAGTGCCATGATTGCCTATGCTATGCAGAGATTTACAAGGTAGTAAAGTAGTTGATTTACTAAAAAGAAAGCAGTCGCCTACAATATTTGATCCTGGTACCTATGGATAGATAATGTCGCCAATAGCCATTAGCCTCATCCATTTAGCCTAGGATTAGTGATAAACGATATAAGGTTTAATAAATATAAAAATGTTAACATATAGGCTAATTCATTTAACGGCAACTTTATACGAGATACATTGAGTGTGTTATGAAAAGTACGGATTACAGTATGGAGAATAAATATGTACCGCGCATTTGTTTCGATAGCGAAACAAATTCATCGCAAATATTTATGACGGCTATGATTAAAATCAGCATTCAATCAGATGGCCGCAAAGAATGTCGAGATTGCGGAAGAAGATTTCTGCGGTTTATGGTCGCCGCCACATCGGATGACTCATGGAACCACAACATTGGATTTCTGCATCCCCATGGATTACGAAAAAGAATCCAAAAAATACACGTGTGAACATTTTGGTCATGTCGTACAATGTTTGTACATAAAGTACATTGATAGCTGTACCTTTCTGTACGGTACACTAATATGATTCGCGACGTACGTGAGTAGATAGAGTTTTAGAGAGAGATAGGACTTAGAAAAATTAGGTAGATAGGACCCTCTCTCCAAGAGAGCTTATGTACAAAAGGTCAACTTTGACCCTCCATAACTTACTGGTCAGGGGATCAAATTCAAAGATTATATTTTGCTATGGACTCAAGGGAGTCTTGCCTTCACAAGGGTGAAGGTGGTTAGAGTTTTTGTCTGCAAGGGTGGCAGTTATTCGTGCTGAAAGACAAATGAGTCAGGGTTATCCTTGAGTCTTCGTGTGAGCTGCCTACTCTGAGGTCCTATAGAGGTCTCAAAGTTGGAACACAAAAAGTGTTAGCGCTAACAGGAATTGTTACCTAACTTACAGAAATTGTTAATGCTAACAAAAATTGATATCTAAATTACACAAACTAATAGCGCTATCATAAATTGATATCTTAATTACAGAAACTGTTAACGCTAACAAGAATTGTTACCTAACTTACACAAAATGTTAGCACTAACAGGAGTTGTTACCTTATTCACACAAACTGTTAGCGCTAACACGAATTGTTACCTAACTAACACAAACTGTTAGCGCTAACTGAAATTGTTATCTTAATTACACAAACAGTTAGCGCTAACAGGAATTGTTTCCTAACTTTCACAAACTATAAGCTCTAATACAAATTGTTATGTAAATTACAAAAACTATTAGCGTTAACAAGAATTGTTTCCTAACTTACAAAAACAATTAGCGTTTATTGGAATTGTTGTCTAAATTACACAAACTATTAGCGCTAACATATTGTTATCTAAATAACACAAACTGTTATCGCTAACAGGAATTGTTATCTAAATTACACAAACAGTAAGCACTAATAGGAATTGTAGCTTAACTTCCACAAACTGTTAGCGGCAATATGAATTGTTACCTAACTTACAAAAACTGTTAACGCTAACAAAAATTGTTTTCTAAATTACAAAAAAATTTAGTGCTAACAGGAATTTTTATCTAAATTACACAAACTTTTACTGCTTAGAGGAATTGTGTAGAAATTGATGGTTCTTTTAGTATTTTTCAATCTAAAAAACCTTAAAAAACCTTAATCTATTTTATGAATTGTACCTGGCCGGATTTAGCTGCGGCTGTACGAGTGTTGAGTAGAAGTCTAAATGCTCCCACTAACAAGGATAGGGAGGCTGCTAAGAGAGTCCTTAGATATTTGATAGGAACTAGGGATCTATGGTTGCATTTGGGTGGGGAGAATACTGACATCACTACTTCGAGTGATGCTAGTTAGGTGATGCTCTAATGAGGAGATGTTCTTCTGGATATGTATTATATGTGGGTGATGGGGCTTGCTGTTGGAGTAGCAAACAGCAAAAGGTTATTGCTTAGTCCACCATGGAGGCTGAGTATATGGCCTCTTGCTCTGCTCTAAAAGAATTGATGTGGGTCAAGTCTTTGCTTGGTGAGCTTGGTCACCTTAAGAGTGGTGTGTAGAATTTTTTTTGTGATAATGAGGCTGCGATCGCTATTTTTGCCAATCCTAAACATCATTTTAAAACCAAACACATAGACATTAGACTCAGCTTTGTTAGAGAGAAAGTAGAAAACAAAATAATCAGTTTAGAGTACAGACCAGATAGCGAGATGGTGGCAGATATGATGACCAAACCTGTGCCTTCCCCTAAGCTAATTTTTTGCAAGGAGAAGTGAGGTCTGAAATTAAAGAGTGACTAGAAAATTAGGGGAGTGTAGAAATTGATGATTTCTTTTAGTATTTTCTAGGTCTAAAATAAAGTGCAGAAAAAGAAGCCGAGGTAGTCTATCTCTAATTTCTCTCTCGAACTCCCACACTTGTTGCAGTCACTGAGAAATTGGAGAGAGAGTTAGTGCCATGGCTGCCTATGCTATTTAAAGATTTATGGGGTAGTAAAGTAGTTGATTTACTAAAAGAAAAGCTGTCGCCTACAGGATTTGATCCTAGTACATATAGATAGATAATGCCGCCAGGAGCCGGTAGCCTCATTCATTTAGCCTAGGATTAGTGATTAATGATATAGGGTTTAATAAATATATAAATGTTAACATATAGGCTTATTCATTTAACGGCATCTATATACGAGATACATAGAGTCATTTATGAAAAGTACGGATAACGAGTACGTAGAATAAATTAATACCGCGCATTTGTTTTGATAGCGAAACAAATACATCGCAAAATTTGGTAGAAAGGACCCTCTCTTCTAGAGAGCTTCTGTACAAAATGTCAAATTGGACCCTCCATAACTTACTGCTCAGGGGTGCAAATTCATAGATTATTTTTGCTATCGACTCAAGGGAGTCTTGCCTTCACAAGGGTGAAGGTGGTCATAGTTTTTTTTTGCCAGGGTGGCAGTTATTCGTGCTAAAAGACAAAGGGGTGAGGGTCATCCTAAAAGCTTCGTGTGAGCTTCTTTCTCTGAGGTCTTATGGAGGTCTCAAAGTTGCAGGTTACGGGCCCACCATCTAAGGTGTCTATATTCAATGGAGCTGGCTTCATATACTGGGAAAGTATGATGATAGGAGCTCTATGTGAGAAACGGTTTTGGGAAATAGTGAGTGGACGGGTGAGGCGTCCCTCCAGTCTTGGGATACCTCCACAGTTAACAGGAGGCAGATTCACTAGAGATGCATATCCATCTTTAACAAAGAAGACAAAGGAAGGGGAGGTGGTGGACGAAGGAAAGGAGAAGGAGACGACCACACCAATAGCAATGGTTCAACATTCATGTCACCTATTCGGAGGAACGACGAGAATGATCGTGATACCTCGGACTTCAACAATATTGCGGCAAATCACTTCATCCTCCGCCATCTTACTTAATGACTTGCATGTCCTCATTTGCAGGTAGAAAAGGCATCCGATCTATGGATGGCTCTCATAGAGATGTACCAAAGTGGTACGATTCAGCAACAACAATTGGCTAATCACAAAGTTGACAAGTATGTATACAAAGGGGAGAAGATGTTGGATTTTTGCAATGAGCTTGGTACACTTTTAATGGAGCTAGAGAGTGCGGGAAAAGACTTTAGTGAAAAAGAAAAGGTTAACTGTTTACTAATGAAGATACCCGATGAGTTCGAGAACATATTCAACCGTGTGGAGGACTTGTCGGACTCAAGGTGGATATCGAACTTAGTGGTAGGAATGATTCTCGTTCGCGAGAATACAATTGAGATCCGAAGGGGAGGAAAGAGTGGGCAAGCCTTAGCAGCTGGGTCCGATTGGAGGAACAAGGATTCCCGGAGACCGGTTGGAAATTATAGAGGTGGGGAGCAGAAAAATCAGACCGACGAGTTCGGACCAAGTGCTCCGAAGGGTTTATGTCATTTTTGTAAAAATCCAGGGCACTATTTAGCTGAGTGCACTAAGCTAACCGAGCTTGAGTTAAAGGAGGGGCAGATTGGTGGAACCCCGAGAGGAAAGAAAAATGCCTTAATGACACAAATATATGAGGTGGAATCCGAAGACGAAGACGATGAGTTCCTATTGGATGAGGAGTTGGAAGCGACAAACGAGGTAGAAATTCCACGAAAGCAAAAATGTGCTTTTGGTGGATTGAAAGGTGAAGCAGGCTAGATTGTAGATTCAGGTGCCTCCATGCACATGTGTAAGGATAAACACCTGTTCACTAAGATAAGAAAGATTCTCACCGTAGAGAAAGAGTACTGGGATGGGAGGATAGTCACTACTACTCTTGTAGGATCGGTAGATGTGAAAATGTTAGTAGAAGGAAAGACATCCATAGTTAAATTCTCCGATGTATTGTTTATTCCGGAGCTGAACAAAAACCTCATCTCTACGTCTGTATTAGATGATAAGGGTTTTGATACTAGCACTAGGAAAGGAGTCTTTACTGCTAGTTTTGAGGAGGAAGTTTATTTCAGTGCTTAAAAAGGTAGCCAAGACCTGACATTGCAGCAGCTGTGGGAGTCATGAGTAGAAGTCTGCAAAATCTTAAAAGGGCAAACTGAGAAGCAGCAAAAAGGGTTCTGAGATATCTTGCAGGAACTCGGAATCTTAAGCTTGTACTCGGAGGAGGAGGGGTGAAAATACAGACGTGGAGCAACGTTAGCTATGGTGACATGCCAAGCCGAAAATCTACAACCGGCTTTGTTCCAAAAATTGGAGATAAAACTTGCTGCAGGAATAGCAAATTACAAAAAGTTACAGCTCAATCCACAATGGAGTCTTTATATATGGCAGCAGCTTCCGCCCTCTGAAACTATGAGACCTCCATAAGTCCTCAGTGTGGACAGCTTCCAAAAAGCCTCTAGGATAATCCTGACCCCTTTGTGTTTAAGCAAAAATAACTGCCACCCTGGAAGACAAATAATCTGACCACCTTCACCCTTGTGAAGGCAAGACTCTCCTGAGTCGATAGCAAAAAGAATCTCTGAATTTGCTCCCCTGAGCAGTAAGTTATAGAGGGTCAAAGTTGACCTTTTGTACAGAAGCTCTCTGGGAGAGAGGGTCCTATCTTCTAATTTTTCTAAGTCCTATCTCTCTCACAGACTCTATCTACTGATGTACGAAACTAATCAAAATACAGTTCGTACGCAAAAGTACAGCTACCGGTGTACTTTATGTACGGACAATGTACGACATGGCCTAAATGTCCACACGTGGAATATCCGGATTCGCTCCTTTAATCCTCGGAGATGCCGCTCTCCAATGTAACATCGCCACGTGTCATTCGATGTGGCAATGCCCACAAACCGCGAATTCTTCTTCCGCGATCTCGGCGCTAATTCCGGCCGTCCGATTAAACTCGCATTTGATCGTAGCCGTAATAAATACATGCGTCGTATTTGTTTCGCTTACGAAATCAATGCGCGGTATTGATTTCTTATCCGTACCGCAATTCGTACTTTTACACTATCATATCTATGTATCCCGTTGAAAGTTATAGTTAAATGATTTATCCTACGTGTACATGTTTAAATCATTATCGTACTATATACTATGTAAGACTACTTCTAGACTTAACGGCTAAGGCTACCGGCTATCTACTTTGTGACTGCCGGCAGGTACCAAGATCAAATCCTGTCGCCGGCACATACCTTTCAGTAATTAATCCCTTGACTAATATAAATTTCCCGTAAACCTCAGGATAGCCTAGGTAGCCATGGCTCTAGCTTCCTCTCCAATTTGTCAATGACTGCGACAAGTTTGAGAGTTGGAGAGAGAAGTTAGAGGTAGACTGCCTCGGCTTCATTATTTCTATTCAGACCTAGAAAATACTTAAAAACCATTAATTTCTACACTCCCTTTGTTTTCTAGTCAATCTTTAATTTCAGACCACACTTCTCCTTGCAGAAAATTAGCTTAGGGGAACGCACAGGTTTGGTCATCATATCTGCTACCATCTCACTATCTGGTCGGTACTCTAAACTGATTATTTTATTTTCTACTTTCTCTCTAACAAAGATAAGTCTAATGTCTATATGTTTGGCTTTAAAATGATGTTTAGGATTGGCAAAAATAGTAATTGTTGCCTGATTATCACAAAATATTTTCTGCACACCACTCTTAAGATGACCAAGTTCACCAAGTAAAGACTTGACCCACATCAATTCTTTAACAGCAGAGCAAGAGGCCATATACTCAGCCTCCATGGTGGATTGAGCAATAACCTTTTGCTGTTTGCTACTCCAACAGCAAGCCCCATCTCCCACATATAATACATATCCAGAAGTGCATCTCCTCATCGGAGCATCACCATAACTAGCATCACTCCATGTAGTGATGTCAGTATTCTCCCCACCCAAATAAAACCATAGATCCCTAGTTCATAACAAGTATCGAAGAACTCTCTTAGCTGCCTCCCAATCCCTCTTAGTGGGAGCATTTAGACTTCTACTCAGCACTCCTACAGCTGAGCTAAATCCGGCCGGGTACAATTCATAAAATAGATTAGACTTCCCACTACTTGCCTGTAAGGAATAGTCTGCATGAACTTCTGTTCTTCAGGAGATAATTCCTCGTCTAAGACTATGACTCCTTCTTCCTCACTCCCCTCACTTCCCTTCTTCAATTCCATTGGAGTTGTACAACTATTAGCTTTATCCATTTGAAATTTTTCAAGCATGTTCCCTATTGCTTCTTTTTGAGTCAATCTTATAATTTTTCTTTTTCGATCTCTCTCTACTTGAATTCCCAAAATATATTTTGCTTCCCCCATATCCTTCATTTCAAATCTCCCCTTAAGATCGGTTTTCAGTTTATTAATTTTTTCCATTGATTTACTTAAAACAAGCAAATCATCAACATAAATTGCAATAAATATAAAACCTTCCTCATCTTCAAAAACATAGATTGAGTGATCTAAGTTGATCCGGATATATCCCAGACCAGTAAGAAACTCATCAAGCTTCTTATTCCACTGTCGAGGCGCCTGTTTCAAACCATAAAGAGATTTAATCAGTCGGCATACCTTACTCTCCTTTCCTTCTTCCAAAAACCCTTCGCGTTGTCGCATGAAGATCTCCTCTTCCAATTCTCCATGCAAAAAGGCTGTTTTGATGTCCATCTGGTGTACTTCCATGTCTTCCGCTGCTGCCAGGCTGAAAATTATGCGGACGGAGGGAAATCTGACCACCGGGGCAAAGGTTTCCTCGTAGTCAATTCCCTCCTTTTGTGTAAATCCCTTTGCCACTAGTCGGGCCTTGTAGCGCTCGATTGTGTTATCTGGGTTAAGTTTTAATTTGAAAACCCACTTACAACCGATTGGTTTTCGGTTAGGTGGACAATCCACAAGCTCCCAAGTATCGGCTGCCATAATTGAGGCCATCTCTTCATTGATGGCTGTCTTCCACCGATTTCTTTCTGGACAAGTCATCGCCTCTCCATAAGTTTGAGGTTCATCTTGATGAGATAGTTTAGTTACCTTGTTATTAACCTGTTTTTCTTGGAGTCTTTTACTACTTCTCCTTCCCCCGTCAAAATCTGAGGCCGGAATAGATGGTTCTCGTGGATTCTTTCGAACAAACTCGGTTTCTCTCCTATCCCTTGATTCCGAATCAATTTCCACCACGTCTTCCGCTTAGGGTAGAGTTGTCACTGGAGTTTCCACAGCCGAGTTCTTTTCGGTCTGATTTGTACCTGCAAGAATGTCATCGTCTCTGAAACGTGGATAGTTAGGAAGCTCAAAGTCATCAGAATTTTTTGACTCAAATCTGATTTTTACTGACTTCGTATATTTGAAGGGATCCACAGACTTTCCTTCATCCATAACTACTAGATGTTTTACTAAGATTATATCTTCCCTTTTTAGATCATAAACTCTATATCTTTTAACATCTTCATCATATCCTAATAAGTATCCCGGTTTTCCTTTAGGATCTAGCTTCCAATTAGACCGATCTGTATCTAGACTAAATACTTGACTGCCGAAAATCTTTAAGTGAGATATGTCTGGTTTCCGGCCTGTCCATCTCTCATAAGGTGTTTGATCTTTTATAGCTGAAGTAAGAAACTCTATTCTTGAGATAATTAGCACAGTTCATTGCTTCTGCCCAAAATCTTTTTCCTATCTTTTTATCTGACAACATACTTCTAGCACTATCACTTAGTGTTCTAATTAACCTTTCAGCTACCTGATTCTGTTCCGGATTTTCTGGAACTGTCTTTTGGTGTTAGACCCCATCTTTCCTCAGAAAAACCTCAAACTGGTTAGAAGTATACTCTCCACCATTGTCACTCTTTACTCTCTTGATTGGAGTTTCATAGAGTTTTTCGCTCCATGCTTTATATTGTCTAAAACAATCCTCAGCTTCTGACTTGTTTTTCAAAAAATACACCCGAGAATACCGAGACGAATCATCAGTTATAGTCATCATAAATCTCTTCCCCCCCGGTGAGGGCACTCTAGCCGGTCACCAAATATCTGTGTGTACTAGATCTAGAAGTTTTTCTCTCTTGTAGGTGGCTATTTTAGGAAAGGGTAATCTGTGTGCTTTAACTTGAGCACACCCACTACAATCATTTATATCATCACTCTCACTGAACTGAATCCCTTCCACCACTCCCATCTTTTTCATCTCTCTTAACTTATCTAGATTCACATGCCCAAGCCTCTTATGCCACATCATTATATCATGAACACCAACATAATAAAGTCTCTTCGTTTCATTACTTAAGATCAGCCTAAACATCCCATGGCTACCTTTCTCAGCAATGAAATAGACATCCTCCTCAAAACTAGCAGTAAAGACTCCTTCCCTAGTGCTAGTGAAAAACCCATATCATTTAATACAAATGTAGAGATAAGGTTTTTGTTCAGCTCCGGAATAAACAATACATCGGAGAATGTTACTATGGATGTCTTTCCTTCTACTAACACTTTGAGATCTACCGATCCTACAAGAGTAGTGGTGACTATCCTCCCATCCTCGTACTCTATCTCTACGATGGGAATCTTTCTTATCTTAGTGAACAGGTGCCTATCTTAACACATGTGCATTGAGGCACCTGAATCTATAATCCAGCCTGCTTCACCTTTCAATCCACCGTAAGCACATTTCTGCCTTCGTGGAATTTCAACCTCAGTTTTCGCCTCCAACTCCTCATCCAAAAGGAGCTCATCGTCCTCGTCCTCCGATTCCGCCTCAAGTACCTGTGTGACAAGGGCCTTTTTCTTTCGTCTCGGGGTACCACCTGTCTGCCCCTCCTTTAACCGAAGCTTGGTTAGCTTAGTGCACTCTGCCATATAGTGCCCCGGTTTCTTACAAAAATGACATAAACCTTTGGGAGCCCTTGGTTCGAACTCGTCAACCTGTTTTTTGTGTCCCTACCCCCATAGTTTCCGACTGGTTTCCGAGAATCCTTGTTCCTCCAATCGGTCGCTGTTGCCAAGGCTGGGCCACTCTTTCCTCCCCTTCGGATCTCAATCGTATTCTCTCGAACGAGAATGATCCCTACCACTGAGTTCCATATCCACCTTGAGTCCAGCAAGTCCTGCACACGGTTGACTATGTTCTCGAACTCATCAGGTAACTTCATCAGTAAACAGTTAACCTTTTCTTTTTCACTAAAAACTTTTCCCGCACTCTCTAGCTCCATGAAGAGTGTAGCAAGCTCATTGCAAAAATCCAACATATTTCCCCCTTTATATACATACTCCTTAACTTTTTGATCAGCCAACTGTTGTTGCTGAATCGTACCACTTCGGTACATCTCTATGAGAGCCATCCAAAGATCGGATGCCCTTTCTACCTGCAAATGAGGACATGCAAGTCCTTGAGTGAGATGGCGTAGGATGAAGTGCTTTGCCGCCATATTGTTGAAGTCCCAGGTTTCAGTATCATTCTCCTCGTTCCTCGGAATAGGTGACATGAATGCTAAACTAGTTGCTATTGGTGTGTTCGCCTCCTTCTCCTTTCCTTTGTCCACCACCTCTCCTTCCTTTGTTTCCTCTGTTGAAGGTGAATCCTCTTTCTTGGTGAACCTGCTTCCTCCAAACACTGGAGGAATTCCAAGACTTGATAGACGCCCCAATCGTCCACTCACTATCCCCCAAAACCTTTTTTCGCATAGAGCTCCTATCATCATACTTTCCCAGTATATGAAGCCAGTTCCATTAAAGATTGGTACCCTAGAGGGTGGGCCCATAACCTGAAACTCTGAGACCTCCATAAGTCCTCAGAGTGGACAGCTTCCAAAAAGCCTCTAGGATAATCCTGACCCCTTTGTGTTTAAGCAAAAATAACTGCCACCCTGGCAGACAAATACTCTGACCACCTTCACCCCTATGAAGGTAAGACTCCCTTGAGTCGATAGCAAAAAGAATCTCTGAATTTGCTCCCCTGAGCAGTAAGTTATAGAGGGTCAAAGTTGACATTTTGTACAGAAGCTCTCTGGGAAGCGGGTCCTATCTTCTAATTTTTCTAAGTCCTATCTCTTTCACAGACTCTATCTACTGATGTATGGAACCAATCAGAATACAGTTCCGTACGCAAAAGTACAGCTGCCGGTGTACTTTATGTACGGACATTGTACGACATGGCCTAAATGTCCACACATGGAATATCCGGATTCGCTCCTTTAATCCTCAGAGATGCCGCGCTCCAATGTAACATCGCCACGTGTCATCCAATGTGGCGATGCCCACAAACCGCCGAATTCTTCTTCCGCGATCTCGGCGCTAATTCCGGTCGTCCGATTAAACTCGCATTTGATCGTAGCCGTAATAAATATATGCGCAGTATTTGTTTCGCTTACGAAATCAATGCGCGGTATTGATTTTTTATCCGTACCGCAATTTGTACTTTTACACTACCATATCTATGTATCCCGTTAACAGTTATAGTTAAATTATTTATCCTACGTGTACATGTTTAAATCATTATCGTACTATATACTATGTAAGACTACTAGTATACTTAACGGCTAAGGCTACCGGCTATCTACTCTCTGACAGCCGGCAGGTACCAGGATCAAATCCTATCGCCGGCACATACCTTTTAGTAATTAATCCCTTGACTAATATAAATTTCCCGTAAACCTCAGGATAGCCTAGGTAGCCATGGCTCTATCTTCCTCTTTAATTTCTCAGTGACTGCGACAAGTTTGAGAGTTGGAGAGAGAAGTTAGAGGTAGACTGCCTCGGCTTCTTTATTTCTATTCAGACCTAGAAAATACTTAAAAACCATTAATTTCTACACCCTCAATGAGCTTCAATGGGTCAAGTCTATTTTACAGGAACTTGGCTATATGTAGATAGGACCTCAGGCTATCTGGTGTGACAACCAGGCAGCCATTTCAATTGCCTCTAACCCCAACCATCACTTTAAGAGCAAACACATAGATGTTAGGCTTCATTTGTCAGAGAAAATATGCTTGCAAAAGTCATTAAATTGTGTTATTTACCAGACGAAAAAAATAGTGGCAGACATGTTAACCAAAGCCCTTCTACTCCTACGTTACAGTTTTGCAGAGAGGCTATTGGGTTAAGTGAGTAAGTGAGTCTAAAGATTTAGGGGAGTGTTGAATTTGGAAATCTTTAGTTCACTAGATAAGGCTGTGATGGGAGATTTAGGACTTAAAATATTTTCATCTAAGTTAGATTTACTACTGACCTGTAATAGTGTGACTGTAGCAGGTAGACAGTAGAGTGTACTGTACGACTGTAGGGACACTTGTTGAAATTTGAAGACAGTGCACGTATTACGGAGTGACACCAACACCGACAGCCACGTGTCATTATTCATATGGGCCGTTTTACTGAATCGGACGGACAGAGACTAAGCCTAACATCCAAGAGAGGAGCGTAAGAGGATCGTTGATGCAAACCGAGTCGACTGACGCGATTCAAGTGGGGACCACAGTGACTGAGTGCCCCGTACAAACTTAGGATGTTTCGTACCATTTGACCGACAAACATTTGGACTGTTGTGAATAGTGCTCACTAAGCACCGACAACATTTCATGTACGAACGCTATCTCTAAATATTTGGGAAACAAATATTTGTTGTTTAGCGCATTAGAAAATAGTGTTACATTAGTAGATTTGCTACAGGTAGCAAATAGGGTTTAGGAAAGTACTTATGGTACAGTAAAATACAGTTTAGATAGTTTGTTAGAACATACAACAGTACCATAGTATAGGGAACATATTTAGTATGGATCAGTAGATACTCACTGTGTGTATATAGTTTAGGACTTACTCAAAATTATGTATCCGCTCTTGGGAATATATTTTTTTCTAAAGGCAGTTTATAAGAAACTTGCAGAGACTATTTCTTATAGTTGACTGGGTCAATTAATGTGAAACTATGTGAGTTGTCACTTTATTGTATGGTGTAACACTGTGCTGAATAGGGTGGTAAGTGGCCTATTGAGTCACATTCTGTGTCAGCTGAAAGTTGGCTGTTGGAGAAGGTACTTGATAGCTTCTATTGGTTTTATGTCTACTACCACTACAACAGCTAGTCCTCCACCTGCAACAGTGGTTGTAGAAAAACAATGATGAGGATGTTAAAGGATATAGATTTTACGATCTAAAAAAGGAAGATATAATCTTAGAAAAGCATCTAGTAGTTATGGATGAAGGAAAGTCTGTGGATCCCTTCAAGTATACAAAGTCAGTAAAAATCAGATTTGAGTCAGAAAATTTCCGATGACTTTGAGCTTCCTAACTATCCAGGTTTTTAGAGAAGATGACATTCTTGCAGGTACAAATCAGACCGAAAAGGACTCGGCTGCGGAAACTCCAGTGACAACTCTACTTGATGCGGAAGATGCGGTGGAAATTCATTTGGAATCAAGCGATAGGGGAGAAGCCGAGATTGTTCGAAAGAACCCACAAGAACCATCTATTCCTACAACAGATTTTGAGGGTGGGAGGAGAAGTAGCAAAAGATGGAAGAAACACAGGTTAATAACAAGGTAACAAAACTATCTCATCAAGATGAACCTCAAACTTATGGAGAGGCGATGACTTGTCTAGAAAGGAACCAGTGGAAGACAGCCATCAATGAGGAGATGGCCTCAAATATGGCAGCCGATACTTGGGAGCTGGTGGACTATCCACCTAACTGAAAACCAATCAGTTGTAAGTGGGTTTTCAAATTAAAACTGAACCCGGATAACACCATTGAGCATTACAAAGCTTTATTAGTGGCAAAAGGATTTACTCAGAAAAAAGGAATCAACTACGAGGAAACCATTGGCCCGGTCGTCAAATTTCCCTCCGTCCGCATACTTCTCAGTCTGGTAGCTGCAGAAGATATGGAGGTGCACCAGATGGACATAAAGACAGCCTTTTTGCATGGAGAGTTGAAAGAGAAGATCTTCATTGGACAACCCGAAGGATTTGTGGAGGAAGGAGTGGAGAGTAAGGTATGCCGGCAGATTAAATCTCTTTATGGTTTGAAAGAAGCGCCTCGACAATGGAATAAAAAGCTTGATGAGTTTTTTACCGGTCAAGGATATATCCAGATCAGCTCAGATCACTCAATCTATGTTTGTGAAGATGATGAAGGTGTTATATTTATTGCAATTTATGTTGATGATTTGTTTGTTTTAAGTAAATCAATGGAAAAAATTAATTAACTTAAAACCAATCTTAAGGAGAGATTTGAAATGAAAGATATGGGGAAGCAAAATATATTTTGGGTATTGAAGTAGAAAGAGATTGAGAAAGAAAGATTATAAGATTGACTCAAAAAGAAGCAATAGGGAACATGCTGGAAAAATTTTAGATAGATTAAGCTAATAGTTGTACAACTCCAATGGAGTTAAATTAGGGAAGTGGGGGAAGTGAGGAAGAAGGAGTCATACTCTTTGACGAGGAATTAAGTCCTAAAGAATAGAAGTTCATGCAGACTATTCCTTACAGGAAAGTAGTGGGAAGCCTAATCTATTTTATAAATTGTACTCGTCCGGATTTAGCTGTGGCTGTAGGAGAACAGATTAGAATTCTAAATGCTCCCACTAAGAATGATTGGGAGGCAGCTAAGAGAGTCGTTAGAGATTTGATATGAACTAGGGATCTATGGTTGCATTTGGGTGGGGAGAATACTGACATCATTACTTGGAGTGATGCCAGTTATACTGATGCTCCGATGCGGAGATGAACCTCTAAATTTGTATTATATATGGGTGATGGGGCTTGCTGTTAGAGTAGCAAACAGCAAAAGGTTATTGCTCAGTCCACCATGGAGGTTGAGTATATGGCCTCTTGCTCTGCTCTAAAAGAATTGATGTGGGTCAAGTCTTTGCTTGGTGAGCTTGGTCACCTTAAGAGTGGTGTGCATAAAGTTTTTTGTGAAAATCATGTAGCGATTTCTATTTCTGCCAATCCTAAACATCATTTTAAAGCCAAACACATTGACATTAGACTCAGCTTTGTTAGAGAGAAAGTACAAAACAAAATAATCAGTTTAGAGTACGAACAAGATAACGAGATGGTAGCAGATATGATGCCCAAACCTGTGCCTTCCCCTAAGCTAATTTTCTGCAGGGAGAAGTTTGGTCTGAAATTATAGAGTGACTACAAAATAAAGGGAGTGTAGAAATTGATGGTTCTTTTAGTATTTTCTAGGTCTAAAATAAAGTGAAGAAAAAGAAGTCGAAGCAGTCTGTCTCTAACTTCTCTCTCCAACTCCCACACTTGTTGCAGTCACTGAGAAGTTAGAGAGAGAGTTAGTGCCATGATTGCCTATGCTATCCAGAGATTTACGGGTAGTAAAGTAGTTGATTTACTAAAAGGAAAGTTGTCGCCTACAAGATTTGATCCTGCTACCTACGGATAGATAATGTCGCCTGTAGCCGGTAGCCTCATCTATTTAGCCTAGGATTAGTGATTAACGATATAAGGTTTAATAAATATATAAATGTTAACATATAGGCTAATTCATTTAACAACAACTTTATACGGGATACATAGAGTGACTTATGAAAAGTACGGATTACAAGTACGGAGAATAAATAAGTACCGCGCATTTGTTTCGATAGCGAAACAAATACATTGCAAATATTTATGACGACTATGATTAAAATTGGCATTCAATCGGACGGCCCGAAAGAATGCCGAGAACATGGAAGAAGATTTCGGCGGTTTATGGTTGCCGCCACATCGGATGACACGTGGCACCACGACATTGGATTTCGGCATTCTTAAAGATTACGGAAACGAATCCAAAAAAAACACGTGTCAACATTTTGGTCATGTCGTACAATGTTTGTACATAAAGTACAACGGCAGCTTTACCTTTCTATACGGTATAGTAATATGATTGTTGGTGTATGTTAGTAGATAGATTTTAGAGAGAGATAGGACTTTGAAAATTTTGGTAGATAAGACCCTTTCTCCCACAGAGCTTCTTTACACAAGGTCAACTTTGACTCTCCATAACTTACTGTTCAGGGGAGGAAATTTAGAGATTCTTTTTGCTATCGACTCAAAGGAGTCTTATCTTCACAGGGATGAAAGTGGTTAGTGTTTTTGTTTGCCAAGGTGGCTGTTATTCTTGCTGAAAGACAAAGGGGTCAGTATTATCATAGAGGCTTCATGTGAGATGCCTACTCTGAGGTCCTATGGAGGTCTCAGAGTTGCAACACAAACTGTTTGCGCTAACAAGAATTGTTACCTAACTTACAAAAAGTGTTAACGCTAACAAATATAGTTATCTAAATTACTCAAACTAATAGCGTTATCAAGATTAGTTATCGTATTCACAGAAACTTTTAATCCTAACAGGAATTGTTACCTAACTTACACAAACTTTTAGCGCTAACAAGATTTGTTATCTAAATTACACAAACTGTTAGCGCTAACAAGAATTGTTACCTTACACAAAATATTAGCGCTAACAGGAATTGTTATCTAAATTACACAAGCTGTTAGCGCTAACATGAATTTTTATCTAAATTATACAAAATGTTTGCGCTAACAAGAATTATTATCTAAATTACACAAACTAATAGCGCATACAAGAATTGTTACCTAACTTACACAAAATGTTAGCGCTAACAGGAATTGTTATCTAAATTACACAAACTGTTAGCATTTACAGAAATTGTTAACTAACTTACACAAAATGTTAGCGCTAACAATAATTGTTAACTAACTTACACAAAATGTTAGCGCTAACATGAATTGTTATCTAAATTACACAAACCGTTAGCGCTTACAAGAATTGTTACTTAACTAACACAAACTGTTAGCGCTAACAGGAATTGTTACCTAACTTACAAAAACTGTTAACCGTAACAAAAATTGTTATCTAAATAACACAAACTAATAGCGTTATCAAAAATTGTTATCGAATTCACACAAACTTTTAATCCTTACAGGAATTGTTATCTAACTTACACAAACAGTTAGCGTTAACAAAAATTGTTATCTAAATTACACAAACTGTTAGCGCTAACAAAAATTATTATCTAAATTACACAAACTATTAGCGCTAACAGGAATTGTTAACTAACTTACACAAAATGTTAGCGCTAACATGAATTGTTTTCTAAATTACACAAACCGTTAGCGCTTACAAGAATTGTTACTTAACTAACACAAACTGTTAGCGCTAACTGGAATTGTTACCTAACTTACAAATATTGTTAACGCTAACAAAAATTGTTATCTAAATAACACAAACTAATAGCGTTATCAAAAATTGTTATCGAATTCACACAAACTTTTAATCCTTACAGGAATTGTTACCTAACTTACACAAACTGTTAGCGCTAACACAAATTGTTAACTTACTTACACAAACTGTTAGCGCTAACAAGAGTTCCTAACTTACCGAAACTGTTAGCGCTAACAAGAATTGTTACCTAACTAACACTAATTGTTAGCGCTAACAGGAATTATTATCTAAATTCCACAAACTGTTAGCGCTAACAGGAATTGTTACCTACTTACACAATTTGTTAGTGCTAATAGGAATAATTACCTAACGTACACAACCTATTAGCGCTTACAGGTATTATTATCAAAATTACACAAATTGTTAGCACTAACAGGAATTGTCACCTAATTTACACAAATTGTTATTGCTAACGGAAATTGTTGTTGTTCATAGCTATTTTCAGCCATGAATGTACCCTCGGAAGCACCACAAACTACCCCAAAACAGCCTACTTTGATTCCAGTCACAATTCTACAAAATTACCAAAACAATCTGAAACTAATCAACCAGATAGTTCCTAGGCCACTAAGTTTTCCCACAAATTCTCATATATATATAACAACCAGAATTTCCACATCATCCAGTCAAAGTTGTAGAAAAACAGCCTGCGAGAACTTTGATACATCTGACCAACTTCACAATAAAGCCCCAAGCAAACTAGACACACAATAGGTCGGCAAATTTGCCACAATGTTTAAAATACAAGGACGAAAAGACATGAAAAATTTTAGATAATCATGCTTAAATAACTGAGAGCAATTCTCAGTTGAAATTCCCAAAAATGAGCAGAAACAGTTTCTATCCAAAAGTTCATAAGTCCAAAAAATGACTAAGTCCAATATATACAAAGTGAACTTACACCTGATCTACACCGTACCACAACTACCATGGTGTGTAGGTCAATAAAAATTAATCAAACTAATCCCCGCCATCTACCGTACAAGTATTTACATCAATTCTTAACCCTAGCCGCTGCTAAAGTACGCAGTCAAAGTAAGTCCACTAAAATGACGGTTTTGTCAATATTTCTCTTCCAAAAATGACGGCGAACTCTGTCCAGTGTCTGCGTATTCATTCATCACCGAATATGAACCTCCACGTGTAAATCTGGTCCTTCAAGTAAATATGTACTTTGTCAACCAACTCAACCAAGCTTGACTTCCCCACGGACCGACACGTGTACATAGAGTGTACCAAATCTGTGAACTACCTTTGGAGTTACATACCACACCACATCTTGTCTACGTCAACTCAGTTTTTACACAATACCTGCTAAGTCTAGACTCTCTTTCTCACACACAAGATATAGAGAAGACTAAAGGTTTCCAAAACCAACATTATTATTTCCCCCCAATCCATAAATCTATTGGAACCTCCACAGTAAATTCAAAGAGCTTACGTATTAAACTCACGTCTTGTACTCACAAACCATTCTCTACAAATGAAACTACACACACGCACGACTCTATCTTTTCAAACCAACAATTGTTACATAACTTACACAAATTGTTACTGCTAACAGGTATTTTCCCCTAATTTACACAAACTGTTAGCGGTAACAACAACTATTATCTAAATTACACAAACTGTTAGTCCTAACATGAATTGTTACCTAACTTACACAAACAGTTAGCGATAACGGAAATATTACCTTACTTAAACCAACTGTTAGCGCTAACAAGAATTGTTATCTAAATTACACAAACTATTAACGCTCATAAGAATTGTTATCAAACTCTTACAAACTGTTAGCGCTAAAAAGAATTGTTACCTAACTTACACAAACTATTAGCACTAACAAAATTGTTTTCTAAGTTATACAAATTGGTAGCGCTTACAAGAATTGTTATCTAAATAACACAAACTGTTACCGCTAACCGGAATTGTTACCTAACTTACATAAAATGTTAGCGCTAACAGTAATTGTTATCTAAATTACACAAACTGTTAGCGCTAACACGAATTGTTACTTAACTTACACAAACAGTTAGCGCTAAGAAGCATGGTTACCTAACTTACACAAACAAATAACACTAACAAAAATTGTTATCTAAATTACACAAACTGCTAGCGCTAACAGGAATTGTTATCTAAATATCATAAACTGTTACCGCTAACAAGAATTGTTACTTAACTTACACAAACTGTTAGCGCTAATAGGAATTGTTACCTTACTTACACAAACTGTTAGCGCTAACAAGAGTTCCTAACTTACACAAACTGTTACCGCTAACAGGAATTGTTACCTAACTTACACAAATTGTTAGCGCTTACAGAAATTGTTATCTTAATTACACAAACTGTTAGCGCTAACATGAATTTCCACCTAATTTACACAAACTGTTAGCACTAACAATAATTGTTATCTAAATTACACAAACCTTTTGCGCTAACAAAAAATGTTATATAAATTTCACAATCTGCTAGGGCTAACAAGAATCGTCACCTAACTTATACAAAATGTTAGCGCTAGCAAAAATTGTAATCTAAATTACACAAATTGTTGGCAGTAACAATAGTTGTCAACTAAATTACACAAACTGTTAGTGCTGACAAAATATGTTATCTAAATTACACAAATTGTAACACTAACAGGAATTTTTACCTAGCTTACACAAACTGTTAACCCTAACAAGAATTATTATCAAAATTACACAAACTATTAGCGCAAACAGGAATGATAACCTAAGTTACACAAACTGTTACTGCTAATATGAATTGTTATCTAAATTACACAAACTGTTAGCGCTAACAGGAGTTTTCACCTAATTTACACAAACTATTAGCGCAAACAATAACTGTTGTCTAAATTACACAAACTGTTAGCGCTAACATGAATTGTTACCTAACTTACACAAATAGTTAGCGCTAACATGAGTTTTCACCTAACTTACACAAACTTTTAGCGCTAACAAGAATTGTAATCTAAATTACACAACTATTAGCGCTAATAGGAATTGTAACCTTACTTACACAAACTGTTAGCGCTAACAGGCATAGTTATCTAAATCACACAAACTTTAAGCGCTAACAGGAATTTTCACCCTATTTTCAAAATTTGTTAGCGATAACATGAGTTGTTACCTAACTTACACAAACTGTTAGCGCTAACAATAATTGTTGTCTAAATTACACGAACTGTTAGCGGTGTTGTTCTACAACCACTAGAGCAGGTGGAGCATCAACAGTAGTAGTGGAAGTGGACATAATCTCACTCATAGAAGCTTATCAAGAATCCTATCAAACAATAGTTTTCTACAGCTCACCAAATCTGGTATAATTAATCAAACTGCTTCAAACTATACCACAAAATAGAATATCACAAAGACTGATAACTCTCAAAGTTTCAGCTCAATTGATCCAATATAAACTAAGATATGCAACTCAAAAGTTTCCCAAAAAACAGTCTACAGATTTACACAGTCTGGAAGTCTGGATACATAAAATGTTCTACGTCCTAAGTCTTATACTCTTCACTTAATTGTCCTACTACATAGTGTTGTACCGCCGATACAAGTGTTCCTAAAAGATACGTCCAAAAAACTAAACCGCCACTAAGGTCTAAGTGCTCCTAATCACGGTAAAACTAATCTATCACTGTACAATCAGTATTACTGAGAATTCCTATACAGGTGATTTGTTCAAATACTTGTCGCCTGGCTTAGTGACAATTTTCTGGGTACGTCCATCCGGTTGTTGAGTCACTTAATTATTCTCTTATGAATCTCGTCTGTTGACTTGATTCATATCAACCGTAGCAGCGGAGTCTGATTCCTGATCACATTCAAATATCAGCAGCTTCGTAGCAGCTACGCTGTCCCATACCAAAAATTACCGCAGTTGCGATTGTCTTGTTACATAGCAAAAATTTAGCAAGTCACCTAGTCCCACTTTATTCTCGTTATAGGTCTAGCGCAACATGGCAGTATAGCAATGCAACAACTTAGCTATTCACTTAATCCCACTGCGTCCCTACAATACTTCAGCTTAGGAGCAAGAATAGCTTTAGTGAGCATATCAGCAACCATTTTTCCATTTGGCAAATAGCATAATTGTATCACTCTAGAGAACACTTTTTCCTTTACAAAGTGTAATTTTACATCCATGTGCTTGCTTTTGAAGTGGTTACTTGGGTTAGAAGCAATGGCAATGGCAGCCTGGTTATCACACCAGATCACCTCTGGACAAACCTGTATGTATCCCAATTCTTAGAACATGGATTTCACCCATAGGAGTTTTTTGGGGGCCTAGCTTGCTGCCATATATTCTGACTCTATCGTCGATTGTGCGGTGACCTTTTGAAGTTTGCTGCTTGAAGAGCAAGTCCCGTTCCCAATTTGCAGAACAAATCTCGTGGTGGATTTTCGACTTGGCATGTCGCCATAGCTTGCATCACTCCATGTTTGCAGCTTCACTTCTCCTCCCCCTAGTGTGAGTTTGAGGTCTTTGGTTCCTGCCAAGTATCTTAAAACTCTTCTTGCTGCATCACGATCAGATTTCCTCGGATTCTCTAGACTTTTGCTTAGTACCCCAACTGCTGCAGCAATATCCGGACGGGTAGAGTTCGTGAAATAAATTAAACTTCCCACTATCTGTCTGTAAGGTATCAGTGTCATAGGATTATCCTCCCCTGACTCAAAAATTTCACTGACAATAACACCCGGTTCAGTTTCTTCCCCCTCTAACTTATGCAGGAACTCCATTGGTGTTACACATCTTTTTGCCCCTCGCATTCCATATTCATCTAACATGTTACCAATAGCCTCATTTTGAGTCAATTTTATTAATCTTTTTTTCATGTCCCTATCTACCTGAATAACCAAAATATATTTTGCCTCACCGAGGTCTTTTATCTCGAACCGTGATTTTAAAGCCTTTTTTAATTTTGTTAATTTCAGCCATTGATTTGCTAACTAATAGTAGATCATCTACGTATACCGCTATATATACTATTCTATCCTCACCCTTTAAAACATAGACAGAGTGATCAGAGCTTATCCTATTAAAACCTAGACCACTTCAGAATTCATCAAGTTTTAGATTCCATTGCCTAAGGGCCTGTTTTAGGCCGTATAATGATTTTAGCAGTTTACATACAAAGTGCTCTTTTCCTGGTTCTGCATACATTTCAGGCTGCTGCATGTAAATGGTCTCCTCTAGTTCTCTATGCAAAAAGGTCGTCTTTACATCCTTCTGATGTTTTTCCATATCTTCTATAACAGCTGGAAATAGCAAATTCTAACTGTCGGAAATCTTACAACAGGAGAAAATGTTTCTTTAAAGTCAATTCCTTCCTTTTGATTATAACCCTTTGCCACAAGTCTAGCCTTGTATCGTTCAATGGTATTATCTGGATTTAACTTCACCTTGAATACCCATTTGCTGCCGATCGCTTTTTGATCCGGAAGAAGGTCCACAAGCTCCCATGTCTGAGCCTCCATGATCGACTTCATTTCATCGTTTGCCCGGCTTGATCCAGTGATTCCGCTCCGATGATGAGAAGGCTTCTCTGATGGTCAGAGGCTCCCCTGAGGCTGCCAAGTAGGCAAAGTGAGAACTTGCTTGCAGGAGGCTACTGGATCTTCTTCCCCCTGGAAATTTTGAGGCTGAAATTGTCGGATTCCGTGTGTTGCGCTTGTTGCGATCCGTAGGCAGTGACTGCTATTGTTGCGCTTTGAAATGAACTTGTTATCGAACCCAATTATGTTCTAACTCCGGTGGTACCACTGGTGAATTTTGCATCTGTGGGACAATATTATGGATGCTATCTAAAATGACATATTCTTATACTTTTTGCTGCTTCTGCTGCTTTGTCATTTTAAATAAGTCTATCGAGGCTAGTTCATCTTTCACAACTATGTTCCTTGCTATAATGAGTTTTTGTCTCTCAAAAACAAACACTCTAAAACCTTTAGAGTGATCATCATATCCTAACAAAATGCTCGGCAATCCTTTAGGTTCTATTTTCCATCTATCATTAGACGTATCCAAAATAAAGCATTTACTTCCAAAGACTTTCAAGTGATTGATATCTGGTTTTCTACCCGTCCAAATCTCATAAAGAGTGGTTTCTACCGATCTGGAACCTATCATATTTTTGATATAAACTGCACATTTTAATGCTTCAGCCCAGAATTTCGCATCTACGTCCTTATTAACAAGCATGGACCTAATGATTTCGATGATAGTTCTATTTAGTATTTCTGAGACCCCATTTTGTTCCAAAGAGTATGGGACAGTCAATTTGTGACTTATACCTTCCTTGAGTAAGAAGTTTTCAAACTCTTTTGACGTATATTCCCCGCCATTGTCCGATCTGAGCTCCAAAATAGGCAGACGGTTTAGTTTCTCCGCCCACGCTTTGTAGTGTTGAAAATGAGTGAAGACTTCACTCTTTTCTTTCATCAAGTAGACCTTAGTAAACCTCGAAAAATCATCTATAAACGTAACCATATATTTCATCCCCCCGGCAGATGGTACCTTTTCAGGGCCGAAAACATCAGGATGAATGAGTTGCAAAAGTTTAGTAGACGTAGGTTCAAACTCTTGAGGAAACGGTAATCTGTGTATTTTTCCTAGTGCACATCCATCACACGTTTTAGGTGACTGGTTTGACACAGTGACTCCTTCTATTTTACTAGCATTCACCATCTTTATCATACTATCATAATTCACATGGCCTAACCTTTTTTGCCACAGCTCATCTGAGGATAATGCACCAGAATACAAAACATCATTTTTTTATTATCGGGCATATCCATTCGATACATTTTGCTGGCATCTCTTGTTCCTGTAACAGCAATTTTCCCATTTTTGCTAACAACCTGCCTGCCATGTTTTTGATTTACCTCAAACCCTTTACTTTCTACCAAAGAAGTTGAGAACAATTTTTTCTTTAAATCTGGGACATATAGAACATTATGAAGAGTTCTCTCAACTGCCTTGCCCGTTACATCAACTAGCAAGGAGACATCACCTACAGCCCGCGTTTGCACACTCATTCCACATGCATAGTAGATATTTTTCTCTGGTGTTGAATTCAGATTTTTGAAAACTGCCTTGTTCCAGCACATGTGGGCCGACGCTCCCGTCTCCATTATCCATCCATTGTCCTTAGCGCCCCCCATCGTTGCCGCCATAGCAAACAGATCATCATCCTCCTCGTTAGGGAGTGAAAGAGACTCGTCGTGATGAGATGACACGCCGAGAATAGTGCATTTCCTCGTTGTGATGATCCTGTGAAGCCTTGATGAAACTAGCTCTGCTGCCATCCAGGCCTATATAGACCTGTTTCATTAGCTTTCTTAAGCTTAGGACAAAATTTGTATCCATGAATTTTTCATTACAATAAAAACAAGCATTGAAAGATTGTCTATTTTCTCTTGGATTAAATTATTTAAACTGATTTTTGATTCTGATTAAACTGATTTCTTTGCTGATTAAACTGACCATTTTTGTCAAATTCTATGTTAAATGCCTATACTTGTTTTTCACCATTAAGAATTTTAGAATTTGCCTCCTCTTCCAATATCAAATTAATAGCTAACTGTAGTGTCCAGCTAGCTTTATCTTTTTGTTTCAGCCTATCAGACGTTGCTCTCATGCTATTAGGAAGACCCCTCATTACAAAAGCAGCCTTCTAAAATTGAGGAAAAGATCCGCCTGCAAAAGTATGAGAATCTATTAGTATTCAAAATTTATTACAATATTCTGCCATTGTGCCACTCGTGTATTTGTTGTCCCAAATTCGTCCAGCCAAAAATAGTTTTTCCTTAACATTAGCCTTTTCAAAATCATCCCTGAGAGATTTCCAGATATCAATCGCCTTTTTCATTTTTATTCGTGACATAGCCAATTCTTCTGAAATACAAAACTTCAAAATTGACCGAGCTTGCGAATTTTTCTTTGACCAAGACGGATCGGTTTCCGCCAATGAACCATCCAAAATATCCAAAAGATTAACATTTTCAAAGTGTGTTTCCACCATATCCACCTAATACGCGTATTTTTCTCCCAATAAAATAGGAATTCTTGATGACAGGCCCATGACCTGTTGTTCTACAAGCACTGGAGCAGGTGGAGCATCAGTAGAAGTAGTGGAAGTAGACATAATCTCATTCATAGAAGCCTATCAAGAATCATATCAAACAATTGTTTTCTACAGCTCACCAAATCTGATAAAATGAACCAAACTGCTTCAAACTACACCACAAAATAAAATATCACAAAAACTGACAACTCCCAAAGTTTCAGCTCAATTGACCCAACATACACCAAGATATGCAACTCAGAAGTTTCCCAAAAATAGTTTGCAGACTACACAGTCTAGAAGTCTGGATACATAAAATATTCTACGTCCTAAGTCTTATATTTTTCACTCAGTTGTCCTACTACATAGTAATGTACCGCCGATACAAGTGTTCCTAAAAGATACGTCCAAAAAAACTAAACTGCCACTAAGGTCTAAGTGCTACTAATCACGCTAAAACTAATCTATCACTATACAATCAATAATACAGAGAATCCTATACATGTCATTTGTTCAAATACTTGTCGTCTGGCTTAGTGACAATTGTCTGGGTACGTCCATCCGGCTGTTGAGTCACTTAATTATTCTCTTATGAATCTCGTCCGTTGACTTTATTCATATCAACCGTAGCAGCGCAGTGTGATTTATGATTGCATTCAAATATCTGCAGCTTCGTAGCAGCTACGCTGTCCCATACCAAAAATTGGTGCAGTAGCGTTTGTCTTGTTACGTAGCAACTACGTTGTCTTATACCAAAATATCTGCAGTTGCGCTTGTCCCGATGCGTCGAAGACTGCGTTCGTCTGTACAGACCATATCAAAAATAACCACAGCTGCGCTTGTACCTTCTGCGTCGCAACTGCGTTGTCGATACCATTCAAAAACCTGCACTGTGCTTCAAGTGACAACGCGTGTCCCTATAGATCTATTTTTCCGCGGTCCTATAAATTTGTTTAGACTTAAAGCTTTCCAAAAATAACAAGCCCTAACATGAATTAATACCTTACTTACACAAATTGTTAGCGCTAAGATAGATTTGTTAGCGCTAACAGGGATTGTTACCTAACTTATACAAACTGTTAGGGCTAATAGGATTTGTTATCTAATTTACATAAACTGTTAGCGCTAATAGGAATTGTTACCTAACTTACACAAACTGTAAGCGCTAACAAGAATTGATATCTAAATTACACAAACTATTAGCGATAACATGAATTGTTACCTAACTTACACAAACGGTTATGGCTAGCAGGAATTGTTATCTAAATTACACAAACTGTTAGCGCTTATAGGAATTGTCGTCTAACTTACACAAAGAATTAGCGCTAACACGAATTGTTATCTAAATTACACAAACTGTTAGCGCTAACAAGAGTTGTTACCTTACTTACACAAACTGCTAGCGATAACAAGAATTGTAATCTAATTTACACAAACTGTTAGTGCTAACAGGATTTATTACCAAACTTACATAAAATGTTAGCGCTAACAATAATTGTTATCTAAATTACACAAACTGTTAGCGCTATCAGGAATTGTTACCTAACTTACACAAATTGTTAGCGCTAACAAAAATTGTTACCTAACTTACACAAACTGTTAGCCCTAACAAAAATTATAGGGGGTTGAGCCACCAACCCGGGGAGTCCGGTGGAAGTGTTCTGGGGGTCGGCTGGAGGTCTTGGGGCTGGAGAGATAGGAAATGGATGAAGAGGAGAGGGAGGATCAAGAGAGAGTCGACGAGGTGACGAATGAGGAGTGGCATGTCTCAAGGGAATATGAACCCTTTTGTCAGTTCGTAATTCCACCAAAACTTCCACAGCAGATGAGATTTCGACCAACACAAAAGTGGGAAGCTCTTGAGATAAAGAAGCCGATTTCGAAGGCATATCTATATCCTAACCCTCTTTATTAGTCTTTGCGACACCCCCCCCCCTCCCGCTCAAAAAGAAGGTCTTATCAAGTTCTCGATGGAGTGTATTTGGGCCAAGTCTCGAGAGAAGTAATAGTTTCCCGAGTCGGTTCCTAGAGATAAGGATTTATAATAGGCAAAGTGGAAACCTGCTCACTAAGATGCCCTACGGACCTATGCCGGCATGTTGTATCAGACGTAATTCTTGTTCCCACATTTTCTTCCTTTCTTCCTCCAAAGCCTCCCAATCTATTGTGATAGGTCCAGCCCCTATCGTAGCCCCACCTTGATATTTTAACTTGTTAACCATTTTTTGAGCAGTGCTCAATATACCTATTAGATCACCCACCTTTACACTTGGCGCTTCTAGATTTGTGCAATTCTGTGTCCTCCATTGGACTACAGAATACAGGAAGCCTCTAGATAGTATTTAACTAACCCACTTTAAGCCACGACCACTTCTGCCCAAGAAGGCAAACTGAGAATTTGACTGCACTCCTGTGTAGCCTGGACTCCCCTGAGTCCGTAGCAAAAAGAATCACTGAAAACGGCCAACCAGGCGATAAGTTATGAGCCGGCAAAAATGCCAATTTATACAAAGCTCTCTTAGAGAGAGGTGTCTGTCTACCAAATATTTCCTAAGTCCTAAATCCCTCTCACAACCCCTATCTACTAAAGTACGAACCAATCGTATTACTGTAAAGTAAAGAAAGGTACTATGGCCGATGTACTTTCTGTACGGCCGGTGTACGACAAGGCTCTTGAGTGGACGCGTGTCATTTTTCCACTTGTCCGTACTTCCTCCGAAATTCCCGCGTCCGAATGTCATCCTTCCACGCGGCGCCACGTCATGCCACGTCCATAAAATCCAAAGTGACCATTCCGCGATCTCGGCGACGACGTGCGCCGTCGGATTAAATCCGACATTAAATGTCGACCGTTAAAAGTGTCTGTTTCATTTGTTTCGTGCGAAATGACGTTTCGCACTAAATCTTAACAAGTTCTATGTTCGTTTCGTTTCATATTCTAGTTAGATCATTTCGGTACTATACAACAGTTTATATATGAATGAAACCCTATATTATCTAACGGACTTCTACGACAGACAGGTTAGAGCTAACGGCTACGCCGCGCTCTACCGGTCGGGGGTTCGAGTCCTGTCGGACTCAACCTTTTGTTGAGAGTGACTTAAGTCACTCTTTAGTCCTTCTTATGGAGCTGAGGCAGCCATGGCTCCATCGCTCTCTCTCTCTTTCAGTGACTACAACAAGTATGGGGGAGAGAGAGAAGAGATGGAGGCAGGCTGCCATCATTTCTTATATATGTTTCCGCTAATTTATTTTAAACTAGAAAATACAAAAACTACTTATTTCAACACTCCCCTTATTTTCTAGTCTATTTTTAATTTTTCTTTTAATCCACATTTTTCCCTGCAGTATTTTAATTTCGGCGAGGGTACAGGTTTGGTCATCATGTCCGCTACCATTTCCTCATCAGATCTATATACAAGATTCACTATTTTATTCTCAACTTTTTCTCTTACAAAACTTAATCTTATGTCCATATGTTTAGCCTTAAAATGATGTTTTGGATTTGCTGCAATTGCTATGGCCGCTTGATTATCACAAAACACTTCATGCACTCCCTCCTTCATATACCCAAGTTCTTGCAGCAAGGACTTGACCCACATCAACTCTTTCACAGCAGAACAAGAGGCCATGTACTCAGCCTCCATGGTGGACTGTGCAACCACCTTTTGTTGCTTACTGCTCCAACAGCATGCACCTTCCCCAACATACAACACATACCCAGAAGTGCATCGTCTCATAGGTGCGTCCCCATAACTGGCATCACTCCAAGTAGTGATGTCAGTGTGCTCCCCTCCCAAATGCAACCATAACTCTCTGGTTCCAACCAGATATCTCATGACTCTCTTGGCTGCCTCCCAATCCCTCTTCCTAGGATCATTCAGACTCCTACTGAGTACTCCAACTGCTGCCGCTATGTCCGGCCTGGTACAATTCATAAAATAGATTAAACTTCCTACGACCTGTCTATAAGGGATAGTCTTCATAAACTCTCTCTCTTCAATACTCATTTGATCATCTAAGATAATTACTCCTCCTTCTACACTCCCATCACTTACTTTTTTCAAGTCCATGGGAGTGGTACAACTGTTAGCATTTCCATCTGGAATTTCTCAAAAATATTACCTATTGCTTCTTTCTGAGTAAGTCTGATAATCTTCTTCCCCCTATCTCTCTCCATCTGAATCCCCAAAATATATTTTGCCTCCCCTAAATCCTTCATATCAAATCTGCTTCTAAGTTCTGTTTTTAACTTATTGATCTTTACCAAGGATTTACTCAACACAAGCAGATCATCCACATAAATTGCAATAAAAATGACACCATTCTCATCTTCAAACATATAGATAGAATGGTCAGAGCTTATACGGATATATCCCAGACTAATAAGAAACTCATCTAGTTTCTTGTTCCACTGTCGGGGAGCCTGCTTTAGTCCATATAAGGACTTTATGAGCCTGCAGACTTTGCTCTCTTCTCCTTCCTCCACGAACCCCTCGGGTTGTCTCATGAAAATTTCTTCCTCTAACTCACCATTAAGAAACGCAGTCTTAATGTCCATCTGATGGATTTCCATGTCTTCCGGTGCTACCAGGCTGAGGAAAATCCTTACTGATTGGAACCGAACAACTGGAGCAAAGGTCTCCTCATAGTCAATCCCTTCCTTTTGGGTGAACCCCTTCGCTACCAATCGAGCCTTATATCTTTCAATGGTATTATCTGGGTTCAGTTTTAGTTTAAATACCCATTTACACCCAATAGGTTTTCTGTCTGGAGGACAATCTGCTAATTCCCAGGTATTTGCTTCCATGATAGAAGCCATCTCATCATTTATAGCTCTAATCCATCTTTCTTTCTCTGGACTATTCACTGCCTCCGAGTAAGACTGAGGCTCATCAGGGTGAGATAGCTTAGTTACCTTATGAGCGACTTGTTTTTCCTGTAATCTTTTGCTGCTCCTTCTTCCTCCCTCAAACTCTGAAGCAAGAATGGATGGAAGTCTTGGATTTCTTCTCACTGTTTCATCGGCTCCCCTGTCCATGGAAACCGGTTCTTGTCCCGCTTCTTCTATCTCCTCGAAGTCCATAGGAGTACGTGAGGTTTCCGGTGAGTCTCCTGTATCTTGGATCTCCCCTGAATCTGTAATCACGGTGTCACCCATATCCCTTTCGGGAACGACCGAGTTCTCCTCACTTTCAGACTCAAATCTGATCCTAATCTTCTTTGTATATTTGAAGGGGTCAAATGACTTCCCTTCATCCATGACAACTAAGTGTTTGACCAGAATGATATCTTTCTTTGCCAAGTCATATACTCTATATCCTTTAACATCCTCATCATATCCAACAAAATATCCAGGTTTTCCCTTAGCATCTAGTTTCCAGTTTTTCCTATCCGTGTCAAGACTGTAAACTTGGCTACCAAATACTTTAAGGTGTGAGATATCTGGTTTCCTTCCAACCCATCTCTCATAAGGTGTGACTCCCTTTACTGCTGAGGTGAGGACTCTATTCTTAATATAGTTGGCACAATTCATTGCCTCTGCCCAAAATCTCTTTCCTATTTTCTTGTCTGCCAACATACTGCATGCACTATCTCCTAGTGTTCTATTCAACCTCTCAGCTACCCCATTTTGTTCCGGGTTATATGGTACAGTTTTCTGGTGTTGCACTCTCTCATCTCTCAAATATTCCTCAAACTGGTTAGAGGTATATTCCCCCCCATTATCACTCCTTATCCTCTTAATAGGGGTTTCATGCAACTTCTCACTCCAAGCTTTATATTCTTTGAAGTAAGTGGATGCTTCAGACTTATTTTTCAGAAAGTAGACTCTAAAGTATCTAGACCAATCATCAGTTATTGTCATCATAAACCTCTTTCCTCCAACCGAAGGTACTTTTGCAGGTCCCCAAATATCTGTGTGGACCAAATCTAACACTTTCTCACCTCTATATGTGGCGGCTTTGGGAAAGGGAAGTCTGTGAGCCTTACCTTGAGCACAACCACTACAATCATCCATTATTTCATTATCCCCAAACTGAATGCCATCTACTACCCCAAGATTTTTCATTTCCCTTAACCTATCAAAATGCACATGCCCCAAACGCTTATGCCAAATCATCACCTTAGGAACACCAACATAGTAAGCATTCTTCTTTTCATTACTCAAGTTAAGCCTAAACATTCCTTGGCTACCCTTATCTGCTGTGAAGTAAACTTCATTCCCATACTTAGCTGTAAAGACTCCCTTTCTGGTGAAGGTATCAAACTCTTTGTCATCTAACACAGACGTAGAGACAAGATTTTTACTCAGCTGAGGAATGTAAAGTACATCTGAGAATGTAAGTATAGAGGTCTTACCCTCCACTAAGACTTTCAGATCTACTGATCCCACTAGATCTGTAGTAACCACTCTCCCATCCCCATACTCTATCTCTACAGTAGGAATCTTTCGTAGCTTAGTGAAGAGTTCTTTATCACGGCACATATGCATGGATGCACATGAGTCAATGATCCATCCTTCCTGTGGAGCTTCTCGAATTGCTCCAAGGGCACACTTCTGCCTCCGAGGGATCTCCTTCTCCTCCAGACTCTCGTCAAGAAGAAGCTCCCCATCCTCCTCAGATGACTCATCCTCGATTTCTCCTGACACTTTTGTAACCACAAGTGCCTTTTTCTTCCCTCCGGAAGAACCCCCTCCACGGTTTTCTTGGAGCCTCAGCTCTGACAACTTGACACAATCTGCAATAAAGTGTCCCGGCTTTTTGCAATAATGACAAAGACCCTTTGGGGGCCTCTGTCCCCCAGAATTATCTCTTTCCCCTCTATAAGGTTTCTTCGGATCCTTCCCCCATCGGTCCCCTCCTGCTGCTAGAGCTTGAATGCTCTTTTCTCCTCTCCTAATCTCCATTGTGTTTTCCTGCACAAGTATCATTCTGACTACTGTGTTCCATTTCCAGAACTATCAGGCATTCCCTGTACTCGGTATACTATGTTTTCGAACTCATCTGGTAATTTCATGATAAGGGTGTTAACTTTCATTTTCATTGTACCTATCCACCCGGCACTTTCCATTTCCATATACAAACAAGAAAGATCATTACAGTAATCTAACATCTTTCCTCCTTTGTAAGTGTAACTCAATAGCTTTTGCTCAGCCAACTGGAGCTCCTGAATAGTTCCAGCTCTATAAATCTCCACCAAACTCTCCCACAATTCCTCTGCCTTGTAAATGTGAAGATGAGGAGTGGCCAAACCTTGAGTGAGGTGCCTCAAAATGAAGTTCTTGGCAGCCATTTTTACATCCTCCCACATTTGAGTATCATTCTCCACGGTCTTCACGGTCGTCGTTCCCGATACTGTGGCAATAGGAGTGAGGGGTATCTCCTTCCCTTTCTCCTTTTCGGACACACTGCTGTCCCCATCATCTGCCTCCTCCGCTGAGGCAGCCGTTGTTGCAGAAAACCTTACTCCCCCAAATCCTGGTGGAGTTCCCGAAGGTGGACGTTTCACTTGTCCACTGACGATACCCCAGTATCGTTTTTCACACAAAGCTCCCATCATCATGGCTTCCCAATAGATGAACCCAGATCCATTGAAGGTGGGCACCCTAGAGGGTGGGCCCATAACCTGCAATTCTGTGTCCTCCATTGGACTACAGAATACAGGTAGCCTCTAGATAGTATTTAACTAACCCACTTTAAGCCACGACCACTTCTGCCCAAGAAGGCAAACTGAGAATTTGACTGCACCCCTGTGTAGCCTGGACTCCCCTGAGTCCGTAGCAAAAAGAATCACTGAAAACGGCCAACCAGGCGATAAGTTATGAGCCGGCAAAAATGCCAATTTATACAAAGCTCTCTTAGAGAGAGGTGTCTGTCTACCAAATATTTCCTAAGTCCTAAATCCCTCTCACAACCCCTATCTACTAAAGTACGAACCAATCGTATTACTGTAAAGTAAAGAAAGGTACTATGGCCGATGTACTTTCTGTACGGCCGGTGTACGACAAGGCTCTTGAGTGGACGCGTGTCATTTTTCCACTTGTCCGTACTTCCTCCGAAATTCCCGCGTCCGAATGTCATCCTTCCACGCGGCGCCACGTCATGCCACGTCCATAAAATCCAAAGTGACCATTCCGCGATCTCGGCGACGACGTGCGCCGTCGGATTAAATCTGACATTAAATGTCGACCGTTAAAAGTGTCTGTTTCATTTGTTTCGTGCGAAATGACGTTTCGCACTAAATCTTAACAAGTTCTATGTTCGTTTCGTTTCATATTCTAGTTAGATCATTTCGGTACTATACAACAGTTTATATATGAATGAAACCCTATATTATCTAACGGACTTCTACGACAGACAGGTTAGAGCTAACGGCTACGCCGCGCTCTACCGGTCGGGGGTTCGAGTCCTGTCGGACTCAACCTTTTGTTGAGAGTGACTTAAGTCACTCTTTAGTCCTTCCTATGGAGCTGAGGCAGCCATGGCTCCATCGCTCTCTCTCTCTTTCAGTGACTACAACAAGTATGGGGGAGAGAGAGAAGAGATGGAGGCAGGCTGCCATCATTTCTTATATATGTTTCCGCTAATTTATTTTAAACTAGAAAATACAAAAAAAAAAAACTACTTATTTCAACAATTTGTAGGCTTGGTCCGCCATAGCCCTCCAGAAGGGCGTGCTGTTGGGACTTTGGGAGAGGGTTTCCCCCTGTTTGCAACTCGAGCCTCGGGATCTATTAGTTCGGATCGTTATAGCCCCCGTAAGATTGAATCTTTGGTGCAGCTGGTGGAGGTCCTTCGGTTGAGGTTGAAGCACGAGGCGGTGAGGTTTCCTCCATGAGAATAAGAGTAAATCTCCTTTTGCTGTCAGGATGGTCAAACCTCTTCCCCTTCGAAGGATCTAGTAATTCCCTTCGACTTGTCCCTTCTCCTTGACGAGATCAAGAGGTGGTGCGTCCCCTGGAAATACGGCTAGTAGAGGCGTCTAGGAATAAAGATTGCAGATAGAGGCATTGCACTGCTCTCTGGGGTTGGTTTTGTTCCAACTGTGAGGAACTACTCTTCGAGGAACTACTTAAAATTTTCCACCACCCCTCCCACCGGTCAAACCACCCGGGCTCGATCTGTTGTGTCACTGTTTAAACCAACTCCTTCTTCACCTTCACCTCATAGAGATCATGAAGGGCAAGGAGTTCTTTACAACTAGGGAAAAGAGGATCTGCCAAAATTGTAGGATCTATTAAAATTTTGGCCCTGGGGATCTTGGACCTAGTATGGAGACAAACCTCTGGAAGATGGCCAAGGACCTGCTCCCTAGGGGCCAACCTCTTGTGTCGAAAAGTGGGGAAAACTTTCCTCTTATCTTCGGCTTTGGCCCGAGCCCCCTCGGCCAAGGAGGGGAACTTCTCAAGTGTGAGGACGGGAGGAGGCGGAGGAACAATTCCCTCGGCTGGTCCCTTGGGTGGAGAATCCAATATGGAGGCCCCTTCACCTGCTTCCTCGGGTCGGGGAGAACTCCCCCTAGGTGCTAACCCCTTCTGACTACATTTCTCCTTGGGCGTGAGGCTGGAGGTTCCCTTATCCTGAGCCTCTCCTCCCCCTATCGGATAATGACAACAGAAAAGGGGAAGTAAATATAAAATGGAAATCCTAACTCCCTTCCACAAAGAGATGTTCCAACGTCAAAGCTCCTACCTCCTCTAATCAAAGTAGACAGGTGGCTTTTTCAGCACTATGCTGATCCGCTGGAAGCGGGACATATGTGCCCTCAAAACCCACTATTCTGGTAAAAAAGATTCTAGCAGTCTATTCAGGCGGAAACGCCGCCGAAGCCAAAAGGACTACCAAAGAGGACAAAATGAACTCCTACGCAAAAATAATGAAAAAAACTAAAAAAAATTGGTTGTTTCAGATTTAACAATATCACCTTGCCCCCAAAAATGGAATAAAAGATGGAATTAAGAATAATAGCAAAGCAAGCCCAACATACCCGGGAAAGCAACGCTGACACCAAAAAATGACAAAATCTCTCCTGGTGGCACCAAAAACAGGTACAATCCTCCTTCACCCCTCAGTTTCCGCAGCTCACAACCCACAGGACTCTTCTGGGTTTCAATAACAAAAAGTCAAGATCGTCCAAAGGATTGATAGTCAAACTACCAGCCTGAACTACGATCTCCACACAAGACAGATTCAAAACCAATATGGCAATAGAGTCACACACTCAAGCAAGACAAAGATTCTCCAAAAGAAGGTTTGTTTGGAATTTTCTGAGGGTTTTCACAAGAGACAGTACAACAAAAACAACCTGGCTTCTTCGGCCCCAGGTGCGTTATACAACCAAGTTTGTCCACTTCCTGGTCGAAAAAGTCAAAGCAATGCTAGGAACTAATTAGCGGAAAGCAAATGCGATAGAACAGACATAAGACAAACGAAGTCGTATTACCCTTGGGGCAAAAAGTTCTACTTCCGATTGCGGCTAGATCTTCTACAGGAAGTCAAAATTCGTTCCACTATTCTAAGACAAAGTACTAAAAATGACACGAGAACGCCAAACTTTGACCTGATGTAATTAATGGACCGAAAGTCAATTGAACCTAAAATGAATCCCTACTGACATTAAACAGCAATATCTAGATCACAATCCGAAATGTTACATGGAGTTTCACAATGTACCCCCCAGGAGGGCTGGTGGCAACTAGTTGCATGTGACGGTATTGTAATCTTTTGAGCGTAATAACTTTGTCGTCCGGCCTCCGTGAGGAGCAAAATAAAATGCGTTCCGCTCAATTTAGGCAATTCAAAATCTTGTCCGGTTTGGTGTACTGCCTCTTCCGCATCTTGATGACCGTACAGGGTAGGAAGAGGCCCAAAAATCCTGGGTAAATAACGGTGTGCCTGAAAAGCATACAAACTTGACATACAAGCAGTTACCCTTCATCTTTTCTGTTTCTACCTAACCAGCACTCTCTAGTTCCAGGAAAAGGGTTGCAAACTCATTACAAAAGTCTAGCATTTTTCCCCCTTTGTATGCATATGCGTTTATCTTTTGATCAGCCAATTGCTACTCCTAAATAGTACCACTCCGGTACATCTCTATCAGGGCGATCCGCAAATCGGATGACCTTTCCACTTGCAAATGAGGAGATGCAAGTCCTTGAGTAAGATGGCAAAAAATGAAGTGTTTTGCCGCCCTATTATTGTAGTCCCAAGTATCAACAGCATTCTCCTCATTTCTCAAAATAGGTGACGTGAACACTGAACCGATTGTGATAGTTGTTGCTATCGGTATAACTCTATCCTTCTCTTTCCCTTTTTCGGTCACAATGCTCTCCTTATCCTCTAAATCCTCCGGTGGAGCAGGATCTGCTTTTGTGGTAAACTTGCTTCCCCCAAACCTTGGAAGAATGGTTAAACTAGATTGACACCTAACTCGTCCACTTACTATCCCCCAAAACCTTTTTTCACATAGAGCCATTATCATCATACTTTTCCAATATATGAAAAATGTTCCATTAAATATTGGCACCCTAGAGTGTGGGCCCATAACGTGCAACTTTGAGACCTCCATTGGTCCTCGGAGTAGGCAACTCACACGAACCCCTTATTATAACCCTAATCCTTTTTAGTTTCAACTAGAATAACTGCCATCCTGACAGATAAAAACTCTGACCAACTTCCTCCTTGTGAAGACAAGACTCCCTTGAGTCGATGGCAAAAAGAATCTTTGAATTTGCTCCCCTGAGCAGTAAGTTATGAAATGTCACAGTTGACCTTTTGTACAAGAGCTCTCTGGGAGAGAGGTGTCTACCTACCAAATTTTCTAAGTCATAAACCCCTCTCTAAACCCTATTCTAATACAGTACAGCACTAATCAAATTACTGTGTCGTACAAAAAAGTATAGGTGCCAAAGTACTTTCTGTTCGGCCATCGTACGGCATGGCCAAAATGTCGACGCGTGCCATATCCGAATTCATTCCCGTATTCTCCACAGATACCGCAAGCCAATGTTGTTTTGCCACGTGTCATTTGACGTGGTGATTACCAAAAACCGCCAATATGCCCATTCTGCGATCTCGGCATCTATCGCGGCCGTTCGATCAAGATCGGCTTTTAATTATGACCGTCGAAAATAATTGCGTAGTATTTGTTTTGTCGTCGTAAACAAATGCGCAGTATTTGTTTCCTTGAGTACCGTACACCGTACTATACAAAATTTTATCTATGTCCTAAGAATTGTTCACGCCGTTTATTGAAATTGTCTACATATACGCCTTTAAATAATAATGAAACCCTATATACCTCAGTGTTGAAATTAATAGATTTCTAGAGTATTTTCTAGGTTTAAATATGTTAGTATAAAAAGAAAAGAAAAGGACGGACAGCCTGCCTCCACCTCCTCTCTCTAGCCCCCATACTTATTGTAATCACTGAAGGATAGAGAGGGTGGTTGATCCATGGCTGCCTTAGTTCACCAGGCAGTTATTTTTAGTAGGTTATTAAAAATATACCTGAATGACCCGAGATTTTATCCCGGTACCTGCCGTTCGTCAAGTTGGCCGATAGCGGTCAGCTTTATCCTATTAAACTAGGACCAATGCTAAATACTATAGTATGTGATAAATATATATATATTTAGGAGGGAACAAATCCATTTAGCTCAAACTCTATACGGCATACATAGATACAGTTTTATAAAGTACGAAGTACGATACTACTTTGAAACAGATATCGCGCATTTTGTTTCGACAGCGAAACAAATATCACGCAAGTATTTATAACGGCTGAGATTGCATTTCGAGTCAAATCCAACGGCGCACATCATCGGCAAAATCCCAGAATGGTCACTTTGGCATTTAGTGACGTGGCATGACCTGGCGCCACGTGGAGAGATAACATTCGGTCGCGGGAATTCCGAGGAACGTATGGACGAGTGGAGAATGGACACGCGTCCGCTTAATGGCCTTGTCATACAAAGGTCGTACAAAAAGTACATCGCCAGTAGTGCTTTCATCTATTGTACAGTATTCCTTTTGGTTCGTACAGTTGGTAGACAGGGGTTGTGAGAGGGAGCTAGGACTTAGAAAAATCTGGTAGATGGTCTTCTCTCTCTTTGAGAGGTTATATAAATTGGCATTTTTGCCAGCTTATGACTTATCGCCTGGCTGGGCGTTTTCAGAGATTCTTTTTCCTACGGACTCAGCGGAGTCTAGGCTGCACAAGAGTGCAGTCAGATTGTCTGCTTGTCTACTTCGGTAGCAGTGGTTGCCATTGAAAGTGGGTTAGTTAATAACTATTTAGAGGCTTCTTGTACTTTGTAGTCCAATGGAGGACACAGACTTTCACTCAGCACTGATCCTTGACTAATTAGATAAAGCTACCGTCTATTGGCAACTTAACGGACGGCATGTACCAAGATGAAATCTTGGGTCAGTCAAGTTTTCTTTGGTAAACCTACGAAACTACTACGTGTCTCTCTCTGGACAGCATAGGCAGCCATGGCTCTAGCTCCCTCTCTAACCTTCAGTGATTGCGACAAGTGTGGGAGTTGAAGAGAGGAGTTAGAGGCAGAATGCCTCTGCTTCTTTTTTGCACTTTATCTTTACAAGTTTAAACCTAGAAAATACTAAAAAAGTACCATTAATTTCTACAGTTAATAGTTATAACTCTCCAATGGAACTGAAGAAAGGAAGTGGGGGGAGATTGGAAATGGGAGTCATTATTTTGGGTTATGAATTGGGTTCTGAAGTGCTAAAATTCATGTATACTACCGGTTATAGACTAGTAGTGGGCAACTTAATCTACTTTATAAATTGCACTTAGCTAGATTTACCTACAGCCGTAGGAGTGTTTATTATGAGTTTGAATGCTCCCACTAAAAAAGATTTGGAGGCAGCTAAGAGAGCCTTTAGATATCTAATAAGGATTCAGGATCTATGGTTGCATTTAGGTGGGGACAATATCAACATCACCACTTAGAGTGATGCTAGTTATTGAAATTCCGTGAGCTCCGTTCCCCCCACAAAATTCGCAAATCCAAAGAAGCTTATCTTGATAGTGCTAACTCCAAGTTGATACAAACCCAAATGACTGAACACCCTGATAGTCAGATCTTCAATACAGCCTCACCGCTGTGAAAAAAGACTTTCTGTGTGCTCAATTCCCCTACAGAATGCAAAGTAAAAATATGAGTTTTGCAAAACATTCCCCACTTGACTTTCCCTTCAAAATACCACCACCTTGGCAAGCAAAGACTCCAACCGACTACTTTTTTTTGTAGCTAGGACTTTTTCGAGTCTGCAGCAAAAAAAATCACTGAAAATGGTCAACTGAATGAGATGATACTCAATGTCAAAATTTGTTTTTTTTTACGGATGCTCTCTGGGAGAGAGGCGGCTACATACCAAAATATTATAAGTCCAAAAGCCCTATTTAAACCCTCTATTATTGAGGAACCAACCAATCATATGACTGTTTTGTTAAAATGTGGGTACTTTCTAGGTTTGTATTTGTCCACTGTCGGTAAAATGGTCTTTGTAGGTTTTTCCATACTTGTCGTAGTCACTAGAGAACAGAGATAACCATGGCTGCTTAGACAGCCAAAGAGGCAGGAACGAGGGGAAAACTGTGAGATAAAAAGTGTAGCAAAAGGGAATGGAGCAACCAGGTTTTGATCCTAGTCCCTCTGGTCCACCTCCATACAGATATAGACGTACGCCTTAACCCTTGGAGGATGATGTTGTCGTTGAATACATTAGGTTTGAAAAATACTTAATAATATTTACGTCAGTATCACCCATTTGACGGTGAAACTGCACAGACGTACATGGAACGGTACCGCACTGAATTATTACACATCGTAGGAAACAAATGTCGAAGACATTTGATTCAACGGACGTCATTGAAAGTACAAATTCAAATCGAACGCCTCACAAAAAAGTTAGGTTAACGGAATATCGATTAAGCAGTTTGTGGGCGCGACATCACCAGATGACACGTGGCGATATGTAGTGGGAACGTGCATTTTACGGAGATTGGAATGACGATTTACAAAGTGACAGACGTCAACAGATGGCCATGCCGTACTATGGGCGTACAATAAGTACATCGGCACATGTACCTTCTTGTACTTTACACTTATTTCATTAGTGTCCTACTTTAGTAATACGAGGTTCAAAGTGGTGATTTAGGACTTAGCATTTTTTGTAGGTAGTCGTCTCTCTCCGAGAGAGCACCTGTATATATATCGTCAAAATTTGCCATTTAATATAAACTCATATAGTTGATGATTTACAATGATTCTTTTTGTTGCGGACTCAAGGGAGTCCAGGTTACACAAGGGTGTAGTTGGAATTCTGTGTCCTCCATTGGACTATAAAATTTAAGAAGCATCTAGATAATTTTTAGCTAACCCACTTCAAGCCACAACCACTGCTACCCAATGAGGCAAACTGACAGTTTAACTGCACTCCTATGCAACCTGGAATCCTTTGAGTCCGTAGAAAAAAGAATCACTGAAAACGGCCAACCAGCCGATATGTTATGAGGTGGCAAAAATGCCAATTTATACAAACTCTCAAAGAGAGAGGTGACTGTCTATCCAAAAAAATGCAAAGTCTTAACCCCTCTCACAATCCCTATCTACTGCAGTACGAACGAATCAAATAATTGTAAAGTACAGAAAGGTACTACGGCGGATGTCTTTTCGGTACGGCCTATGTACGACAAGGCCACAAAGTGGACGACGTCGCTCTTCCATTCGTCCATATGTTCCCCGAAATTCCTGCAACCAAATGTTATTCCTCCACGTGGTGTCAGGTCATGCCACGTACATAAACTCCAAAGTGACCATTCCGCGATCTCGGCAGTGATATATGCCGTCGGATTAAATCTGACATTAAATGTCGGTCAACGAAACAAATGTCAGATTCATTTGTTTCGTGCGAAATGACGTCCGCACCGAAACTTTAACTAGTTCTATGCTCCTTTGTTCACATTTTAGTTAATCGGTTTTAAGATCATGTACAAGTTTAAATATGTATCAAACCTTATGTATCTTAACAAACTTCCACAATATACTGATAAGAGCTAACGGCTACGCCGTACTCTACCGGTCGGAGGTTCGACTCCTGTCCAACTCAACCTTTTGTTGAGAGTGACATAAGTCACTCTTTAGTCTTGCTAGTTGAACTAAGGCAGCCATAGCTCAACCACCCTCTCTATCCTTCAGTGACTACAACAAGTATGGTGGCTAGAGAGAAAAGGTGGAGGCAGGCTGTCCGCCCTTTTCTTTGTATTTTTATATTGATATATTTAGACATAGAAAATACTTTAGAAATCTTGTAATTTCAATAGTAGTCGGTCAGAGTTTTTGCCTGCCATGGTGGCTGCATTTTGCAATTATGTATCCCTTATTGGACCACATAATTCAGGTAGCCTCTAGATAGTTTTTGGCTAACCCTTCTTTAGCTAAGATCAAAAATAACGAAGTATGCTAACAAGCAAACTGACTACACCCTTGTGCATTCTAGACTCCCCTCAGTCGGCAGCAAAAGAAATCATTGAAAACGCCCCACCAAACGATTAATTTTTAAGTGGCAAAGATGCCAAAATATATATAAGCTCAGTAAGAGAGAGGCGGCTACCTCCTAAATCTCATAAGTCTTAAATCCCTCTCACAACCCCTTTTTACTAATGTATGAACCAATTAGAGAACTGTACAGTAAAGAAAGGTACTGTGGCCGGTATACTTTCTGTACGGTCTATGTAGGACTCCGCCATTGAGTGGACGCTTGTCTCCTTCGAACTCGCCCTCATGCTCTTCGGGATTCTCGCTACCCAATGTTATCTTGCCACGTGGCTCCAGGTCATGTCATGTAGTTAGCACAGTTCATGGCCTCGGCCAAAAACCTTTTTCTTATCCTTTTGTGGACCAGCAAACTACAAACGCTGTCCCCTAATCTCTGATTCAACCTCTCAGCTACCCCATTTTGTTTTAGATTATAAGGTACAGTTTTTTTATGTTGAACTCCCTCATCCCTCAAATATTCCTCAAGCTGGTTAGAGGTATTTTCTCCCCCATTGTCACTTCTTATTCTTTTAATGAGGTTTCTGTGCAACTTCTCATTCTAGGCTTTATATTCTTTGAAGTAAGTAGGTACTTCAGACTTTAATTTAAAAAAGTAGACTCTAGAGTATCTGGACCAATCATTAGTGATTGTCATCTTAAACCTCTGACCTCCTACCGAAGGTACTTTAGTTGGTTCCTCGATATCTGGGTGGACCAACTCTAGTATTTTCTCACTTTTGTATGTGGCAGTTTTGGGAAATGGAAGTTTGTGAGCATTACCTTGGGTAGAACCACTACAATCATCCACCATTTCATTATCCCCACACTGAATGCCTTCTACTACAATAAGCTCCTTTATTTCCCTCACCCTATCAAAGTGCACATGCCCCAATCGCTTATGCGAAATCACCAAGTTTGGGACACCAACATAGTAAGCATTCTTCTTTTTATTACTCACGTTAAGCCTAAACATTCCTTGGCTACCCTTATCTGTTGTGAAGTAGACTTCATCCCCATACTTAGCTGTAAAGACTCCCTTTCTAGTAAAGGTGTCAAACTCTTTATCATCTAATAGAGAAGTAGAGACAAGATTTTTGCTCAACTGAGGAATATAAATTTCATCTTAGAAAGTGAGTATGGAAGTCTTACCCGTTACTGAGACTTTTAGATCTATCGATCCAACTAGATTTGTAGTAACTACTCTTCCATCCTCGTACTCTATCTCTACAGTGGGAATCTTTCTTAGCTTGGTAAACAGGTGTCTGTCAGCACACATATGCATGGATGCACATGAATCGATGATCAATCCTTCTTGTGGAGGTTCTCGAATGGATCCAAGAGCACACTTTTGTTTTCGAGGAATGCCGTTCCCCTCCAAATTCTTCTCAAGAAGAAGCTCTCCATCCTCCTCCTCTAAAAAGTCATCCTCCTCGGTCTCCCCTTTCAGTTGTGTGACTAGGATTGCCTTCTTCTTTCCCCCGGAAGAACCTCCACCTCGGTTTTCTTGCAGCCTCAGCTCCAACAGCTTAATGTAATCAGCTATGAAGTGTGTTCGCTTTTAGTAGAAGTGACAAAGGCCATTTGGAGGCCTCGATCCTCTAGTTTGATCTTTCTCTCCCTCTAAGTTGTCGTATGGCTTCCTTGTGTTGTCTTTTGGAAAGCTCTCAGTCTCAGAGAAACGCAGCAGCGCAGCAACTATACAGACAGAAGCGCAGCTGCTATACGGAAGAGCAGCGCAGCAGCGCAGCAGCAGAGCAGCGCAGCAGCGAAGCTGCGATACTGACAGGACAAACGCAGCTGCGGTCACTTTGGATAAGATCCGTACAGACAACGCAGCTGCTACTATCTTGGATATGATTTGGTGCAGGACACCGCAGCCGCGGGTGATATAAATGTGATGCGGTACGGGACAACGCAGCTGCGATTAATATGAATCTAGTCAACGGACGAGATTCATAAGAGTATCACAAGTGACTTAGCCGACGAGTATTTGTACAGTAACTTAATATAGATTCTGAGTAATATTGACTGTACAATGATAGATTGGGTTGGCACGATCAAGAACACGTAAATCTCAGTAGGTGGGTTGATTCTGGACGTACCTCTCAGGTACACTGTTATCGGTGGTAGAACACCGAAAGTATAAGACTTAGGACTTAGAACATTTTTATGTATCCAGACTTCCAAGTAGTAAAACTGCAAACAGTTTTTGGGAAACTTCTGAGTATTATATCTTGAGTGTTGTTGGGTCAATTCTGCAGAAACTTTGGGAGTTCTCAGTATTTATGTTACTCTATATTCTGATAGAGTTTTGTGAGATTTGGATGCTTGTATAAGAATTGGTGATCACTTAAGAACAGCTGTTTGGTAGGATTCTTGATAGCTTCTGAGAGTGTATCATGTCTACTTCTACTACTACTGCTGCTCCTCCACCTGCACCGGTGGTTCTAGAACAACAGGTTATGGGCCTGTCATCAAGAATTCCTATCTTTTCCGGGGACAAGTATGTTTACTGGGCGGATATGGTGGAGACACATTTTGAAAATGTCAATCTTTTGGATATATTGGATGGTTCTTTGGATGAATCTGATCCGTCATGGTCTAAGAAAAATACGCAAGCTCGTTCTATTTTGAAATTTTGTATATCTGAGGACTTAGCTATGTCTCGGATAAAAATGAAAAAAGCAATTGATATCTGGAAATCCATTAAAAGTGATTATGAAAAGGCTAATGTTCAGGAAGAACTTCTATTGGCCGCAAAAATTTGGGACTATAAGTACACTGGCGGTACAATGGCTGAATATTCTAACAAATTTCGTATTCTTGTAGATGCACATGCTTGTGCCGGTGGGGTGTTTCCTCAGTTTCACCAGGCAGCATTGCTCATGCGGGGTCTCCCTCGTAGTATGAAAGGAGCATTTGACATGCTCAAACAGAAAGATAAAGCTAGCTGGACCTTACAGTTAGCAATCAATATTTTATTAGAGGAGGAAGCTACATCTAATATTCTCATGTTGAGCAAGTAGAGGCTTTTAATTCAGAATTTGGAAAGAACGGTCAATTTAATCAGCAAAGTAATCAGTTTACCCAATTGAGACAGTTTAATCTGGGGGGAAATAGAAAATCCAACAATGCATGTTTTTATTCTAGTGAGAGAGGTCATGGATACAAATTCTGTTCTAAACTTAAACAAGCTAACGATACAGGTTTATACAGGCCAGGATGGCAACAAAGTCAGTTTTACAAAAACTTCACGAAGCCTACACCTCGTGGAAATGCACTGTTTTCAGCTTCTTCATCACTCCAAGACGAAACTCTGACATTTTCTGAGGAAGACGACACGGATCTATTCGCTATGGCGGCAGCAATGGAAGGCGCAAAGGACCCTGGATGGATTATGGATACAGGAGCGTCAGCGCATATGTGTTGGAACAAAGCCATCTTCAAAAATCTGAAAGCAACGCCGGAGAAAAATATTTATAATGCTTGTGGAATGAGTGTCCAAACTCGTGCAATGGGTGATGTGTCCTTGCTAGTTGATATGGATGGAAAACAAATTGAAAGGACTCTTCACAATGTGTTATTTGTGCCTGACTTTAAGAAAAATCTGTTTTCTACGTCGTTGGTTGAGAGTAAAGGCTTTGAGGTCAGTTTGAAAAATGGTCGGCAGGTTGTTAGCAAAAACGGCAAGGTTGCGGTTACAGGTACTAGAGATAGTAGCAAGATGTATCGCATGGATATGGCTAACACAAAAGAAAATGATGTTTTGTACTCCGGTGTTTTGCACTCAGATGAGTTGTGGCATAAAAGATTAGGCCATGTCAACTATGATAGTTTGAAAAAAATGGTTGTTGCTGGAAAGATAGAGGGTGTATCAATCACAAATCGGCCGGTCAAAACTTGCGATGGTTGCGCTTTAGGCAAAATCCACAGATTGCCATTTCCTAACGAGTCTAAGCATCGGTCGACCAAACTTTTACAACAAATTCATTCGGATGTCATTGGTCCGGCGAAGGTTCCTTCTGCCGGAGGAATGAAATATATGGTCACCTTCACAGATGATTTCTCACGGTTTACAAAAGTTTACTTCATGAAGGAGAAGAGTGAAGTGTTTGGTCACTTCAAACACTATAAAGCATGGGCTGAAAAACTTCATAATTCATCTATTTTGCAGCTCAGATCGGACAATGGTGGTGAATATACATCAAAAGAGTTTGAAACCTTTTTACTCGAGGAAGGCATTAGTCATCTACTGACTGTTCTATATTCACCGGAACAAAATGGGGTGTCAGAACGGCTGAATAAAACTCTCAGGGAAAGCTCTAGATCTATGCTCGCCGATAAAGGTGTGGATCTGAAATTCTGGGCTGAGGCTCTATATTGTGCAGTTTATATTAAAAATAGGATAGGATCAAGATCGGTAGAAACAACTCCTTACGAAATCTGGACGGGTAGCAAACCAGATGTTAGCCATTTCAAGGTCTTTGGTATTCAATGCTTTATATTGGATACGTCTACAGATAGATGGAAAATGGAACCGAAGGGATAACCGGGTATTCTGTTAGGATATGATGATCACTCGAAAGGTTATAGAGTCTTTGTGTTTGAAAGGCAGAAAATAGTTGTAGCTAAAAACATCATTGTTAAGGATGAACTAGACTCCATAGATGTATTTCAAATGACAGAGCAGCAAAGGCAACAGAAAGTACAGGAGTATGTCATCTTAGATTGTATGCAGGAACTTGTCCCGCAGATTCCACAAACTCCGGTAATGACTCAGGAATCAGACTCCCTCCAACTTCCTCACCAACTTCGGGTCAAGACGGACCAAGAGCAGTCAATACAGACGGAACGCAACCAGCGCAATCACGAACACACGGATCGCAACCAGCGCAATCAGCAAGACACGGATCGCAACCAGCGCAACCAGCGCAATCAGCGCAATGCGCGGGATCCGACGATCTCAGCCTTAGAATTTCCGGGGGGAAGAAGATCAAGCAGCCGCCTGCAAGCAAGCTCTCACTTTGCCTACTCGGCAGTCTCAGGGGAGCCCTTGACCATCCAAGAAGCTTTCTCATCACCAGAGCGGAATCACTGGATTGAGGCGGCAAACGACGAAATGAAGTCGATCATGGAGGCTCAAACATGGGAGCTCGTGGACATTCCTCCAGACCGAAAAGCGATCGACAACAAATGGGTATTCAAGGTGAAGTTAAATCCCGATAACACCATTGAACGTTATAAGGCCAGACTTGTGGCGAAGTGGTACAATCAAAAGGAAGGAATCGATTTTGAAGAAACATTTTCTCCGGTTGTAAGATTTCCAACAGTTAGGATTTTGCTTTCCCTAGCTGCTATAGAAGATATGGAAATTCATCAGATGGATGTAAAAACGGCCTTTTTGCATGGAGAACTAGAAGAGACCATTTACATGCAGCAGCCTGAAAAGTATGTAGAACCAGGAAAAGAGCACTTAGTATGGAAGTTGCTAAAATCTTTGTACGGCCTGAAACAGGCCCCGAGACAGTGGAATATAAAGCTTGATGAATTCTTGACTAGTCTAGGATTTCAAAGGATAAGTTTTGATCACTCTGTCTACGTTCTAAAGGGTGAAAATGGGATAGTGTATATAGCGGTATATGTAGATGATTTGCTATTAATTAGCAAATCAATGGCTGAAATTAACAAAATCAAAACTGCTCTAAACTCACGGTTCGAGATGAAAGACCTCGGTGAGGCCAAATATATTTTGGGTATCCAGGTAGAGAGGGACAGAAATAAGAAAATAATAAAATTGACTCAAAAAGAGGCTATTGGAAACATGTTAGATGAGTACGGAATGCGGGGGGCAAAAGGGTGTTTAACTCCAATGGAGTTTCGGCAGAAGTTAGAAGAGACAGAACCAGGTGTTATTGTTAGCGAGTATTTAGAATCAGGGGAGAATGATCCTATGGCAATAATACCTTATAGACAGATAGTGGGAAGCTTAATATACTTCATGAACTGTACCCGTCCTGACATTGCTGCAGCAGTCGGGGTACTGAGTAGGAGTCTACAAAATCCGAGAAAATCTGATCTAGATGCAGCAAAGAGAGTCTTAAGATATTTGGCAGGAACTAAAGATCTCAAACTCACTCTAGGCGGAGGAGAAGTCAAGCTGCAAACATGGAGTGATGCAAGCTATGGCGACATGCCAAGCCGGAAATCTACCACGGGATGCGTTCTACAAATTGGGAACGGTACTTGCTGCTGGAGCAGCAAACTTCAAAAGGTGACAGCACAGTCGACAATGGAGTCGGAATATATGGCAGCAAGCTCGGCCCTCAAAGAACTCTTATGGGTAAAATCCATGTTACAAGAACTAGGATACATGCAAGTTGGTCCACAGGTGATCTGGTGTGATAACCAGGCTGCCATTGCCATTGCTTCTAACCCGAGTCATCACTTCAAAAGCAAGCACATGGATGTACGATTACACTTTGTAAGAGAAAAAGTGTTCTCTAGAGTGATTAAATTATGTTACTTACCAGATGCAAAAATGATTGCTGATATGCTCACTAAAGCTCTTCCTGCTCCTAAGCTGAAGTATTGTAGGGAAGCAGTGGGATTAAGTGAATAGTTGAATTGCTGCACTGCTATATTGCTATGCTGCGATACTGCGCTAGTTTATCACCGCAGCTGCGCTGGTATACTGAGTCTAAAGCTTTAGGGGAGTGTTGTCTTTTGGAAAGCTCTCAGTCTCAGAGCAGCGCAGCAGCGCAGCAACTATACAGACAGCAGCGCAGCTGCTATACGGAAGAGCAGCGCAGCTGCTATACAGCAGAGCTGCGCAGCAGCGCAGCAGCAGAGCAGCGCAGCAGCGAAGCTGCGATACTGACAGGACAAACGCAGCTGCGGTCACTTTGGATAAGATCCGTACAGACAACGCAGCTGCTACTATCTTGGATATGATTTGGTGCAGGACACCGCAGCCGCGGGTGATATAAATGTGATCCGGTACGGGACAACGCAGCTGCGATTAATATGAATCTAGTCAACGGACGAGATTCATAAGAGTATCACAAGTGACTTAGCCGACAAGTATTTGTACAGTAACTTAATATAGATTCTGAGTAATATTGACTGTACAATGATAGATTGGGTTGGCACGATCAAGAACACGTAGATCTCAGTAGGTGGGTTGATTCTGGACGTACCTCTCAGGTACACTGTTATCGGCGGTAGAACACCGAAAGTATAAGACTTAGGACTTAGAGCATTTTTATGTATCCAGACTTCCAAGTAGTAAAACTGCAGACAGTTTTTGGGAAACTTCCGAGCATTATATCTTGAGTGTTGTTGGGTCAATTGTGATGAAACTTTAAGAGTTGTCAGTGTTTATGTTACTTTATATTGTGATAGAGTTTTGTGAGATTTGGATGCTTGTATAAGAATTGGTGATCACTTAAGAACAGCTGTTTGGTAGGATTCTTGATAGCTTCTGAGAGTGTATCATGTCTACTTCTACTACTACTGCTGCTCCTCCACCTGCAACGGTGGTTGTAGAACAACACCTTGTTCCTCCACCGGTCTATTCCGCCAGCTAGAGCTTGAACGCTCTTTCCTCCTCTCCGAATCTCGATAATGTTCTCCTGCACAAGTATCATCCGTACCAGTGTGTTCCACTTCCAAAAAATTGTCATCCATTTCTTGCACTCAGTACACTATGTTCTAAAACTCAGTAGGCAATTTCATGATGATGGTTTTGACTTTTATCTTCATTGTACCGGTCCACCCGGCACTCTCCATCTCCATATACAAACAAAAGAGGTCATTATAATAATCTAGTATTTTGCCCCCTTTGTAAGTATACTTCCCTAACCGTTGCTCGGCCAACTGGAGCTCCTGAATGGTACCGGCTCTATAGATCTCCATTAAGGTCTCCCACAACTCTTCGGCCTTGAAAATGTGGGGATGGGAGGTTGCCAAAGCATGAGTAAGATGTCTCAGAATGAAGTGCGTGGCTGCCATGTTTGTGTATTCCCACATTTGACTATCGATTTCTTCGGACTTCACGGCCCCCGCTTAAAGTACTGTGGCGATAAGAGTAAGAGGTGTCACCTTCCCTTTCCCCTTTTCTGAAACACTATTGTCTTTGGTGTCTGCCTCCTCCATTGGAGCAGATACTGCTGCAGAAAACCTCACTCCACTAAACCCTGGTGGAATTCCCTGAGATGGACATTTCACTTGTCCACTGACGATACCCCAGTATCGCTTTTCACACAAAGCCCCTACCATCATGGCTTCCCAAATAAATGGACCCATATCCGTTGAAAATGGGCACCCTAGAGGGTGGGCCCATAACCTGCAATTTTGTGTCCCCCACTAGATTACAGAATTTAAGAAGGCTCTAGATAGTTTTTGTCTGACCCTTTTTTAGCTAAGATCACAAATATCCTAGTAGGCTAACAAGCAATTTGACTGCAACCGTGTGCATTTTGGACTCCCTTGAGTCCGCAGCAAAAGAAATCACTGAAAACGCCCAACTAGGCGATTAATTTTCAAGTGGCAAAGATGCCAAAATATATAAAAGCTCAGTGGGAGAGAGGCGCCTACCTCCTAAATCTCCTAAGTATTAAATCCCTCTCACAATCCATATCTACTGATGTACGAACCAATTAGAGAACTATGGAGTACAGAAAGGTACTGTGGGCGGTGTACTTTCTGTACGGTCTGTGTACGACTCGGCCATTGAGTGGACGCTTGTCTCCTCCGAACTCGCCCTCATGCTCTTTGGGATTCTCGCTACCCAATGTTATCTTGCCCGTGGCTCCAGGTCATGTCATGCCCAAAAACCGCCAAAGCGAGCATTCCGGGATCTCGGCGATGACGCATGCCGTCGGATCCAAATCGGCTTTTAATGTTAGCTGTTGAAAATCAATGTCTCGTTAATTTGTTTCGTGCGGTTTCACTTTTCGCACTATATTTCATTTTGTTTCTATGTTACTTATCCGTAAGTCTGTTAGTTGGATTAGTGAATTTTGACATATTTAAATACTAATCATACCTCGTGTACTATAAAGGACTTCAACGACAGACCGGCTAAGGCTGACGGCTACGCCTCGCTCTGCCGGTCAGAGGTTCGAGTCTTGCTAGACTCAACTACCTTTTTGTTAGAAGTGACGTATGTCACTTCTTCTGTTCTGCCTAAAGAGCGAAGACAGTCATGGCTCCACCATTCTCTCTTTCCTTCAGTGACTACAACAAGTATAAGGGGTAGAGGGAAGAGGTGGAGGCAGACTGCCTACGCTTTTCTTTTCTATTTTCACTTAAGCTATTCAAACCTAGAAAATAAATTATAAATCTAATAATTCAACACATTTCTAAGAGAAAGTCAAAGAGGGGGAATGGGTCCAAATACTCAGATTCTAACTTTGCATTCAATGGGGGAACTGAGCATACATAAAGTCTTCTTTCACGGGGGTGAAGTTGTATTGTGGTTCTGACTGTCAAGGTGTCAGTCATTTGAGTTTGTATCAACTTGGAGTCGGCACTATCTAGATAAGCTTCTTTGGATCTGCGAATTCTGTGGGGTGGATGGAACCCATAGAGTTTCATGTACCGTACAAAAGGTACAACTGCAGGAGTACTTTCTGTACGTTATTGTAAGGCATACACAAAACGGTGACATCAGTCACATCCGGATTTGTTATCGTGCGCTCCGAAGATTTGGTAAACCCGTAAGATGTTGCCACGTGTCATCTAGAGTGGTGGCGTCCGAAAACCGCCAAAATGTCCTTCCTGTGACGCTCGCGCTTACCACGGCCCTCCGATTAGATCGGCGTTTAAATGAGCCGTTGAAATAAATGTATGCACCATTTATTTTGTGCGGTGCTATAGTTTTCAACTTGTTCTACGTTCAACCGTACGGTTCAATAGTTAAATGAAAATGTCTACGTTTAAATATTTAAATAACTATCGTACCCTATATCTCTCAGCATATGTCTTAGACTATATGATAAGGCTAACGGCTACTTGCGATTTGACAAACGGCGGGTACCAGGATCAAATCCTGAGTACCTTAAATCCCTTTTCGTAAATCTACCCAGATTCTGCTACTTGTCTCTCTAGACAGCTTAGGCATCCATGACTCTAACTCCCTCTCTAGCCTTTAGTGACTACGGCAAGTGTGGGGGTTAGAGAGAGGAGTTAGAGGCTGACTGCCTTCGCTTCTTTTCTATTTCAACCTAGAAAAAATATCAAAAAAAAAACATTATTTTCTACACAATACAGACCCAGAAAATACATACATTTCAACACTCCCTTTATTTTCTAGTCCACTTTTCTTTCAACCCTTACCAAGATAAAATTTTTTTCTTTTCTTTTCTTTTCTTCTTTCCTTTCTCCTTATAAATCTTTAAGTCACTACCCTCATATGTTTAAAAAAAAAGGTGTATCAGATGAGCTGAAATAAACATTCCATCTTGTTGATCACACATTTTATTTACCATGCCACTTTTCATAAATCCAATAAGAGATTTTCCACCTAATTTTTTTTTCATCCACACAAAATCCAATCTCCCTTTTGTTGTTCCAACAGCCAGGCCCATCCTCAAACTGCAACACATACCCAGATGATATGCCTTTTACAAGCACATCTTCATAAGTGACATTATACCAAGTAGTGATGTCAAATCCATCCTCCACCAAATTTTCCCAAAAACCACTTAGTCCGTATTTAAGTTTTCATAACTCCTACATCTTCTCTACTTAAATGGTTATCTATGATAACTACCCCATTTTTTGATTTTTCCCCATTTCCCCGTTATAGATCCATATAAGTCTTTTCACTATCACTTTTCATTTTGATTCCCAAATAATATTTCTCTCCCCTATACCTCTCATTAAAAGTTCCACTTCTCCGCTATCCTTTGGAGCCCCCTCTAGAATTACTTTTCCCCTTTCCATGGAATCCGTTGAAGTCTTCTCTTTCGACCAGTTTTTTGTCCCCAAAATATCTATGAAAATATCCTCATTATTTTTAACTTCTTCAAGTACCTCCTTGATGTTTACCTCCCTTTTACCTCATAAAGCACACTGTTGCTTTCGTGGAATTTCTGTGTGCTTTTCTCTATTCCCCATACTACCGATGCAAAGAAGCTTCCAAATATTTTCATCCTGTTTCTCCTCTTCACCTTCTTCCTCCTCATCCACATTCCAAAACCTAATTTTTTTCCATATAGATATTCCTCCATATAGTGACCCGGTTCCCTACAAAAGAAGCAAATCCCTCTTTTCAAATCTCCCCTCTCTTTTCCTCTCCCTCTCTTTCCACCGAAGTTCCAATAAGGTTTATCTTTGTCTTTCTTCCTCTCATCACGCTTTCGGGAGTCACCATCATTCCTCTCATCACGCTTGCGCCTGTCACCACCATTCCTCTCATCGTGTTTCCGCCAGTCACCACCAGCTATTAGTGCATTCACGTTGTCACTTCCCCTACGAAGCTCTAAAGTGTTTTCCCTCACAAGAGTCATCCTCATGGTAATGCTTCAAGTCCATGAGGAGCCATCCTTTTCCTGTATACGGTTAAAGATGTTTTCATAGTCATCTAGGAGTTTCATAATTAGTGTGTTAATCTTTCTCTCCTCGGATTCTACATATCTTGCACTAGCAAGCTCAACATGTTGTAACTCTGAGACCCCGATAGTCCTCAAAGTAGACAGCTAACTAGAAGCCCTTAGGATAATATTTGCCCTTCTCACTTTTCCAAATAATGAGTACCGCCCTGGTACGCAAGTATTCTTACCAACTTCTCCCTTGTGAAGGCCCGACCCCCTTGAGCCGAACCCAAAAAGAATCAGTGAATTTGCTCCTCGAGTAGTAAGTTATCGTTGGCCAAAGTTGGCTCATAAATATAGAATGGTTGTGGGAGAGAGGCTTCCCAAAGAAAAATTTTCTAAGTCCTAAACCTACTTACAGCTATCTACTACTAAACCCTCGACCAATAGTAAGACTGTACAGTACAAGAAGGTACACTCGTCGATGTACTTCTTGTACGTTATTGTTATTACCATCGTTGTTATTTTTATCATCTTTTTTTTTATTGTCATTATTATTATCGTTTTTAGTTTTATCGCCATTATTATTATCATTTTTAGTTTTATCGCCATTATTATTATCATTTTTAGTTTTATCGTCATTATTATTATCGTCATTATCGTCATTTTTATCGTGATAATTATCGTTATTGTTATCATCGTCATTATTATTGTTATTAGTATTATTGTTACTATTATTATTATTATTTTTATTTTTATTAGTATTATTATTATTATTATTATTGTTATTATTTTTATTAATATTATTACTATTATTATTATTATTATTAGTATCTTTTCTATCATTATTATTTATAGTATATTTATTATTATTAGAATTATTATTATTAGTAGTGTTTTTATTATTAGCAGTTTTAGTATTATTGGTAGTATTAATATTAGTGGTATTATATTATTATTGTTATTATTTTTATTGTTATTTTATTGTTATTGTTATTGTTATTGTTATTGCTATTGTTATTGCTATTGCTATTGCTATTGCTATTGCTATTGCTATTGCTATTGCCATTGCCATTGCCATTGCCAGCCATTGCCATTGCCATTGCCATTGCCATTGCCATTGCCATTGCCATTATTATTTGCCATTGCCGATGCTATTGTTCCATTCCATTCCATTCCATTATTATTCCATTATTATTGTTCATTCCATTGTTATTCCACCATTATTATTATTGTTTTCATTCATTCACCATTCATTCATTCTGTTCCATTGCCATCATTACCATCATTGCCATCATCTTGTGCATTCTTCATTGCTATATTGCTATTGTATTACATATTCTGATAGCTATGTTTATTATTATTATTGCTATCAATGCTATTAAGCATTATTACTATTACATTCGATGCTTATTGTATATGTTCTTTATATGTGCATTCATTGCTATTGTATTGTGAGCTGTTATTGCTGAAGCAATCATTGTGTGGTTGTCATTAAGTAATCGCGGATACTATCAGCGTAATTTTGCGTGTCATCCGATGTGGCGAATTAATCAGATTCTCTTAAGGATCTGCTGTTCCCCGTCCGATTTATCGGGTTCAACGGACCAAATAATGTTATTTGTTTCGATGAAAATAAATAATGCGGTACTAGTTTTAGATAGATAACCGTACTTTTACATAATTGGATCTATGTCCGAAAAGCTTGTGGAAGTAAATAAACATGAAATTGTAGAAAAATTTGACAATGCTCTTGGTGGGTCAAGAGAAAAGTTTTTATTTATGCAAACAAGCGGTTGGGGGTATGTTATGGTGTGCACCTTTATGTTTTAACATCCACGCCGCTCATCGTTATTAGTAATGTTGTGTATCGGGTAAAATTTATCGCGATAAGTACAATATTCGATATATTGATTATCGATCGGTCAGAGGCCTCGATATGGCACGGAAAATCGTACGAAAACCGTTCGTAAATTGTACAAACAAACGTACTGTCCCAAAATGAGGGCGTGCCATCAAGGGGGGGGGGGGACTTTTGAATTTTTTTTGACCTAGCGTCAACTTCAATATATCGCGGATAGAAATATATTGAATTATTGGCCGATATATCATATAAATATCGCGATATTAGCCTCCTCGATATATCGAAGCAATGTATCGATTATCGGGTACCCAAACATATCGAATATAGGCTAAGGGCCTCTGATACACAACACTAGTTATTAGTGTTAATAACACCAGGCACGACTTTTTTTGGACAAAAATCACAAAATCGAGTTAACAACATTATTTAAGGACGTGGACTACAACCTGCCACATCTGCCTGCACTAAATTAGTATTATTATTTCTAATTTCACATTAACACTAATAAATGTTTAACGCTAATAACGATGAGTCGTGTTTGCTAGTAAACCTGGACTGTTTAACCTGCTATCATTCAGTGTAATTCTGCATAATCAGTTATCAACACTGCATGTCTCTATGTTCATATTTTCCTGTCCGTAAATGTGGTTTGTCTTTCTGATGGAGATAAACATAACGGTAATTGCACCAATGTTTTTTCACCACTTCCATCAGCTATTCTCTGGTCACAATTTCTATTGAAGCCCTTGATTTCCCTTCGCAACCATTGCATTCATGATCTTTTGTGCACTGGGAAACAGTGTTGTACGCAGCGAAAATTGACACCAAAAAGGTGGTGAGGGAGAGAAAGGGAGAGAGAGGGAGAGAGCGGGAGAGAGATGTGAGGGAGAGAGGTGGAGGGAGTGAGAGGGAAAGATCTAAACAGCAATAAAACGAATCGTCACCATACCAATATTGTACAACTTACAGCATTGTAAGAAATGTCACCGCACATCATTATTAACGTTTGGTCATTCTCATCGCAAGATTCTGTGAGGCTTTGCAAGCTAGAAGTCACCTTGACCTCAAGATTCTGTGATGCCTTGACTCACCAACAGCTACTTATAGCCTCTGGTTACCACTCTAGTTACTGCTGTGGTCCAATATTTCCCAGAATCCAGCTTCTCTTTGGAAGCTATCAAGAATGTCACAATAAAAAAATATTCCAACATTGACCCCTAACAGAGTTGACGCCAAATGCACCCCCATACACAAAAAAAACGTAAATTCCAGTTGGGTAAGTGTCCAAGAGATGACAAACACACACCATGTTTACCGATGCAAATTTCAGTAACAAACCGAGCAAGTCTCTCAGGTTTGAGCTATGTGAAACTTCTTCTGAACCAAAAAGAAACAAGTTGACAACTGTTGCTAAGCAGACCCTTGCAAATGAACTGAGAGGAAAAGCGGGAAGAGAGCAGTTGACAGCTGAAAGCACAATCTGACGGTTGTCATTTTCTGCGATTTGTTCGAGGTTTAGGTTTGCTTGCCTGCAACGCAATCCCCAACCACGAGAATATTAAAAACTCGCATAACGATTAACTCATAACAAAGAGATTTCACAGTTTAAAAAGCTCACGTTAGAGGTGATTGAATAACATAAACATTACAGAGAATTCACATTACATGAATTTCACAGTATTAAGAGTTTAGACAAAAAGACAAAAACACATTGTAAAAAAATTGCAAGATAAAGAATCCCCAATCTGAAGTCCCAGTTCTATGAAATGTCAGAAATAAACACGCTCAGTATTGATGTAAGTGCCTACCAATACGAGATAAACAGAAACAACATTTACAGTAATCTCCGTAACTGTATAAATCCCGTGCGCTTCATCCAGTCACACTCATACCAACTAAATTCATTCAGAGATGACTACTCTATGCTTAAAATGGAGGATGCATCACACTAATTCATGTGATATGGACAGACTTATCATACAAGGTAGTGTGGGTCAAACTGATGGTGGAAAGCAGCAGTATAACCGACTAAAGGAAAAGTCTGCAAAATGATGATAAACCATATAGAATACAGTTGCCGGCTCTCACCGAAGTAGTGTTGTTAAATCCAAACTGTCCTGGAGCTTGAGTAGCGGTCCCACCTGTGCCCTCCAAGAACCTTCCAGTCAGGTCTATCGTAAAAAATAAGGATCTAAGAAATCCTGAAAACAATCCTCGCAACATATTCAGACAATTCACAGTGAAGGATATCTACATACATGATTTGAGCACGTCTAGTTCAGATTTGAAACAGCCATTTCAAGTGGTTGAAATAAACGTCACACTTTATAGCTAAAAAACCATATCAACTAGATTTGATTTCAAAAATGGCCCCAATTAAACCACAATTCACCACTTCACAGAGGTCCACCTCTTTTTATATATCAGATTTTTGAAGATAAGCGCAAACGAGATTGCAAAGGTGGCCCTCACCGACCACTAACACATTAAAATCCACACATTTGCTGCAATGTCATAAGGGCAGCTTGAGAACAAGAAAAGAAGGTAAGGTAAATTGAAAAGAGCAGCTGATAGTGAAGAGATAAGTCGTAAAAATTCTCTTTCATGGACCGTTCAAACATACATGGATCTCAAGGATGATGGGGGACAAATGGGTGACAGCGTCAGCTGAACATATTATTAATCCGTTGCACATTACATAATCAATTGGCATGAAAAAAGGGCATCTATTTTACGAATCGTGATCAATTGGCAGATATTAAATCACTTAAAATGACACATAAACAAGTCATAGGGTAACCACACACAGCATATTTTCACTCTGATATGACAGCCGTGAGCAGAAAACAGTGCATTTCCTCATAGTAATCATAGTCAAGTGGGTAAAAATGCCTTTTGAGATGTGCTAGGGAAATGCAATCAGTTATAACACATACACAGCTGACTCTTTCCACTTTGCTTTTACCTCACTCATGTATTTGAAGGTACACCGAGAGAGGCTCTTCGCTCTCAAAGGAGGCTTACAATAGTATATTTTGCTTGTCCCCCATAAGCTCACGCAAATGCAGATTTGCACAAACCTCACAAAAAATAAAAAAACAAATTTATCTTCCCGTTTCCCTCACCAAATGAAGGAGTAGGTCCACCAAATATACTTCCAGTTGCTGGTGATGGTGTCGGTGTTCCGAACGAGCTGCCTGCTGTTTGTCCAAAGCCTGAATAAGGCAGACAATAAACACAAGGCTGTCTTAGAATATTAAAAACTTTTCAATAATTTTGCAAAAACGAATGGAAAGGCGGCTAATGGCACACATGACAGCACACAAAAATCTGAATGCGAGATCGGAAACTCCGTCAGCCCGGTTCGATTTACCACCAAAAGCATTTCCGCTGGGAGTTGGAGTTCCGAAGGATGGAGCCGAACCTGCCCCAAATATCGATGGTGTACTCGCAGACGCTCCAAATAAGGAAGACCCACTTGCTGCCCCCCCGGCAGGAGAATTCCCAAACAAGCTAGCCCCACCACCAAACTGAGAGGCAGGTGGGGGAGTGCCTAACAAAGAGGAGCCTGAGGGAGCCCCTGATGATTGCCCTACAGTCGGTGTTGTGGCGACTAGAGCTGAGGGTGTCGACCCAAACAGTGAAAATCCAGGAGATATTGTCCCAAGGGCAGGAGACAGACTTAGAGAGAGCGGAGCTGTTCCAGAGGAAGTTGGAAGTTGTACTACTTGCTGTGATGTTTGCGAAGGTTGGGGAAGTCCACGGGGAAGAGCTCTTGTAGCTGCTTCCTTTTTTGCTGCCTCTCGCCTATCGGCTTCTAGAAAAGGATCGTGTGTGTTCCCTTGTCTTCTGCGCTGGGCCAGGAAGGCTGACCGGGCTGATTCTACCAGCACATGGAGGCTTTCAACCTGCATGACCAGATATGAAACAAGAGAGAAGGGAGGGGGAGGAGAGAAGAGGAAAAGGGTCGGTGGTTCCTTACAACTACTCACAAATGGCCCGGTTTCTTCTAGCGATACCAAGGACAAACAAAACCCGAAGGAATGACAAACGAAAGTATGACAATTAATTAGAGGATGTTGCGACACAGTCACAATAGACCGAGTCGTGGATTGTTGGCCTGTTTAACCAAAGCCCTGTTTAGCATCTCCTTCAGCCACAACCAAAAGCAGATTTTCCATTTGATAGGTCCAACACAGTGAGGATAAGGGCAGCCGGTGGCATTCTAAAGACTAGACTAAACCGAAAACCCTGTGAGCGTCAAAAGGAAGTTGCATGATGAGGGCTTGAGCCCTCAACACATTAAATTTCAAGTCCATGCATCTTTCAACTTACAGTCTCCACATAATACTCATGCATAGCAAAATTTAAGAAAAAATACTGCAGGGTCAAATCACGGACATGACGTACAAAAGCTGTAAGGATATAGAATGCAAGCTAGACCACCATACAGCAAAGCCGGAAAGTTAATCAATACATAGAATCCCTTTAATGTGATTTCACATGGAACATGCTCTATTGACAATTCTGCAACTAGCTTGCGTTTGATTGTGTACAATCGGACATCCTGATGTTTTCGAGAAATACTTTTACATAATAAGCTACATTAGCTGGGGTGACAAGAAAGAAATAACCCAGCTGTTTACATAACTACACCGTCCATCGCTATTACGGGAATTATTAGTGTAAATTAGAATGTATAAAAATAGTTTAGTGTAGAGAGACGTGGGAATTGAGGTCCGCTCCCTTAAATAAGGTTATCAACTTTAGTTTACAATTTTCTGTCAAAATTGTGTCATTAACTGTAATAGGGATGGGTGGTGTAGATATGGTAGGATGGAGTGATAATCAGGTTTCTGTGACTTCGGAGAAAATACTAGAACCTAAATCCAGGAAAAAGTTTTTCCAGAGAAGCTGAATAGCATTCAGCAATGTTGTACCTTGGCAGCTACATGCACAAAAAACTCATGCAAGTTCTGTATGGCGTTTGGCAGCACTTCTGCCAGAGAAGAATCTCCAGTATCACTCTCAAGTCCTCTGCTCCTTGCAAAAGGCCGCAGAACTTTTTCCAGCTCCTCCACCATTTGCAGACACTCGGTATACTTTGCCTCCATGCGTCCTACACTGTGTTCCAGAAATGGGTCCGGTCGAGGTGAAATTCCAATAGTGAAAGGACTGAGGGTATTAGAAGGACCTCCAGGACAAGAGGTTCCAGATGAGGAAGCAGTAAACATTGGTCCCGTGGCCCCTGACGTGGGAAGGGAAGGAGGCAAGAGTTGGTTTCCAGGTTTCAGGCTAGGATAACGGTCATATATTGTAAACATAACACGCATAGCATATTCCGTGTATTGGGTAAGCTGTTGGCAGCTTGCAAGGAGGGGCTGAAGAGATGCCTCCTCGCCAACGAATGACGTTTGCAGACTGGCGAGATCCTGCGCAACAAAAAAAAGGAAAGAGAATGATTCCACCCAAGAAAAGAAAAACCAAGTGTGAAAGGCTGCCATGCGCCAACAACAGGTGCATTACTTAAAACACAGACGACTAACTGGCTTCCAGCAGTGAACAACGCATTTTCGTGAAAAGAACTGGCGATCACAGCAGAATTGACTTCTGTCAAAATCACCAGCATTTTATTCGTTTTGAAAAGCGATAGCCTCAGAAAACCCTAGAGAAGGTAAACAACTGCATTTGAGAAGTTCCTCAAATTTAACAAATCACCAAGACCATAATTGTCACAAAAAATGCAACTAAACAATTACTCATCATTTGACATAACAGAGCATTTGCATGATGAAGCAAACAAACAAAAGGTCCAGCAGCTCCCAAAGGAAACTACACTGCCCACACTAGTGGAGGTAATAACACCAATTCGGTCGCGACTTTTTCTGGCCAAAAACCATAAAATAGTGTTGATTACTCTATTAAGGGAGTGAATTGCAACCCGCCACATCTCCCTCCTATATTGTCATTTTGCATTTACACTAAAATTCTTTTACTCTAATAGCGATGGGAGGTCTAGCTTTGCATTACGACACAACTATCATCATTCACGACAAGATTTACTGCGAAAACGTGCATATGCAAAGCAAGAAAGCCAAAGGTGCAGAAAACTTCTTCACAAGTATGCACAGAACATCCTTTCCATCAACAAACTCCTTCCTGCTGCCTGCCTCCTACCTCAGTTGGGCAGCAGGCACCATTGCCGCATTTGCAGCACCTGAGCAATACGTCCAGCTTCTTCCTGAAACTCTTTCTTCATTGAAGGTGAATCTTGGAGACGCTGGCACTGTTCCAGTCGGATGCTTTCATCACGATATTCCATAATTTTCTCTCTGTGCTCCACCCCCAATCCCTAGATCAGCTTCCTAAGTGAGCGACAAGGAAAGCCGTTGATATTACAGAAACCATAAGCATAATCCAAAGATAGCTCTAAAAAGAGAAATACAGTCAACTCAAAAGACAAGGACCAGCCCGAAGATGGTTCCAAAGCTTCAACTGTAAGTTTCACAATAAGCATGCAATGCCGCCATAGAGGACACAGTAACAACGAGACAGACAGACATAAGTAGTGAATATAATACCAAAAGGTAATTCCACATCAACTTAGGACCTATGGTCCGAAGTGAAACGTGTACGTCCATCTACAAGAACAGAACAGGAGTACAAAGAGAAAAACTACAGGGCAGTTTGGTCCAGTCAACACAGAAGTTCAAAATTCCATGTCACAGCACTAAAAAAATATTTGAAGAAATTGAGTACATGTACAACAATGATAGTCAAAACATCGCACAGATAATGAAAGCCAATCACCTTAAAAAGGAAAATCAATTGATGCGAAAATGAATTAAATGCCGTTTGACTAAAAAACCTTATTGAGGTGAATGAAATTATGTACCAGTCCGTTCAATGTCAAAAACTAAACAAAAAGTTATCAAAAGAAAATATGAAACCGAGTTCCATTGAATCTATTGCAGTCTCAGAACCTACTTAACCATTTGCATACACGCATCTGAAACTGTAGAAAAAAGAAAAACGGGTTCTCCATCCAAACGAAAGGGGGAACCGCCATTGACAAGGGTACACCTCAGAAGGTATACCTCGCAAACCCAAATAGACATCTTCCTAGCTGTTTGGCATAATAGAATTTCAACAATCTCTGATTCGGGAGTGATAGATAAACACAAAACAAAGAACGAACATATCACCATTAGCCACTTATGCCAGTAAGTGCTCGCAAAAAAAGTTACACGTGTAGAACCTCGTTCCAACTTACTCAATCTGTAACAGAATACGCTGACTCTCTGGATGCAAGTCATCCCATCTTGTAGAATAAGCGGCCGGCTGTGGAGGCTTCTGCGGGTCCGTCGGCTTGGCCAGCAGCAGAATCTGCTGCACAGCCTGGAACTGCTGCGGCGCCTGCATCGGGCCGCCGCCATAGCCTAGCGACGACGGAGCTTGGCCCTGAGGAGTCCCGAATCCTCCGATAAACGCCATAGTCTACTTAGCAATCAGCTGCATGCGATACGATATGGGCTTGTCTTAAAGCCCCTCTGTCATGTGATGGGATGCTGTTTCGTGAAGGTCGTACGGTAATGGCTGTCGATACCCTGCCCGACACCAAGTTTCACTGTTTGAGCCTCTTGCCTGACGACTTTTAGTTACACCGCGCATCGTTATTAGTGTCAAAGTTTAAATAGTGTGTAAGTAAATATACCGTCATTGACGCTAATTAAGAATTTGAAAATTTGAAAAAAAAAAGGTTTATTCTAATTTCGGCGTTAACGCTAATTTGGGGACAGCAAAAATGGAATATTCTCCGTACGATTGTAAACATTAATCTATGTAACCGTACACAATCTTAAAAATTGTACGACGGCGCCAAATCGAGTATCCGTACCGATCAGACAATTTTACGGAGGTTACGTGTTAACGCTATACCGCGTAACGTAAAGTTTAATTTTATTTTTTTGGTTTGACGTTTACGGAAATGGTTAACACGCCACGCCGTTTCTACATGTAACTTGGACGTATGGTCGTATTTCCGTTCGTCCGTATCTCATGTATTCTAATAACGTCCTTTTTGGGTGGTTTAATTAGAGTTAAGTATGCTAATATGTGTCTTAATTGTAATAAGGGTGTTACCTCGTCTATCTTTCAGACGTCTCACTTGTATTAACGTCAACGTTGTTCCGTATTAAAGTAAATGATGACACTAAAATGAACCAAAAAGTACATACCGACCAACCAATTAATAATTCACGTCACGTGATTGGTCGCCAAAGATTACACGTGTCTTATTTTTTATCCACGCAAACATTATGGCTTTTTTTAATATGCATCAAAACAGGCCTGTCTTACCCGCTGCCTTTCCAAGAAAGATCCGTACATTCAATGAGCTGCCATGTTTTCTCACTCTTTTTTCATGAAAAACGTCCATTGTCAACCACGTGCATACTCTCACGTTGAAAACTGACGTAAATTTTAAAACTTTCCCGCTCTCACCGTGTCGTTTTTAAAATGGAAATATTGGACTTCGAACAAAATATTTGATTTAAAAATTTTGAATGTTCAAATTTTTACCAAGCATTTCCCTCCTTTTTTTCACAACATAATCCCTTCCCCTCCTATATATACTCGTAGTTAACTCCAACAATGGCACTCTTTTCCTCCCTTCGCATCTACCTTCGTTGTTGCATTTTATTTTTGTTGCTTCATATTTATCTTTCACAAGTTGCCGTGACTATCTTAAGAAAATATGTGGCCCATTACCACCTTTTTTGCGGCGAAAGCCACAGCTCCCGCTGTATTTTTCCCACCTCCGGTTGAGGAGGAGATAGAGTGGGGCGAGAAAGAGGGGGAGGGAGAGGCAGGTGAAAGGATTGGATCACTAAATGATGACACCCTCATGGAAGGCGGTGGGTCCGATTTCGGTTCACCCCCAAATGCATCTCCAGACTCACCGCCAGACTCACCGCGTGTGGACCACAGTATCAGCTCGGTGGTGAGACGCAAGCTCCAACACGTGTCGACAAAGGTTGCACGCATTCGTGTAATCAACTAGATGATTGCGGATTGTAATACAAACGGAAAGGAGTGCCTTATACCGAGGACCGTGAAGAAGTTTTCGGAACACTTTATGAGCGAATATAATACAAGGAAGCCATATTAGCTTTTTATTCTTACCTTATATGACTTTTTACGACTGCTTACATTTTGTTTCTCAATATAGAATTCGCTTATATTGTGGCATTTTGTTTATCTCTACATTTATGTGTTCGTTAGAATTTGTTTTTATTTTTTCCACGCCCCCACCACATTTTCTTAATGTTGTTATGTTAGATCCTCCTGCACCGTCGTGAAACACCGACAACAACGTGTCGTCGCTTGTGGTTCTAATATACTAATATTGTTAGCAGGCGGCCACATTGAAGCGCCGACGCGTGGATGAAGAAATCCAACTGGCGACGACAATTTGTCGTCGCGACAACGATAAAAATGACAAACTACAATATCGAGCATATTTTAGTTTTTTGTTTTTAGTTAGTACAATAAGTATGAACGTTCGTATGGTCGACGAGGCTTTGTCTTTGTCCCATTGTTGGAATCGCGGAATCATTAAACCGCGTGATTTTTTGATTCACTTTCGTCGTCGCATTGTTGGATTTTCCAAAAAAATTAGGGGCACGACGACTTTCCTTTGTCGCGGACCACGCAGTCTGTGAGTGTAATTTGCACGTCGTTGCCATTCTTGGAATCTTCTAAGCAGTGAACCGCAACAACTCCTAATTTTGTTTCATCGTCACACTGTTGGAATGATCAAATTGATAAGGTTAGCGACGACTTCGTGCCGTCGCGAACAACACAATCTGTAAGTATATTTCGAACTCATATAATGCGTTAAAACCTCATGCGTTATTTTTACGTACAACCTGTCATTTTTAAGACAAACTCGTATATTCTCTCATCCTTTTGTGTAGCCCCCTCTTTTTCATTTTTTTTTTGCCACGTGTGGCTAATTTACATGGAGGGCAGCAGCCAGTCGTATAGGCGACAGCGTAGTGTCTTGCCATATCGTCGTCGCTACCCTCCATTACCTCGGAGTAGTCTACGACCTCGGCCAACAGTACAAAGGGAAGAGGTACGAAAGGATGGAGTGGGAAGAGAAATCCCCATGAGGGAAAGGCAAACACCGAGGGGGGTAGAGAGGGAAAGAGATGTCCCGAAAACCGTGATATGAGAAAGGGGTACCGCGGAGGAATTAGGGAGAGAAAGGGAGGCGGTCATTTCGCTACAAATCGGTTGGGTGCCGCCGGAGGGGAGGGAGCATGAAAGGGAGGTAAGAGAAGAGGTAGAGATGGAAAGATTGACACCAGTTGGGGGAGGAAGGGAAGAGACCAATTTGCATGAGGTAGCAAAGGAGGGGATTTTACCGGAGGAGGGAAGGGTTCCGCGAAGGGGAGGGAGCATAAAAGTGAGGTGAGAGAAGAGGTAGAGGTGGAAGGATTGACACCGGTTGGGGGAGGAAGGGAAGAGACCGATTTGGATGAGGTAGCAAATGAGGGGGTTTTACCGGAGGAGGGAAGGGAGGAAAGGGGTGAATCGGTAAATGTGATGAGGGGGGAGGCGGTAGAAAGTGATGTGATTATGGGAGAAAAAATTCCATTACAAGAGGAGGGTGGAAAGACGGTAATGGGTGTAAGCGGGGGGGAGATAGTGGCGACGGTAGAAGAGGGTGAGGGAAGTGAGGCACGGGAAAAGGTAGAAAAAAAATGTAAAAAAATAAAAAGAAAATTAATATTTCTTGATGAGGGCGTCGAGGAGGCAAATGGTGGGGGTTTTAGGGAAGAGAAGTTGTTGAGTGAGGAGAGGGAGGAGAAGACAGAGTTGGGAGAGGAAAGAAAGGGAAAGGAGGCGACGGTTGAAGAGGGTGGGTCGAGTGAGGCTAGGGGAAGATTAGGCACCAAAAGAAGGATAATAAAAAAAAAATTAATAGGGTTTTGTGAGACCGTGGATGAGAAACGAGTGGGGGGAGAGGCGACCGTCAAGAAAGGTGGGGGGATTGACGCACGAGGAAAGATAGGTAGGAAAAAGGAGATAGCAAAGGGTAAGCGTAAAGTGAAAGATGACAATGACAAATTATACGTCCCCTCGTCTTCGGACAGCGACGAGAGCATCGAGGATGGTGAAGAACCGCCAGAAGACAAACCTGAACCCGAAATTTTGGAACCCACCGACATCGTGGTGTGGAAAAACGAGGATGATCCCACCACCGAGGACGAACAAACCCTGGATAGTGAGGAAAAGCAACGTCAGGAGGAATTTGATGATGACAACAACGTGTTCGGGGCACCTCCCACGCCGAATAGGGAGAGAGGCATTGTAATGGCTCCTCCGCATCCTCAACCTCCATACCCGGTTGAGCATCCCGATTGGTATTTTCATCCTCCCACGAGAGGGGAGGAAATGGACAGTTCGTGCCTCGACCCGAGCATTATATTCCGGTTGCCGAATGGCCGGAACATTGGAGGTATGGTGAACCCCGGCCCCTAAACCCGGAAGCAAATCCTTTTCCGCAAATTCTCGACACCCCCCCAATGTCACCGCACATCCAACATGGTTGTTTATCTCGCTTGAGGATCGAGGCTCAACCTTTGCCCACAAAAGGCAATTTGATCCGACGGATCCCCGGTTAACGTGGGTTGTTCATAAGGAGGACGGTTTTTGGGTGAATGTCCCGGAGTTGATACGTCATCATCATCCATGGGATCCGCGGCTATACTAAATCCTAAAATTTTGTCGAGTAACTCTCGAGGTACTTGCTCTTGGAGATGCTCGTACGACGATATTGCAAAAATGTCGCAATGTCAGAGTGCCACGCTCTCGCCTTTGGGAAATACAAAGGGTTCCGCCACCGATTAGGCCTCGTTCACCTCCGAGACGAGAGGATTTGCCTTTAATAATCGCGGCACTCACTCAACAAGTAGCGGCTCAAGAAGAACAAATAAGAGCGGATCGAGAGCAATTGACAAGGCTCACACGGGCATTATCGAATAAAAAAACACGGTAATTGGTATGTATTTTTTACCAACTCTTACTCCATTCTATCACTTCCCATGTTTCACCCACTCACTTACTTGTTTAATGTCGTCGCTGAATCTTCAAATGGCTCCAGATACTTCAACCAGCGACGACTAGCATTGCTCGCTGAATTTAGCGACGACTGCAGGCCGTCGCTGAACCAAATTTTATTTGTAATATATTATTATTTTTTTTAATGAATTAGGATAGACATGTTTTAATTTTTTTTCACTTGTGGTATGATTGATATTGCGACATCTTAAACTGGTCGCTGAATCAGCGACGACAATCTGTCGTCGCTAAATCTTGAAATGTTGTCGTTGAATCTTCAAATGGCTCCAAAATCTTCAACCAGCCACGACCAGTATTGGTCGCTGAATTTAGCGACGATTGCAAGCAGTCGCTGAACCAAATTTTATTTGTAATATATTTTTATTTTTTTTATGAATTAAGACAGACATGTTTTTTTTTTTTTTTCACTTGTGGTATTTTTGACATTGCGACATCTTAAAGTGGTTGCTGGATCACTGACGACAATCTGTCGTCGCTGAATCTTGAAATGTCGTCGTTGAATCTTGAAATGGCTCTAGATACATCAACTAGTGACAACCAGCATTGGTCGCTGAATTTAGCGACGACTGCAGGCTGTCGTTGAACCAAATTTATTACGATATATATAAATTTTTTTAAGTGAATTAGGACTGACAATTTTTTATTTCTTTTATGTTTTTTTTTCCTTTCCTTTCGTTGCAGAATACCAAAAAGCAAGTCGGTGGTGGAAGGGTCCGGTTGCGACATTGAGAGATATACGGGCGACGGAACATACTTTGTCGTCTGCGGTATTTAGAAGAAGAAGTGTGGTGGTGACAAAGGCACTGCCGGGTAGGGGGGGGAAGGAGTTGCCATGGGTCACAACAATGCGCTCGGAGTTGGTGGAGGAGTTTTACCGCTTCAAGAAGGCGTGTATGAAAATGTCACAAACTATTGTAGGGACCATGGCAGCTCATATTATTAAACATTTGAAAAAAGAGAATGGGAGACTATTCGTCGACAATAAGGGTAAGGAGATAAAAATGAAAATGACAAAACGATATGCAATTATGTGTCCTCTATTGGACCACAGAATACACGAAGCCTCAAGATAGTATTTAACTAACCCACTTTAAGCCACAACCACTGCTGCCCAAGAAGGCAAACTGACAATTTGACTACACCCCTGTGTAGCATGGACTCCCGTGAGTCCGTAGCAAAAAAAATCACTGAAAACGGCCAACCAGCCGATAAGTTATGAGCCGGCAAAAATGCCAATTTATACAAGGCTCTCTTAGAGAGAGAGGTGTCTATCTACCAAAATTTCCTAAGTCCTAAATCTCTCTCATAACCCCTATCTACTAAAGTACGAACCAATTATATTACAGTAAAGTACAGAAAGGTACTACGGCCGATGTCCTTTTTATACGGCCGATGTACGACAAGGCTATTCAGTGGACGCGTGTCATTTATCCACTCGTTCGTATATTTTCGGAATTCTCGCGACCGAATGTCATCCTTCCACGCGGCGCCACGTCATACCACGTCCATAAAATCCAAAGTGACCATTCCGCGATCTCGGCGATGACGTGCGCCGTCGGATTAAATCCGGCATTAAATGTCGACCGTTTAAAACAAATGTCCGTTTCATTTGTTTTGTGCGAAATGACGTTCGCACTAAACTTTAACAAGTTCTATGTTCGTTTCGTCCATATTTCAGTTAAATCATTTCAGTGTAATACAATAGTTTAAATAAAAATGAAACCCTATATCATCTAACGGACTTCTACGACAGACTGGTTAGAGCTACTGGCTACGCTGCGCTCTACCGGTCGGGGGTTCGAGTCCTGCCGGACTCAACCTTTTGTTGAGAGTGACTTAAGTCACTCTTTAGTCCTTCCTATGGAGCTGAGGCAGCCATGGCTCCATCGCTCTCTCTCTCGTTCAGTGACTACAACAAGTATGGGGGAAAGAGAGAAGAGATGGAGGCAAACTGCTATCATTTTCTATATATGTTTCCGCTAATTTATTTTAGACCTAGAAAATACAAAAACTACTTATTTCAACACTCCCCTTATTTTCTAGTCTATTTTTAATTTTTCTTTTAATCCACATTTTTCCCTACAGTATTTTAACTTTGGTGAGGGCAAAGGTTTGGTCATCATGTCCGCTACCATTTCCTCATCAGATCTATATACAAGATTCACTATTTTATTCTCAACTTTTTCTCTTACAAAACTTAATCTTATGTCCATATGTTTAGCCTTAAAATGATGTTTTGGATTGGCTGCAATTGCTATGGCCGCTTGATTATCACAAAACACTTCATGCACTCCCTCCTTCATATATCCCAGTTCTTGCATCAAGGACTTGACCCACATCAACTCTTTCACAGCAGAACAAGAGGCCATATATTCAGCCTCGATAGTGGACTGAGCAACCACCTTTTGTTGCTTACTGCTCCAACAGCATGCACCTTCCCCAACATACAACACATACCCAGAAGTGCATCGTCTCATAGGTGCGTCCCCATAACTGGCATCACTCCAAGTAGTGATGTCAGTGTGCTCCCCTCCCAAGTGCAACCATAACTCTCTAGTTCCTACCAGATATCTCATGACTCTCTTGGTTGCCTCCCAATCCCTCTTCCTAGGATCATTAAGACTCCTTCTGAGTACTCCAACTGGTGCCGCTATGTCAAGCCTGGTACAATTCATAAAATAGATTAAACTTCCTACGACCTGTCTATAAGGGATTGTCGTCATAACTTCTCTCTCTTCTGTACTCATTTGATCATCTAAGATCATCACTCCTCCTTCTACACTCCCATCACTTACTTTTTTCAAGTCCATGGGAGTGGTACAACTGTTAGCATTTTCCATCTAGAATTTCTCAAGCATATTACCTATTGTTTTTTTTTGAGTAAGTCTGATAATCTTCTTCCCCCTATCTCTCTCCATTTGAATCCCCAAAATATATTTTGCCTCTCCTATTTCCATCATATCAAATCTGCTTATAAGATCTGTTTTTAACTTATTGATCTTTTCCAAGGATTTACTCAACACAAGCAGATCATCCACATAAATTGCAATAAAAATGACACCATTCTCATCTTCAAACATATAGATAGAATGGTCAGAGATGATACGGATATATCCCAGACTGGTAAGAAACTCATCTAGTTTCATATTCCACTGTCGGGGAGCCTGCTTTAGTTCATATAAGGACGTTATGAGCCTGCAGACTTTGCTCTCTTCTCCTTCTTCCACGAACCCTTAGGGTTGTCTAATGAAAATTTCTTCCTCTAACTCACCATCGAGGAAAGCAGTCTTAATGTCCATCTGATGTATCTCCATGTCTTCCGCTGCTGCCAGACTGAGGTGAATCCTTACTGATCGGAACCGAACAACTGGAGCAAAGGTCTCCTCATGGTCAATCCCCTCCTTTTGGGTGAATCCTTTCGCTACCAATCGAGCCTTATGTCTTTCAATGGTATTATCTGGGTTCAGTTTTACTTTAAATACCCATTTACACCCAATATGTTTTCTGTTTGGCGGACAATCTGCTAGTTCCCAACTATTTGCTTCCATGATAGAAGCCATCTCATCATTTATAGCTCTAATCCATCTTTCTTTCTCTGGACTATTTACTGCCTCCGAGTAAGACTGAGGCTCATAAGGGTGAGATAGCTTAGTTACCTTATGAGCGGCTTGTTTTTCCTGTAATCTTTTGCTGCTCCTTCTTCCTCCCTCAAACTCCGAAGCAAGAATGGATAGAAGTCTTGGATTTCTTCTCACTGTCTCATCGGCTCCCCTGTCCATGGAAACCGGTTCTTGTCCCACTTCTTCTATCTCCTCAAAGTCCATAGGAGTATGTGCGGTTTCCGCTGAGTCTCTTGTTCGATCTCCCCTGAATCTGTAATCACGGTTTCACCCATGTCCCTTTCGAGAACGACCTAGTTCTCCTCACTTTCTGACTCAAATCTGATCCTTATCTTCTTGTATATTTGAAGGGGTCAAATGACTTACCTTCATCCATGACAACTTAGTGTTTGACCAGAATGATATCTTTCTTTGCTAAGTCATAGACTCCATATCCTTTAACATCATCATCATATCCCACAAAGTATCCAGGTTTTCGTTTAGCATCTAGTTTCCAGTTTTTCCTATCCGTGTCAAGACTGTAAACTTGGCTACCAAATACTTTAAGGTGTGGGATATCTGGTTTCCTTCCAACCCATCTCTCATAAGGTGTCATTCCCTTTACAGCTGAGGTAAGGACTCTGTTCTTAATGTAGTTGGCACGGTTCATTGCTTCTGCCCAAAATCTCTTTCCTATTTTTTTGTCTGCCAACATACTGCGTACACTATCTCCTAGTGTTCGATTCAACCTCTCAGCTACCCCATATTGTTCCGGGTTATATGGTACAGTTTTCTGGTGTTGCACTCCCTCATCTCTCAGATATTCCTCAAACTCGTTAGAGGTATATTCCCCCCCATTATCACTCCTTATCCTCTTAATGGGGGTTTCATGCAACTTCTCACTCCAAGTTTTATATTCTTTGAAGTAAGTTGATGCTCCAGACTTTGTTTTCACAAAGTAGACTCTAGAGTATCTAGACCAGTCATCAGTTATTGTCATCATAAACCTCTTTCCTCCAACCGAAGGTACTTTTGCAGGTCCCCAAATATCGGTGTGGACCATATCTAACACTTTCTCACCTCTATATGTGGCGGCTTTGGGAAAGGGAAGTCTGTGAGCCTTACCTTGAGCACAACCACTACAACCATCCATCATTTCATTATCCCCAAACTGAATGCCATCTACTACCCCAAGTTTTTTCATTTCCCTCATGCACATGCCCCAACCGCTTATGCGAAATCATCACCTTAGGAACACCAACTTAGTAAGCATTCTTCTTTTCATTACTCAGGTTAAGCCTAAACATTCCTTGGCTACCCTTATCTGTCGTGAAGTAAACTTCATCCCCATACTTAGCTGTAAAGACTCCCTTTCTAGTGAAGGTATGAAACTCTTTGTCATCTAACGCAGACGTAGAGACAAGATTTTTACTCACCTGAAGAATGTAAAGTACATCTGAGAATGTAAGTATAGAAGTCTTACCATCCACTAAGACTTTCAGATCTACTGATCCCACTAGATCTGTAGTTCCACTCTACCATCCCGATACTCTATCTCTACAGTAGGAATCTTTCTTAACTTAGTGAAGAGTTCTTTATCACAACACATATGCATGGATGCACCTGAGTCGATGATCCATCCTTCCTGTGAAGCTTCCCGGATTGCTCCAAAGGCACACTTCTGCCTCCGAGGAATCTCCTTCTCCTCCAGACTCTCGTCAAGAAGAAGCTCCCCATCCTCCTCAGAGGACTCATCCTCGGTTTCTCTTGACACTTTTGTAACCACAAGTGCCTTTTTCTTCCCTCCGGAAGAACCCCCTCCACGGTTCTCTTGGAGCCTCAGATCTGATAGCTTGACACAATCTGCGATAAAGTGTCCCGGCTTTTTGCAATAATGACAAAGACCCTTTGGGGGCCTCTGTCCCCCAGAATGGTATTTTTCCCCTCTATAAGGTTTCTTTGGTTCCTTCTTGAAACTCTGAGACCTCCATAGGACCTCAAAGTAGGCAGCTCACACAAAGCCTCTAGGATAACCCTGACCCTTTTGTGTTTCAGCAAGAATAACTGCCACCTTGGCAGACAAAAACTCTGACCACCTTCACCCTTGTAAAGGCAAGACTCCCTTGAGTCTATAGAAAAAAGAATCTCTGAATTTGCTCCCTTGATCAGTAAGTTTTGAAGAGTCAAAGTTGACCATTTGTACAGGAGCTCTCTAGGAGCGATGGTCTAATCTATCAAAAGTTTCTAAGTCCCATCTCTCTCTAATACTCTATCTACTGAAGTACTGCACCAATCAAAAGGGTGTATCGTACATAAAGGTACATGTGCTGATGTACTTTGTGTACGGCCATTGTACAACATGGCCAACAAGTTGACACATGTCATTTTTGGATTCGTTCCCGGAATCCCCAAAGATGCCGAAATCCAATGTGATTGTGCCACGTGGCAATTGATATGACGTCGACCATAAACCGCCGAAAACTCATTGCGCGATCTCGGCATGCTTCGTGGCCGTCCGATGAAGTCGGATTACAATCGTGGTCGTCATAAATACTTGCGCACTATTTGTTTCGCCTTCGAAACAAAATGCGCGGTATTCGTTTTGGAAGTTATGGGCCGTACATTACAATTGTATCTATGTCTAAATATTCCGTTGAATGAAAATAGGCTACGTGTTAACATCTAAATAATTACGAAACCCTATATGTCCAACCATGATGCCAAACCAACTAGCTAAGGCTACCGGCTATGTTGCCGGACGGTAGGTACCAGGTTCAAATCCAGGGTCCGTCAATTTCTATTTTGGTAAATCTACCAAAATCTACAACTTGTAACTCTATCTCTAATCAGCATAGGCAGCCATGGCTCTAGCTCCCTCTTCAACCTTCAGTGATTACGACAAGTGTGAAAGCTGAAGAGAGAAGTTAGAGGCAGACCGCCTCGACTTCTTTTTTGCATTTTGCAAAACCTAGAAAATACTAAAATAACCTTTTATTTCTACACTCCCCTTATTTTCTAGTCACTCTTTAATTTAAGACCACACTTCTCGCGGCAGAAAATTAGTTTAGGGGAACGAACAGGTTTGGTCATCATATCAGCTACCATTTCACTATCTAGTTTATACTCCAAACTGATTATCTTGTTTTCTACTTTCTCCCTAACAAAGCTAAGCCTAATGTCCACGTGTTTGGCTTTAAAGTGATTTTTAGGATTGGCAGAAATAGCAATGGCAGCCTGATTATCACAAAACACTTTTTGGACACCACTCTTAAGATGACCAAGCTCACCAAGCAAAGACTTGACCCACATTAATTCTTTTACAGCAGAGCAAGAAGCCATGTACTCAGCCTCCATGGTGGACTGACAATAACCTTTTGTTGCTTGTTGCTCCAGCAGCAAGCCCCATCACCCACATACAATAAATATCCAGATGTGCATCTCCTCATAGGAGCATCCCCATAGCTAGCATCACTCCAAGTGGTGATGTCAGTATTGTTACCACCCAAATGCAACCATAGATTCTTAGTCCTTATGAGATATCTAAGGACTCTTTTAGCTGCCTCCCAATCTTTCTTAGTGGGATCATTTAGACTCCTACTTAGTACTCCTACAGCTGCGGCTATGTCTAGACGGGTACAATTCATAAAATATATTAGGCTGCCCACTACTTGTCTATAAGGGATGGTCTGCATAAATATTTTCTCTTCCGGGCCTACCTTATCATCTAAGATTATAACTCCTCTTCCTCACTCCCCTCACTTCTTTTCTTTAATTCCATATGAGTGGTACAACTATTAGCCTTGTCCATTTGGAATTTTTCTAACATGTTTCCAATGGCCTCTTTTTGAGTTAATCTTATTATCTTTCTATCTCTGTCTCTTTCTACCTGAATTCCCAAAATATACCTTGCTTCTCCCATATCCTTCATCTCAAATCTTCCTTTTAAATCATTTTTCAACTTATTTATTTTATCCATAGATTTACTTAAAACAAGCAAATCATCTACATAAATTGCAATAAAAATAATTCCTTCCTCATCTTCAAACAAATAAATTGAGTGATCTGAGCTGATCCGAATATATCCCAAACCTGTAAGAAACTCATCGAGCTTCTTGTTCCATTGCCAGGGCGCCTGTTTCAGCCCATACAAAGATTTGATCAATCGGCATACCTTGTTTTCCTCCCCTTGCTCCACAAATCTTTCGGGCTGTGGCATAAAAATTTCCTCTTCCAACTCTCCATGTAGGAAGGCCGTCTTGATGTCCATCTGATACACTTCCATGTCTTCTGCTGCCGCCATACTGAGAAGTATCCGAACCGAAGGAAACCTGACGACCGGGACAAAAGTCTCCGCGTAGTCAATTCTTTCATTCTGGGTAAATTTCTTCGCCACTAACCGAGCCTTGTAGCGCTCAATGGTGTTATCCAGGTTGAATTTCAGCTTAAATACCCACTTACACCCAATTGGTTTCTTGTCAGGAGGACAATCCACCAATTCCCATGTATCGGCAGCCATAATTGAGGCCATCTCCTCGTTAATGGCTGTCTTCCACCGGTTTCTTTCAGGACAAGTCATTGCCTCATTATAAGTTTGAGGTTCATCGGGGTGAGACAGTTTGGTTACCTTATTGTTAACTTGTCTCTCTTCCAGTCTTTTGCTGCTTCTTCTTCCTCCCTCAAACTCGGTTGCCGGAATAGATGGTTCTCTTGAATTCTTTCGAACTGTTTCTACTTCTCCCCTATCCCTTGATTCCGAGTCGATTTTCCACCACTTCTTCCGCTTCGGTTGGAGTTACTACTAGGGGTTCCACATTTGGGTCCTCCTCGATCTGATCCGTACCTGCAAGATCATCATCTTCTTGAAATCCTGGATAGTTAGGAAGCTCAAACTCATCAGAATTTTCTGACTCAAATCTGATTTTGACTGTCTTTGTATGCTTAAAGGGATCTATAGATTTTCCTTCATCCATAACCACTAGATGCTTCACTAGAATAATATCCTCTCTTTTGAGATCGTAGACTCTATATCCTTTTACATCTTCATCATATCCTAGTAGATATCCTGGTTTTTCTTTTGGGTCTAACTTCCAGTTTGACCGATCTGTGTCTAAACTGAACACCTGACTACCGAACACCTTTAAGTGTGAAACATCTGGTTTTCGGCCTGTCCATCTCTCATAGGGTGTTTGGCCTTTTACTGCTGAAGTAAGAACTCTATTTTTGAGATAATTTGCACATTTCATTGCTTCGGCCCAAAACATCTTTCCTATCTTCTTATCTGACAATATACTCCTAGCACTATCACTCAATGTTCTATTTAATCTTTCGGCTACACCATTCTGCTCAGGATTTTCAGGAACTGTCTTTTGGTGTTGCACACCATCTTCTCTCAAAAAATCCTCAAACTGGTTAGAGGTATAGTCTCCACCATTGTCACTCCTTACTCTCTTGATTGAGGTTTGATGGAGTTTTTCACTCCATGCTTTATATTGTTTAAAACATTCCTGAGCCTTTGACTTATTTTTCAAAAAATACACCCTGGAATACCGAGACCAATCATCAGTGATAGTCATCATAAATCTCTTCCCCCCGGGTGATGGCACACTGGCCGGCCCCCATATATCTATAAATCTAGAATCTTTTCTCCCTTATAGGTGGCAGTTTTTGGGAAGGGTAACCTGTGTGCTTTACCTTGAGCACATCCACTACAATCACTTAGATTCTCACTTTCACCGAACTGAATCCCTTCCACTACTCCCATCTTTTTCATCTCCTTAATTTATCTAGATTCACATGCCCAAGCCTCTTATGCCACAACATTATATCATGAATACCAGCATAGTAAAGTTTCTTCTTTTCATTGCTTAAAATCAGCCTAAACATCCCTTGGCTACCTTTTTCAGCAGTGAAATAAACTTCCTTCTCAAAACTAGCAGTAAAGACTCCTTTCCTAGTGCTAGTATCAAAACCCTTATCATCTAATACAGACGTAGAGATGAGGTTTTTGTTCAGCTCTGGAATAAACAACACATCGGAGAATGTAACTATAGATGTCTTTCCTTCTACTAACACTTTTAGATCTACCGATCCTACAAGAGTAGGAGTGACTATCCTCCCATCCCCGTACTCTATCTCTACGGTGGGAATCTTTCTTATCTTAGTGAGCAGGTGTTTATCTTTACACATGTGCATGGATGCACCTGAATCTACAATCCATCTTGTTTCACCTTTCAATCCACCGAAAGCACATTTCTGATTTCGTGGAATTTCGACCTCACTTTTCGCTTCCAACTCCTCATCCAATAGGAGTTCATCGTCCTCGTCCTCGGATTCCGCCTCATGTACCTGTGTCACAAGGGCCTTTTTCTTTCCTCTCGGGGGTCCACCAGTCTGCCCCTCCTTTAACCGCAGCTCGGTTAACTTAGTGCATTCAGCCATATAGTGCCCGGGTTTCTTACAAAAATGGCACAATCCCTTGGGAGTCCTTGGTCCGAACTCCTCGGTCTGATTTTTCTGCACCTCCCCTCGATAATTTCCAACCTGTTTTCTGGAATCATTGTTTCTCCAATCAGTCCCGGCTGCCAAGGCTTGCCCACTCTTTCCTCCCCTTCGGATCTCAATTGTATTCTCCCGAACGAGAATCATCCCTACCACTGAATTCCAAATCCACCTTGAGTCCGCCAAGTCCTGCACACGGTTTACTATGTTCTCGAACTCCTCAGGTAACTTCATCAATAAACAGTTAACCTTTTCCTTTTCACTAAATACTTTTCCAGCACTTTCTAGTTCCATGAAAAGTGTAGCAAGCTCATTGCAAAAATCCAACATCTTCCCCCCTTTGTATACATACTCCTTAATTTTCTGATCAGCCAACTGTTGTTGCTGAATCGTACCACTTCGGTACATCTCTATGAGAGCCATCCAAAGATCGGATGCTCTCTTTACCTGCAAATGGGGAGATGCAAGCCCTTGAGTAAGATGGCCGAGGATGAAGTGCTTAGCTGCCATATTGTTGAAGTCCCACGTATCGATATCATTCTCCTCGTTCCTCGGAATAGGTGACATGAATGCCGAACCGGTTGCTATTGGTGTGATTGTCTCCTTCTCCTTTCCTTTGTCCACCACCTCTCCTTCCTTTGTCTCCTCCGTTGAAGATGAATCTGCATCTCTAGTGAATCTGCCTCCTGTAAACCCTGGAGGTATCCCAAGACTGGATGGACGCCTCACCCGTCCACTCACTATTCCCCAAAACCGTATCTCACATAGAGCTCCTGTCATCATAATTTCCCATTATATGAAGCCAACTCCATTGAATATGGGCACCCTAGATGGTGGGCCCCTAACCTGAAACTCTGAGACCTCTTTAGGACCTCAAAGTAGGCAGCTCACACGAAGCCTCTAGGATAACCCTGACCCTTTTGTGTTTCAGCAAGAATAACTGCCACCTTGGCAGACAAAAACTGTGACCACCTTCACCCCTGTAAAGGCAAGAATCCCCTGAGTCTATAGCAAAAAGAATCTCTGAATTTGCTCCCCTGAGCAATAAGTTATGAAGAGTCAAAGTTGACCTTTTGTATAGGAGCTCTCTGGGAGCGATGGTCTAATCTATCAAAAGTTCTAAGTCCTATCTCCCTCTAAAACTCTATCTACTGAAGTACGGCACCAATCAAAAGAGTGTATCGTACATAAAGGTACATGTGCCGATGTACTTTGTGTTCGGCCATTGTACAACATGGCCAACAAGTTGACACATGTCATTTTTGGATTCGTTCCCGGAATCCCCAAAGATGCAGAAATCCAATGTGATTGTGCCATGTGGCAATTGATGTGACGTCGACCATAAACCGCCGGAAACCAATTCTGCGATCTCGGCATGCTTCGTGGCCGTCCGATAAAGTCGGATTACAATCGTGGCCGTCGTAAATACTTGCGCACTATTTGTCTCGCCTTCGAAACAAAATGCGCTGTATCCGTTTCGGAAGTTCCGTGGCCTTACATTACAACTGTATCTATGTCTAAATATTCCGTTGAATGAAAATAGGCTACGTGTTAACATCTAAATAATTACGAAACCCTATATATCCAACCATGATGCCAGACTAACTGGCTAAGGCTACCGGCTATGTTGACGGACAGTAGTTACCAAGTTCAAATCCAGGGTCCGTCAATTTCTATTTTGGTAAATCTACAAAAATCTACAACCCGTAACTCTATCTCTAATCAGCATAGGTAGCCATGGCTCTAGCTCCCTCTTCAACCTTCAGTGACTACGACAAGTGTGGGAGCTGAAGAGAGAAGTTAGAGGCAGACTGCCTCGGCTTCTTTTCTGAATTTTGCAAAACCTAGAAAATACTAAAATAACCTTTTATTTCTACGCTTCCCCCATCGGTCCCCTTCAGCTGCTAGAGTTTGAATGCTCTTTCCTCCTCTCCTAATCTCGATTGTGTTTTCCTGCACAAGTATCATCCTAACTACTGTGTTCCATTTCCATGAAATATCAGGAATTCCCTGTACTCGGTACACTATGTTTTCAAACTCATCTGGTAATTTCATGATAAGGGTGTTAACTTTCATTTTCATTGTACCTGTCCACCCGGCACTTTCCATTTCCATACACAAACAAGAAAGATCATTACAGTAATCTAACATCTTTCCTTCTTTGTAAGTGTAACTCACTAGCTTTTGCTCAGCCAACTGGAGCTTTTGAATAGTTCCAGCCCTATAAATCTCCACCAAACTCATCCACAACTCCTCGGCCTTGTATATGTGAAGATGAGGAGTGGCCAAACCTTGAGTGAGGTGCCTCAGAATGAAGTTCTTGGCAGCCATGTTTACATCCTCCCACAATTGAGTATCGTTCTCCACGGTCTTCACGGTCGCCGCTCTCGATACTGTGGCAATAGGAGTGAGGGGTGTCTCCTTCCCTTTCCCTTTTTCTGACACACTGCTGTCCCCATCATCTGCCGCCTCCGTTGAGGCAATCGTTGTTGCAGGAAACCTTACTCCCCCAAATCCTGGTGGAGTTCCCGAAGGTGGACGTTTCACTTGTCTACTTACGATACCCCTGTATCGTTTTTCACACAAAGCTCCTATCATCATGGCTTCCCAATAAATGAACCCATATCCATTGAAGGTGGGCACCCTAGAGGGTGGGCCCATAACGTGCAATTCTATGTCCTCCATTGGACCACAGAATACAGAAAGCCTCTAGATAGTATTTTACTAACCCACTTTAAGCCACAACCACTGCTGCCCAAGAAGGCGAACTCACAATTTGACTGCATCCCTATGTAGCATGGACTCCCCTGAATCCGTAGCAAAAAATATCACTGAAAACGGCCAACCAGCCGATAAGTTATGAGCCGGCAAAAATGCCAATTTATACAAGGCTCTCTTAGAGAGAGAGGTGTCTATCTACCAAAATTTCCTAAGTCCTAAATCTCTCTCACAACCCCTATCTAATAAAGTACGAACTAATCATATTACTGTAAAGTACAGAAAGGTACTACGGCCGATGTCCTTTCTGTACGGCCGATGTACAAGAAGGCTACTGAGTGGACGCGTGTCATTTTTCCACTTGTTCGTATATTCTCCGGAATTCTCGCGACCGAATGTCATCCTTCCACGCGGCGCCACGTCATGCCACGTCCATAAAATCCAAAGTGACCATTCCGCGATCTCGGCGATGACGTGCGCTGTCGGATTAAATCCGACATTAAATGTCGACCATTTAAAACAAATGTTCGTTTCATTTGTTTCGTGCGAAATGACGTTCGCACTAAACCTTAACAAGTTCTATGTTCGTTTCGTCCATATTTCAGTTAAATCATTTCAGTGTAATACAATAGTTTAAATATAAATGAAACCCTATATCATCTAACGGACTTCTACGACAGACTTGTTAGAGCTACCGGCTACGCTGCGCTCTACCGGTCGGGGGTTCGAGTCCTGCCGGACTCAACCTTTTGTTGAGAGTGACTTATGTCACTATTTAGTCCTTCCTATGGAGCTGAGGCAGCCATGGCTCCATCGCTCTCTCTCTCCTTCAGTGACTACAACAAGTATGGGGGAAAGAGAGAAGAGATCGAGGCAGGATGCCATCATTTTCTATATATGTTTTCGCTAATTTATTTTAGACCTAGAAAATACAAAAACTACTTATTTCAACACGATAGACGCAACGGTTTTGCGAAAAACACAGTATTGTGACGAGGGCTCAAAAAGGAAAATTACAATTAAGCCTGGAGAAGGAGGAATACAGCGAAAAAACAGTAGCATATCATATGGGCGAATTAAAAAGAGGATATTTATCGGGTAATTTTTTTGAACATTTGTATAACTCATTGCTATATGTTGTAATACATGTTACATATATTATTCTAAATTTTGTTTTCTAAGGTTATAAATGCAAATAAGCGAATGAAAGTAGTTTCCCCAACCATCATACTTTTTTGTGTTGTGTTTTACTTACAATTTTATGTGTTATTGTGATTATAGGTCGTTACAACGATGATCTAGTCGAAAACATGGACGAGACCCACATGATTGTAAATATGGAATACAAAAAGACGTTGGGTTTTTTGCATGGATAAGTTGGTCAAATACACGGATGTTGCTGGTGGTGGAGAGTCGATGACTTTGATGGTTCGACTCACGGGCGGAGTGAACGCTCGAATTGAATCTTCTATGTTAATCTTCGCCAACAAGCTCCGTAATTACCCGATCAACGGCATCCACGATGACAAACCAGGTGTTCTTCTTTCCCTAAAAATCTTTTTTTTTTTTAAATATTAACGTTATTGTCTCACTTATTCTCCCTTATACTCCACACCCAAAATATTAAATATGGGGTGATATGTTGTTTATATTGATTTCTTCCCCTACACTACTCGCCCTCTCTCTCCCTCCCTCACTCAATATCTTTTTCCACTCTCTTTTGTAGGAGTTTGTTACCGTACCGGGCCGAAAGGTTGGAACGATAAGACGCTCTTCCCACAATGGATCGCCGAATCGAGGTCATACCAAGGAGACCGTGATGGGCGTGAAAAGGATATATTTGTGGACAATTGTGGCGGTTACAATATGTCCGAGGAATTAAACACCGTTTTACGCGCAAAGAGAACTACACTCCAATTTTTTCCTCCGTGTGCAACGCATTTGATGCAACCTGCCGATTCATTCGTAATTTCTAAAATCAAAGAAGTGTGGTCAAGAAAATGGGAAGATTGGATGATGAAGGGGGTAGAAAGCCACAAGTGGTCCCTAAAGATGGTCTGGTAAGTTAGTTGGACCGGGTAAAACCTTTTTCTTAACGTTGGCACGCGATTCGATACGAGAGGTGAACGAAATGAAAGACAAAAATGGCATGGGATCGGCACGAAAGGCGATGATCCAGTGTGGATTGTCATTAAAGGATGGCAAATGGGAGGAGAGCATGCTTACGCAAGATTTGCAAGTCATAATAATGAAATGGCGAAATCATTTCGATGGCGATGAGGTACCACCTCCTTCGGCTCCCGCACGAGATTTACTCCAACTCCTTCGAGAGGCCGACATTCAAGATGATGAAGCCAGTCATGACGAAGATTTAGAAGAATACAGTGATTATGAGGCACTTTTTAGAGAAGTGGTTTAATTTGGAGTGGACGTATAATGGATTATAGGCCGTTTGCAAATCTTTTTACTAATAGTGTGGATTTTTTTGTAATTTTGTTTTTTAGGTGTCTTTTTATAGGTTAAAACATTTACTTTTCTTTTATTGCGGTATGCAGTATACATTGTATTTCTTTCTTTGACGATGAATATTATCTATCCCTCTTTCATTTTTTTTGTTTTCATGTTGTTTATGATACCTGAATGGCCAAAAATGTGGATGAAATGTATTTGTAGTGACGGTGTAAAATCGTTTCTATTTTTGGATTATCATTCTCCCATTGAGCGACGAGACAGTCTCGTCGCTGAGTACCATAAGACCTTGTTTTGACTCAGTGTTTCTGCTGAATTGTGAAAAAAAAAAACATGCCATTCAGCACTGAGGAATTCTCATCGTTGACTGGCATAATTAAAAAAAAATACCATTAAGCGACGAGATAGTCTCGTCGCGACGAGACTTTGTCGTCGCTGAGTACCATAAGACCTTGTTTTCACTCAGTGTTTGTGCTGAATTGTGAAAAATAAAACATGCCATTCAGCACTGAGGAATTCTCGTCGTTGAGTGGCATAATTAAAAAAAAAACACCATACAACGACAAGATAGTCTCGTTGCGACGAGACTTTGTCGTCGCTAAGTACTTAAAGACCTTGTTTTGACTCAGTGTTTGTGCTGAATTGTGAAAAAATAAAACATGCCATTCAGCACCGAGAAATTCTCGTAGTTGACTGGCAAAAAAAAAAAAAAAAACCATTCAGTGACGAGACAGTCTCGTCGGTGAGTACCATAAAGGAGAGAGAGACAGAGAAAAAAAGGGAGATTGACAGAGATAAAATAAATAATAAAATGAAAATAATGTGACATATTTAAAAAAAAAAGTGTGAAAAACAATCATATGTGTGACAACGAAAATAGTTAACACTGACCACGCACTTCATCAAGTGTATCGCTTAACATTTACAAAACATGTAGAATTAAAATCACAGCACCCGTCATTGCAACAACATAAAAATGAATTACAATTTAAAAAACATTACATTAATAAACTTGGAAATAAATTCAATCTTTTTCGCCTAAGAATGACAAAGAGGTTCACCGTAAAAATACTAGAATCTGTACAACCAACCTATTTTTCAAAATTAAATAAAATATTAGTCTACATGAACGAAATGTACATCGGCTATAAAAATTATCCTTTGTAACAAATGATATTCTAATAACCTCCTCTAACTCATGTAAAAATTTGTTTGGAAGTACTAATATTAAATAGAGTAAAGATAAATCCATGGCATTCCCACAATCCGTGCATTTGTTACTCCATTACAATCAACTAACTGAATATAATCCCGTGCCTACAATAAAGAAAAAAATACAACAATGGAGTTAGTTATAAAAATTAATGACATTAATGTGTAATTTTAATGGGGGGAGTAAACGAGGAGGGAAAGAGGGGAGTAAATGGGAGAGGGAGAAAGGGAAGGAGAAACCACATGATTTTGAGTGTAGGGAAAAAGAAATGGGATAGGAAGAGGGAGATCGAGGGTTAGAGAGTACAACAATTTCAAAGGGGGGGAGAGAGTGAAAAGGAGAGGATAAGGGAGTGGGAGAGGTGGCAGCCTGAAAGGGTGAGGGAGAAGGAGAGTATGAGGTAATGGATGAGAGTGCGACAGATTGTGAGGGTGAGGGTGAGAGGGAGAGGGAGAGGGGAAGGGAGAGGGAAAGGGAGAGGGAGAGATAGAGGTAGATGGAGGGAATGGGGAGAGGGGGAGCAATAAGGGAAGGGAGATACATCGGCAGATCGAGAGGGTGAGAAGGAGAGGGCAAAACAAAGGGAGATGGAATGTAAGAGAGTAGGGAAGCGAGAGGGAATGAGAGAGGGAGACGGAGAGGGGAGGGAGAGGGAAAGAGAGGGTAAAAGGGAGAGGGAGAGATAAAGGCAGATCGAATAAAGGGAGAGGGAAAGAGAGAATGGGAGGGAGATAAAGCTGTAAATGAGGAGGGCAAGAATGAGAGGGAGAGGGAAAGGGAGAGGGAATGTGAGAATAGAGAAAAGAGAGAGAAAGAGAGAGGGAGAGGGAGGGGGGAGGGAGAGGGAAAGGGAGACGAAAAGGGACAGGGAATGGAGATAGATTCAAAGGGAGAGAGAGAGGTGAAGGGAGAGGGCATAAACGAGAGAGAGCATATTTTAAAATAAAATCAAAATTAAAAAAGGGAGATGAGCATAGGTAGGTTCGGAAAAAAAATGAGCGTGAAAGAGGGGCGAAAGCAATGAAAGGTAAATGGAGTGACGCGCCATATGCAGAGGGAGAAAGAGCCGCCACAGGCGACCTCGAATCCATGGAAATGAAACGAAGGTGGCGGCGGTGTTTTCGCCTGCTTCTTCATGAAAAGAATGAGAATGTGTTCGTTTGACAAAATGACGAGGCAACGTCAGATCCCTCAAAAAACAAAAAAAAATGGATGGATGAGATTCGTTCAACAAGGGATCCATTTTTCTGTGGATTATCCGCATTTGGCGTTAAGCCTTCCCAAATATCATCAACGCCAAATGTTGTTTTTTGTTCTAATTATTTTAATTTATTAATTGTAATTTGTGGTCCATTATCACTTCGACCCCTTATTAACGTATACATTAATTCTAATTTGGAGTGAAATCACCTATAGACACCATATTAGAATAAAAATTTACGTTATTTTTGTTTGTTGTACCAAAATGGAGTACATATTGACGCTAATTGGACAAAATACATTTTATAGTGTTTATATAAACTGAACACTAAAAAATCACATGAATCTAGAGTACGCAGTTTAAAAGACGGTTTACGTGGACGTGTAAAATAAAAACAATTCACTGCTTTAACTGTAACATCATGACTTCGCACAAGCAAATATATTTTACGTTCACACTGCAGAACAGGCGATTATAGGAGATCGTGTGCGAACGAGATTTTTGACAACGAGAGTGAACCCATATTTTCAGCGCACGTTCATATGCATGCGCGTATAATTTATAATTAATTTTAAATATTTTAAAGTAAAAAAGTACAAATATATACCGTCTGACATCATCCATACACCATACTAATTATACATTATTGTACTTTCGGTCTTGACGCTATTTTGTACGGAACCTCAATTATAGTCAAGGAAAAATTAAAATCATGTATACTATTTTTGGAAAAAAATCAAAATTTTAAGAACCCAAATTAGTGTCGTTGACACTAATAAGGATGCCCGGTGTAGTTTCACATCCAAACGGTTTTCTGACGACTTTTTGTTAGTGTTACTTCCAAAATTTCATCTGACGATTATTCATTAGTTTCACATCCAAAATTAACTCTGACAACTTTTCCTTAGTTTCACGTCCAAAATGTACTTTGACGATTTTCTCATTAAATCCACATCCAAAATTTCATCTACCACTATTTCTTAATTTCACATCCAAAATTTCATCTGACACTTTTTTGCTAATTTCACATCCATAATTTACCCTGACGACTTCTCGTTAGTTTTACACTCAGAATTTTCATCTAACGGTTTTTTTATAGTTTCAAATCACAAGTAAACTCTGACGACGTATTGCTAGTTCCACATCCGCATTTTACTCTGACAATTTTTTGTTAGTTTCACATACAGAAGTATATCTGAGCACATCCTATTTGTTTCACATCAAGAATGTACTCTAACGACTTATGGCTAATTTCACATTCGAAATTTACTCTCACGAATTTTTATTATTTCACATCCAAACGTTCATCTGGCGACTTTTCGTTAGATTCACATCACATATTATATCTGAAGACATTTCATTATTTGCAACTCCAAAATTTACTCTGACGACTTTTCATTAGTTTCACATCTAAAATATCATAAAAACGACTTCACATTAATTTCACATCTAAAAGCTCATGTGACCACTTTTCTCAAGTTTCACATACAAAATTGTATCTAACGACTCTGCTAGTTTCACATCCTAAATTTACATTAACGACATTTTGTTAGTTTCACATACAGAAGTACAGTACTGTTGCTTTGACGATTCTTTGTTAGTTTCACAACTAAAATTTTCTCTGATGACTTTTTGTTAGTTTCACATGCATAATTCCATCTGACAACATTTCTTTAGATCCACGTCGTTTATCTGACGACTCTTTGTTAACTTCACATCCAAAATTTACTCTGACGAATTGTCGTTAGTTTCACATCCGACTACGCTAGTTTCACATCCAGAATTGCATTTGCCAACGTTTTGTTAGATTCACATCCAGAATTGCATTTGCCAACTTTTTTGTATGATTCACATCCAAAGTCTAATATGTCGACTACTCTATAGTTTCATAACCAAAATTGAAAATTCACACTAACGACTTTTCATTCGTTTCACTTTCATATCAACAAGTTCATCTGATGACTTTTCGTTAGTTTCGCATCCATAATTTCATCAAACGACTATATGTTAGTTCACATAAAAAATATCCTCGGCGACTTTTGGCTAGTTGTATATCCACAAGATCATCTGACGACTTTTATTTAGTTTTACATCCAAAATTTACTCTGACGGCTGCTAATTAGCTTCACATCACAAAGTTTATCTCACAACTGTTTGCTACTTTTCACGTCCACAATTTCATCTGAAGACTTTTTGTTAGTTTCACATCCAATATTTACTCTGACGAATTTTGTTAGTTTCGCGTCCACAATTTACCTTGGCGAATTTGTTTTATTTTTACATCTAGAACTCCATCTGCCAATTTTTTGTTAGATTCACATCCAGAATTTAATTTGACGACTCCTTGTTAATTTCACAATAAAAAATTTAACAAACGGCACGCTGATAGTTTCACATTTAAAATATTTTCTGACGACTTTTTGTCAGTTTCACGTCCAATATTTCATTTGACGACCTTCTGTTATTTTCACATCCAAAATGTCATCTGACAACTTTTAGATAGTTTCACATCCACAATTTACGCTGACGACTGTTTGTTAGTTTCACATCCTCAATTTATCGGACGACATTTATTTAGTTTCACATCCAATATTTACTCTGACGACATTTTATTTTTTTGACATCCTCAATTTTCTTTGACGACATATAACTACAGTAGTTTGAGTAGTTCCACATCAGAGGTCACAATCAGGTACCCGAATTCGTATCCGACCGTTAAATGACCGCCCGCGTCGGACCCGGAACGGATTTGGGTGACAAATATTGGGGGCCAGTCGGATGTGGCGGGTGATTAAAAAAAAAAAAAAATTTGGGTACGGTTGGAAAAGCAAAAAACGAAAAAAATGAAGGTTTTGTACTGTCCATGCTATCCAACATTATTGTACTTTCTACTCTTGTTATCGTGGATGGTAGGAGGGAGATGTTCCATTAATTTTGTACATATTCGGGTACAGATGGGTATGAGTAATCGAGAGAAATCGAGTTTCGGTTAGCTTTTATTTTCATGAAAGCGTATCGGGTAACGGGTTAACAATTTAGGGTATGTCCGGATGTAATCGATACTTTGACAAAGTATTTGGACTGTAGTAAAGATTCTTTGTACTACTTTGAAGAGCGTCCCAATGTGCGAAAATGAAATCGGAACTTTGAAATGTGATGGTTGTAGACGTAGGTACATCTTGTGACGGTTGAAGACGACTACGAAATTTCTGACGATTAGTGACGCCAACAAAAACAACGACAGTTGTAGACGTCTAGATTTTTGTGAATTGTAGATGTTTAGGGCTTGGTGACATTGTGACGTCACGCTCACTTGTGACAACGTCGACGTCATTAATTCAATAACTTTCCGCCATGGTTTCCCGATTTCGATTTATTTACTTTTCTCACTCGACTTGCCATTAAAAAAAACCTAAAAATTGTCAAAAAAAATATTTTTTAAAGATCTTTCATTATATACCAATATTGTCGTGTCTCATTCTATAAAGTGTGAGATAAAAGCGATAGTGTGAGAGGGAGAGGGGAGATGCGACGACGGCGAAAAATTATGCGAAGAACCCATGAATGAAAGTGGAGGTCCTACACCCCTGCAATTTTTTTTCCGTACATGCGCGTGACGGGCACGGAGAAAAATAGCGAAGACTCTCCCTCGCCCAAAAAATTTTCCACTTTTGCGGTGCATGCGTGGGTCGTTTTTCATTCGCTGTTTGGGCGGTACTTTAACTAAAATCACCCCCTCGAGGTGATTTTGGATGAAGTTTTTTTATGGGCTGGATTCTCTTGCCCAGGGGTCGAAAAGAGGAAAACGCCAAAATGCGTTCACATGACGACAAACATGCAGTACATTCATAGTATCGAATTGACGTTCACTGTATTGTGGTAAAAATGATTTTCTCGTACGGCTAAAGTTTTTTCTCAAAGTTCCCTAAATTTTAGGGCAAAACGACAGTGAAAAGTCGATACTTTAATACATAGGGACGTACACTTAGGAGCGTGATATAACCCGGTCGGGTATCAGGTGTTCAGATTTTGAAAAAAAAAATTGTCGGTTTCGGGTATCTTAAATTTTGACTTTTGCGACCTCTGTTTCACATCCAAAATTAACTCTTACGATTTTATGCTAGTTTCACATGCAAAATTCCACCGTCTGACTTTTCGTTAGTTTCACATCTAAAATATCATCTGACAGTTTTTTCGGTACTAGTTTCACCTCCAAAATTTACTCTGACGACTTTTCATTAGTTTTACATCCACAATTTCATCTGACGACTTTTCATTAGTTTCACCTCCAAACTTTACTCGATAGTTTAAAAGTAGGTGACCGTACGCTCATACAATATGCCTATTGTATGTAAAACATACAATATGGCCTTAAGACCCATATTGTATTGGCCTCAAATGAAATAAAAAAGTAACAAGGTTGAGTTGCACATGGATTGATAAAGAATTAAACGTCATGTCTAAATTTGAAAAAAAAATCGGACAAAAAAATCTTTTTCTGTGAGTTTTGAGCGACTTTTTATTCAAACCGTCAAATTTGGACGATCTGACGGTTGTTGATGAAAGTAACGATCTAAGAAGATCACATGAAAAGCCAATAACACAACTTACGATAGGAATATCGTCAAATTCGGAGAATCGGACGGATGCTGATGAAATTAACGATCTAAGAAGATCACATGGAAAGCACGTAACACAACTTACGGTAAAAGCGTCCTACAAAAGGCCTACCAAAAAACGCCTACTTTTGAACTATGCTTTACTTTGACGATTTCTCGTTAGTTTCACATCAATAGGTTCATCTGACGACTTTATGTTATTTTCACATCTAAATTATATTCTTAGTTTTACATCCAAGATTTCATCTGATGACTTTTCGTTAGTTTCGCGTCCATAATTTCATCTGACGACTTTAATTTAGTTTCACATCTAGAGTTTCTTCTAACGACTTTGACGACTTTCCGTTACGCTCACATCAGAGGTCGCAAACAGTCAACCGAAATCGTGACCGACCGTTAACCGACCGCCCGCGCCGGATCCGGAACGAATTTGGTTGCCGAATTTTGGGGGTCGGGCGGTTACGGTCGGTTGATTCACCAGGAAAAAAAAAACGGTCGGTTACGGTCGGTCAACCAAAAAACCAAAAAAAATAAAAATTTTGTACTGTCCCTATAATCCAACATTCTTGTACTTTGTACACTTTAGCATCGTGGAAGTACGTGACATCATGATTACCGTCGCAAATGTGACACGGTACTGTAGTAAGCTATTTATTTTGCAAATCAAATGGAACGCAACAAAGCGTCGCAAATCTGACACGGTAGTACACTATTCATTTCGAAAATCTTAGGGAACGCAACAAAGCGTTGCAAATCTGACACGGTAGTACAATATTTATTTCGCAAATCTTAGACAACGACAAAGCGTCGCAAATCTGACACCGTACACCGCCAATTGTTATTAGCGTTGTGTACACTATTTCCGTCCCGTTTTTTTTTGAAATTATTCTCCGTTAGCGTAGTTCATTCTATTTTTTTCTGTAATCTATTTTGGGTTAATTTTCAAGTACCGTACAAAACGGAAGTACGTCATCCTTTAATTAGTATGGTGTACGGATATTGTCAGGCCGTACATAATTGTACTTTTTTAAGTAAAAAGGTACAATTTATTATGTTTAATAGCCACGGACGCATGAGAATGTGCGGTCTTGGAAGGGGTTCAATCCGGGACCTAAAAAAATACGTTCACACTTATTAGACCAACGACCGTATTGTCAAAATGTGAACGACAAACAAATACGTGTGTGGAAAATCACTTTTTCAGTAAATGAATGTAAATGTCGCGGCGGCGTATAACTGTAACCTACATATATATAATTTCAACACCGAGTAGGTTTTTTGTAAGCAGCTATATTTACTATCAATGCTATTTTATGGTTATGGTTCATTTAGCGTAAAAGTTTATTATATTAAGGTGAAGATGGTCCCATTTAGTATAAATGCACAATGTAATATGGTGTCGAACATAAAATAAAATAAACGTTTACGTTAATACGGGGTTGATATGTCAAAAAATACTAAATTAAAGTTGAAATTTGTATTTTTTAGAATAAAACAACATCATTTGGCGTTGG
>JBBHKE010001268.1:120545-138259 GCA_037447655.1 Zygnema cylindricum | reverse complement strand
ACTAGAGGGTTTAGAGAGGGGTTTAGGACTTAGAATATTTCTGGTAGGTAGCTGCCTCTCCCAGAGAGCACCTTGTATAAATGGCAAACTTTGGCCAGCCATAACTATCAATTCAGTTGACCAAATTTAGTGATTCTTTTTGCTCCGGACTCAGGGGAGTCCACGCTACACAGGGTTGTAGACGGTCAGAGTTATTGCCTGCTTGGGTGGCTGCATTTCTAAGGGAAAGTCAAAGTGGGGGAATGTGTCCAAATCTCATATTCTAACTTTGCATTCTGTGGTGGAACTGAGCACACAGAAAGTCTTCCTTCACAGGGGTGAAGCTTTAATGGGTTTTTGATTGTCAAGGGGTCAATTATTTGGGTTTTTAATCAACTTGAAGTCGGCACTATCTAGATTAGCTTCTTTTGGACCTGCGAATTCTGTGTGGCAATGGAGCCCATAAAATTTCAGGACTTAGGGGATTTTGGTAGATAACACCTCTCTCTCTTAGGGAGCTTGTATAAACTTGGCATTTTTGCCGACCCATAACTTATCGGCTGGTAGGCCGTTTTAAGTGATTATTTTTCCTACACACTCAGGTGAGTCCAGGCTGCACAAGGGTGCAGTCAAACTGTCAGTGTGCTTCTTAAGTAGCAGTGGTCGTGGCTTGAAGTGGGTTAGTGAAAACTATCTAGGGGCTTCTTGTATTCTATGGTCTAATGGAGGACACATAATTTCAGCTGAGGCAGCCATGGCTTTATTACTCTCTCTCTCCTTGCGTGACAACAACAAGTATGGGGGATAGATGAAAGGGGTGGAAGCAGGCTGCCTGCGCTTTTCTTTTCTTTTTCTACCAAACAATTCAGACCTAGAAAATACTCTATAAATCTAGTGATTTTCAACACCACCTTATTTTCTAGTCTAATTTTACCTTTTCTTTTAATCCACATTTTCCCCTACAATATTTTAACTAAGGAGAGGGCACAGGTTTGGTCATCATGTTAGCCACCATCTCTTCATGAGACCTATACACAAGATTCACAATTTTATTTTCAACTTTTTTGGCTAACATACCACATACAATATCTTTTAGTGTTCGGTTCAACGTCTCAGCTACACCATTTTGTTCCGGGTTATATGGTACAGCTTTCTAGTGATGAAATCCCTCATCTCTCAAGTATGCCTCAAATTGGTTAGTGGTATATTCTTCCCCATTTTCACTGTTTATTCTCTTAATTGGGGTTCCTTGCAACTTCTCACTCCAGGCTTTATATTCTTTAAAATAAGTTGGTGTTTTAGACTTTGTTTTTAGGAAGTAGACTCTAGAGTATCTAGACAAGTCATCGGTTGTTTTCAACATAAACCTCTTCTCTCCAACCAAAGGTACTTTTGCAGGTCCCCAGATATCTGTGTGGACGAAATCTAGTACTTTCTCACCCCTATATGTGGTGGCTTTGGGAAGAAGAAGTCTGTGAGCATTACCTTGAGCACAGCCACTACAATCATCCATCATTTCATTATCCCCAAACTGAATGCCTTTTACTACACCAAGCTTCTTTATTTCCCTCAACTTATCAAAATGCACATGCCCGAACCGCTTATGCCAAATCATCAACTTTGGAACACCAACATAGTAAGCATTCTTTTCATTACTCAGGTTAAGCCTAAACATTCTTTGGCTACCCTTATCTGCCGTGAAGTAGACTTCATCCCTATACTTAGTTGTAAAGACTCCTTTTCTAGTAAAGGTATCAAACTCTTTGTCATCTAACACAAACATAGAGACAAGATTTTTACTCAGCTGAGGAATGTAGAGTACATCTGAGAAAGTGAGTATAGAAGTCTTACCCTCCACTAAGACTTTTAGGTCTACCGACCCCAGTAGATATGTAGTAACCACTCTCCCATCCCCATACTCTATCTCTACAGTAGGGATCTTTCTTAACTTAGTAAAGCGATGCTTATCACGACACATATATATAGATGCACGTGAGTCGATGATCCATCTTCTTGTGGAGCTTTTTGAATTGCTCCAATAACACACTTTTGTTTTTGAGGGATCTATTTCTCCTCTTGATTCTCGTCAAGAAAAAGTTCCCCGTTATCCTGTTGATATTTGAGTATTTTATAGGTCTGTATTAGGATAGAAAAAGAGCTGAGGCGGTCTGCCTCTAACTCCCCTTTCCAAGCCCCCATACTTGTCGTAGTCACTGAAGGCTGGATAGGGAGCTAGAGCCATGGCTGCCTAGGCTCTCTAGAGAAGACAGGGGGTAAATTATGTAGTCTTACCAAAAGTTGGTTGACGGACCCAGGAATTGATCCTGGTACCTGCCGTCCATCAATCCGCGTTAGCCGTTAGCTCTAGCCGTTATGTCTAGAACAGATATTACGATATATAGGGTTTGACAAATATATAAATCGTTATATGTAGATTAATCCGTTTAACAGCTAATAGATACTTAGTACATAGATACAGTTTAGTTTAGTACGAAGTACGGAATGGGGGCAGAACGGATACCACGCATTTGTTTCGATAGCGAAACAAATACCGCGCATTTGTTTCGACAGCGAAACAAATACCGCGCATTTGTTTCGATAGCGAAACAAATACCGCGCGTCGAATTTCAGCGGCTACGATTATAGCCGGTCTTGATCGGACGGCCACGATAGGCGCCGCGATCACGGAAAAGGCATTTTTTGGCGTTTTACGGTCTTTGTCACGTCAAGTGACACGTGGCGTGATAACATTGGACTACGGGAATTCCGGAGATTACAGGAACTAATCCTGATTTGACACGTGTCGACATTTTGGCCATGTCGTACAATGGTCGTACAGAAAGTACACCGGCACCTGTACTTTTCTGTACGACACAGTAATTTGATTGGTGCCGTACTTCAGTAGATAGAGTTTTAGAGAGGGAATAGGACTTAGAAAATTTTGGGTAGGCAGCTGCCTCTCCCAGAGAGCACCCTGTATAAATGGCAAACTTTGGCCAGCCATAACTATCAATTTACTTGACCATTTTCAGTGATTCTTTTTGCTGCGGACTCAGGGGAGTCTAGGCTACACAGGGGTGTAGTCGGTCAGAGTTTTTGTCTGCCAGGGTGGCTGTATTTCTAAGGGAAATTCAAAGTGGGTGAATGTGTCCAAATCTCATATTCTAACTTTGCATTCTGTGGTGGAACTGAGCACACAGAAAGTGTTATTTCACAGGGGTGAATCTATATTGGGGTTCTGACTGTCAAGGGGTCAGTCACTTGGGTTTATATTAACTTGGAGTCGGCACTATCTAGATTAGCTTCTTTTGGATCTGCATACTCTGAGGGCCAATGGAGGTCTCAGAGTTTCAGGTTATGGGCCCACCATCTAGGGTGCCTATGTTTGATGGAAGAGGCTTCACGTATTGGGCGTTTACAATGGAGGGATTGCTTTTCGAGAAGCACTTATGGGGAATTGTTGCGGGACAAGTGAGATGTCCGCCACCTAGCTTTGGAGGAGCTTACTACGGAGAATCATCTGAGACTGTCCAGAATATCACCCGGAGTTCAGATGCAACGGAAGGTGAAGGGAAAAACCTTTCCGTGGATGGGGAAATAGGGGAGAAGGAAAAAGGGACACCTATGGTGAGGGGAGCTAGGCTCTCAGCTATGGTGCCACATGTAGGGATTAAAACTGAAGAAAATGACAGGAAAATATGGGAATACAAAAACACTATAGCAAAACATCTCATACTTAGATATGTGTCTAAGTCGATAGCTATCACTCTTTTAAGTCTAACCAAGTCTTCGGAGATATGGGAAGCACTAACTCAGATTTATAAGAGTGAGACTATTCAGAGGCAGCAATTAGTAAAACAAGAAATAGATGCCTACGTTTATAAAGGCGGTAGCATGATAGAGTTTTGTAATGATATTGCTGCGTTATATGTTGAGCTTACTAGTGCGGGATATGTAGAATCTGAGGAGAGTAAGATTAATACACTAATTATGAAACTCCCAGATGAGTACGAAAACATAATTTGTCGTATGCAGGCAATGGATGGCTCCTCGTGGACTTGGAGCTTTACCATGGGGATAATTCTTGTGAGGGAAAGCACTTTGGAGCTTCGTAGGGGAAAGGACAGGGTCAATGCATTTTCAGCTGGTGGTGATTGGCGGAATCGTGATGAGAGGAACGGCGGTGACGAGCGGAAGCGTGATGAGAAGAACGGTGGTGATGAGCGGAAGCGTGATGAGAGAAAGAAAGACAAAGGTAAACCTTATCGGAGCTTTGGTGGAAAGAGAGGGAGAGGAAAAGGCACGGGAGCTTTGAAAAAAGGGGTTTGCTTCTTTTGTAGGGAACCGGGTCATTATATGGAGGAATGCCCTTGTTTGGAAAAACTTAGAAGTTGGAATGTGGATGAGGAGGACGAAGAGGAAGAGGAGAAAGAGGATGAAGAAAAATTGGAGCTTCTTCACATCGGTAGAATGGGGAAGAGAGAAAAGTACACAGAAATAGGACGAAGGCAACAGTGTGCTTTTGGAGGTATAAGGGAAGTAAAGAGAGGGGAGATACTTGAAGAAGTTCAAAATATTGAGGATAGTTTCATAAATATTTTGGAAACAGAAAACTGGTCGGAAAGGGAGACTTCAACGGATTCCGAGGAAAGGGGAGAATTAATTCTAGAGGGGGTTTTAAAAGATAGGGGAGAAGAGAAATATTTATTGGGAATTAAAATAGAAAGTGATAGTGGAAAGAATTCCATGGGAGACAGTGAGGGAAGTTCAAAAAATGGGGTAATTATCATGGATAAAAATATGATTACGGAAGATGTAGATCTTATGAGGAACTTAGTGGGGACTAGTGGTTTTTGGGAATATTTGGAGGTGGATGGATTTGACATCACTACTTGGTGTGATGTCTCTTGTGAAGATGTGCCTGTAAAAGGGTTATCATCCGGGTATGTGTTGAAGGATGGGGATGGGGCTGGTTGTTTGAATTTCAAGAGGGAAAGTGGATTTAGTGTGGATGGAAAAGGGAAGAGGTGGATAAAATCTTTGCTCGGGTTGAAGAAAAATGGGATGTTAAATAAAATATGTGATACAATTATCATTTCAGTTCATTTTATCCACTGTGTTAAATACTTAAGTTTTATGAAAGGAAAAGGAAAAAGGAAAAAGAAAAGAAAAAGGGGAGGGGGTGTTTGTTTACTTGTTTGTGGAAGTTAAAAGAAAAATAGACTAGAAAATAAGGGGAGTGTTGATATTTGAGTATTTTATAGGTCTGTATTAGGATAGAAAAAGAGCTGAGGCGGTCTGCCTCTAACTCCCCTTTCCAAGCCCCCATACTTGTCGTAGTCACTGAAGGCTGGATAGGGAGCTAGAGCCATGGCTGCCTAGGCTCTCTAGAGAAGACAGGGGGTAAATTATGTAGTCTTACCAAAAGTTGGTTGACGGACCCAGGAATTGATCCTGGTACCTGCCGTCCATCAATCCGCGTTAGCCGTTAGCTCTAGCCGTTATGTCTAGAACAGATATTACGATATATAGGGTTTGACAAATATATAAATCGTTATATGTAGATTAATCCGTTTAACAGCTAATAGATACTTAGTACATAGATACAGTTTAGTTTAGTACGAAGTACGGAATGGGGGCAGAACGGATACCACGCATTTGTTTCGATAGCGAAACAAATACCGCGCATTTGTTTCGACAGCGAAACAAATACCGCCCATTTGTTTCGATAGCGAAACAAATACCGCGCGTCGAATTTCAGCGGCTACGATTATAGCCGGTCTTGATCGGACGGCCACGATAGGCGCCGCGATCACGGAAAAGGCATTTTTTGGCGTTTTACGGTCTTTGTCACGTCAAGTGACACGTGGCGTGATAACATTGGACTACGGGAATTCCGGAGATTACAGGAACTAATCCTGATTTGACACGTGTCGACATTTTGGCCATGTCGTACAATGGCCGTACAGAAAGTACACCGGCACCTGTACTTTTCTGTACGACACAATAATTTGATTGGTGCCGTACTTCAGTAGATAGAGTTTTAGAGAGGGAATAGGACTTAGAAAATTTTGGGTAGGCAGCTGCCTCTCCCAGAGAGCACCCTGTATAAATGGCAAACTTTGGCCAGCCATAACTATCAATTTACTTGACCATTTTCAGTGATTCTTTTTGCTGCGGACTCAGGGGAGTCTAGGCTACACAGGGGTGTAGTCGGTCAGAGTTTTTGTCTGCCAGGGTGGCTGTATTTCTAAGGGAAAGTCAAAGTGGGTGAATGTGTCCAAATCTCATATTCTAACTTTGCATTCTGTGGTGGAACTGAGCACACAGAAAGTGTTATTTCACAGGGGTGAATCTATATTGGGGTTCTGACTGTCAAGGGGTCAGTCACTTGGGTTTATATTAACTTGGAGTCGGCACTATCTAGATTAGCTTCTTTTGGATCTGCATACTCTGAGGGCCAATGGAGGTCTCAGAGTTTCATATCCTCCTAAGAGGACTCATCCTCGATCTCTCCTTTCACTTTTGTGACCACAAGTGCCTTCTTCATCCCTCCGGAAGAACCCCCTCCACGGTAGTCTTCGAGCCTCAGCTCCGACACCTTGACACAATCCGCTAGGAAATGTCCTGGCATTTTGCAAAAGTTACAAAGACTTGTTGATATTCATGTATTTTCTATGTCTGAATAGGAAAAATAAAAGGAGAAAGTTAGCAAAGGCAGCCTGCTTCTCGCTCCACTCTTCTGTCCCCATACTTGTTGCAGTTAGTGAAGACCGGAGAGAGAGAGCTACAACCATGGTTGCCTATGCTATCCAAAGGAGACAGAGAATATGCTAGATTCTCAGTGTAGTGTATACCAAAAAGTGGTTGTCGGCACCAGTATTTGATCCCGGTGCCTACATGTTGTCAAACTAGCTAGTATCCGTTAGCTTTATCTTATAGTATAGGAACAATGCTGAGATGTATATGATACGATAAATATTTAAGTACATCCACGTTGAAGATTCCATTTAACTAATAGAAAGGAATCTTCAACAAAGAACCCACATTACCTTATATACCGTACGAAACAAATGTTACGGACATTTATTTCGAGGGTCCGTATCAAAAGCCGAATTTGATCGCAACCATGGTGCAAGCCGGGATTTCGGAACGGCCGTCTTTGCGTTTTCGGGGGCTGCCACTCCGGATGACATGTGGCAATTGTGGAGGATGTGGAGGATTGCCGGATCTACAAAACGCGAATTGACAAGTCTAGATGTGACAAATGTCACATTATGGCGATGTTGTACAAGGACCGTATAGAAAGTAATCCGGCACCTGTACTTTCTTCTATGGTACAGTCCTATGATTGGTACGTACATCAGTAGAAGGGGTTTTAGAGAGGGAATATGACTTAGTATTTTTTCTCGTAGGTAGTCTCTTCTTTGAGAGAGCACCTTGTATAAAAGGTTAACTTTGAGCAGCCATATCTAACAATTTACTTCAACATTTTCAGTGATTTTTTTTGCTGCAGACTCAAAGGAGTCCATGCTACACAAAGGTGTAGTCAGTCAGTGTTTTTGTCTGCCACTGTGGCTGCATTTTTAAAGGGAAGTCAAAGTTGGTGAATGTGTTCAAAACTCATGTTCTAACTTTGCATTTTGTGGTGGAACAGAGCACATTCAGAGTCTTATTTCACAGGGGTGAAGGTGTATCGGGGTTCTGATTGTCAAGGGGTCAATCATTTGGGTTTTTATCAACTTGAAGTCGGCACTAACTTGATAAGCTTCCTTGGACCTGCGAATTCTATGGGGGGAGTGGACCCCATAGAATTAAAAGACCCTTTGGGGGCCTCGGTCCTCCACACTGATCTCCCTCCCCTTTGAAGAGTTGTTTCAGATCCTTCCCCTATCGGTTTCCTCTTGCAGCTAAAGCTTGGATGCTCTTTCCCCCTCACTCTCCCTCTCCCTCTCCCTTCCCCTCTTCCTCTCTTTTCCCCCCGTTGTTTCTTTCTCAATTCTTCTCCTTCTCCCTCTCCCTCTCCCTTTCCCTCTCCTTTCCCCTTTTCCTTTCCCTCCCCCACTCTCTCTACCTTCAACACTCTTCCTCCGTTTCCCTCTCCCTCCCTTTCTCCCTCTCATTTTTCCTCTCTCTTTCCCTCTTGTTGTCCTTTTCCTTCTCCCTCTCCCTTTCTCTTTCGCTCTCCTTCTCTTTTTCCCTCTCCCTTACCCTTCCCCTCTCCCTCTTTCTCTCCCTCGCCCTTCCCTTCTCCCTCTTTGTTTCCCTCTACATCTCCCTTTCCCTCACCCTTCCCTTCTCCGTCTCCCTCTCCCTTCCCCTCTCCCCTTTCCTCTTCCTCTCCTTTCCTTCTTTCTCTCCCTTCTCACCTCCCTCTCCCTTCCCCTCTCCCTCTACCTCTCTTTCTCTTTTCCCTTTTCCGTCTCCCTTCCCCTCTCCTTTTCACTCTCCCTCTCCCCGTTCCTCTCCCTCTCCCTTCCCCTTCCCCTCTCCCTCCCCTTCTCTCTCTCCCTCTCCTTCTCCCTTCCCCTGTGTCACTCCCTTACCTTCTCCCTTCCCCTTTCCGTCTCCCTCTCCCTCTCTTTCTCCTTTCCTCTCTGTCACTTCCTTACCCTCTCCCTTCCCCTCTCCCTCTTCCTCTCCCTCTCCCTTTCCTCTTCTCTCCTTCTCTATCTCCCTTTCCCTTCTTCCTCTCCCTCTCTATATCCTTTCCCCTCTCCCTCACCTTTCCCCTCCCCCTCTCCCTACCCTTCTCTCTATTCCTCTCCCTCTCCTTTCCCCTCTTCCTCCCCTTTACCCCTCCCCCTCCCTCACCCTCTCCTTTCCCCTATTCCTCTTCCTCTCCTCCTCCCTTTCCCTTCCCCTTCCCCTCTCCATCTCACTTCTCGATAACACCGACACTAATATATTTTGCCAATATATAATATATATATATATATATATATATATATATATATATATATATCGATTATCGAAATGTTGAAAAGAGATGCATATGGGTTATTGGCAAATGCCTACCACGTAAAATATCTTTTCTCCAAACACGCTTGTTAAATTATGGATCTGACGGTTGTGATTGAAAGCCAAGATTCTCACCTTTCAATTGGTCGTCTCCATGTGAAAATCGGATAAGTGTGTATGGAGAAAATAAAATCGAAGTGGCAAAAAGTTATAAACACTACGAGTATTCAGGTTTTTGCTGACATTTACCCACACAGTAATACAAAACATCGTACATGTCTGTCATCTCCAAAAATTATTAATAATGATTCATGGTTTACAGTATAATCAAAACTACACCTTTTGTTGCTTTTAGAGTACTTTCGCATATGCTAAAGTTACAGTTATTTTCAATCGCTTTCTTATATAACTTAGAAAAAAACAAGAAAATTCGTAGACGTACCAAAAAAATGAAATTACCATTGTACAAGTTGTGTTACCTTGAAACTTAAGTTGTGTTACCTTGAAACTTTATATGTATTGCAGTTTGTCGTCTAGCACGACGCAGTTCGTCGCTTAGCGCGTTTCGACCCACTTTCGCGTCCTTCCAACTCATCTTCAAACTTTATATAGTGAGGTGATTTTAAATAAAGTTCTATGAGGCGAGCGAATAGGCTGATGTTGTCGCATGTGTTGGAAGTTTCGGACAAATTTTGTGAGCGGAGTACCAAAAAAAAAACCCACTGCACGTTTCCAGCCTATGCGTGACATTTTTCCCTGCGTTTTTTTCTGTACATGGGCCGTGGAGGGGTCTCGACCAACGGACGCCATTTCGCAAAAGCGAAGTTTGTGAAAGCGCCTCTCTCTCTCTCCCTCTCCCACTACCGCATCTATCTCACAATTCTTGCAATGAAAAACGTTATTAATGGTATCAAATGAAAGATCCCTAAAAAAGATTTATTTTGACTATCTTTGAGCGTATTTTGATGGCAAGTAGAGTGAGAAACAACTAAAAAAACAAAATCGGGAAACCATGGCGGAAAGTTTTAGAATTTGTGACGTCGAAGCTGTCATAATTTGAGCGTGATGTTAAAATTTCACAAACCCTAAATATCTACGATGTCACAAGTACTAGACGTCTATAACCGTTGCTATTTTGTAAACGTCATCAATTGTCGCGAGTTTTGTAGTCGTCTACAACCGTCACAAATTACACCCACGTCTACATCTGTCACAATCTAAAGTAATGGTTTGTTTTCTTTACATACGAATGCTCTGAGAAGTAGTACGGAGAATCTTCGCTAAAACAAAGTTTCAATACTAAAGTTTCGGTTACATGCGAAGGCACCCTTAGTGTTAATGTTTTTTCTTCATGTACACCTTTTTTTTTCCGTGCACCTTAATCGGACGGTCGCTTATGAATTGAATGATTCTCACCTTTCGATTGGCGCAATATCGTACAGGTGTGCACGATGAAACGTTATGTTTAGTCTCAAAAAAATCATCAGCACTAATAGTGATACATGGACTTCTTACCTTTCCTGTACACCGCGAATCGTAATTAGAGTAATGAAAAAATTAGAGTACAAAAACTAAAAAAATAAATTAGAGATGAACGCTAATTTGTGTGATAGAGCTGTTTCAACTATGAAGTTTACTCTAATTTGGCATGCCAATATCCTCTACTGGAAATAAGGTATTCGTACAGAATTTGGCAAAACGTACAGTTTATTGTCACTTTGACGTTTGCATTACGCAGTTTGTTAAAACGCAGTTACATGATAACGGCCTGTATTAAATCATTATTTGTACTTTTTTACTTCATAAAGTACAATTTTGCACGGTCGGAGGTCGTCCGTACTCCACACTATTTAAAATGAACATCTATTAGAATTAAAAACGCTAATTAAACTTTACCTTAAATAGAATAATGAAAAAATTAGAATCATTTACTCTATTTCATGTGATAGAGTCGAAATTTCGAGCGACCGAATTAGAGTAATTTACTCTAATTACGATTCGCGGTGTAGCTGTTCAAGTGCGAAATCGCAAATAATTCACAAGCACATGGAACCGTTATACTCCCACCTTTGTAATTTTTTGTACGCAGCCCCTACTTATAACGCTGTAACTTGTAACAGTGTTAGAAATGTACGATCGTATTTCTGTTCTGTCGTCATACACGTACGTTATCAGACGTCATGCCGTACGCGTCTGTACTATTTTTGTCTTCTCCAAAAGCTAAAAGAAGCTTCGATGATGTTCGGAGCTTCTTCGAAAGTACAGTACAGTACAGATTCCCTTATCCACCAATCCTATTGCTGAAGAAAAGCCGTTTTGTGTTTTTTTTTTTCTTAAGTTTCACTTCTATGGACAATTACAGTACGGCGTTCTTTAAAATACAGTGCGTTCTTGTTTCGTTTATTTTTGTTCGACCTTTTAAGTTTTAATTCCTCCTCCTCTTCTTATTTTTTGGCAACCATTGTTGACCTAGATTTACCTTTATTTTTCTTGCAGTTGTAGTGTTTTTTTCTGCTGGTTTTCTTCAAGAATCATGTTTTATTCCACCAGAGCGCAAAACACAATCTAAATTCTATCGGAAAATTGTTTTTTTCAGTCTCTAAATTGGCTTTCATATTGATAGTCCAATTAGAGTATCTTATTTTTCTTCTCTCCTCGTTTTACATCGCTCACATGGTATTAAGCTCTGCTCATAACCTTTGAAAAAGAAAATAATGAAATCCATTTCAAATCACATGCAAACTTTTCTCAAAATTTAACCTAATTCTTTGTAAAACTCAAACCTCTTTTTAGGGAACCCTAATTTACCTTATAAACCCTAATCAAACCTTGCCGAACCCTACACTCTGTAACCCTGTCCAGATATTATATCCTCCAGTGGGACTCAATTTCAGCATAATCAAATTATCAAACCCTAATCCAAACTCCACACCTTTTCCAAACCCTAAAATCGTTTTTACTCCTCAAACTCCGAACCGTCATTCACCTCATGCACTTTCCCTTCCTTTCCCCTTCCCTTCCCTTTTCCCTTCCTACCCCTTGTTTGCTCCATTCCTCCACTTGTTTGGCTATACTCAATGTTTTTTATCTCTAATGATTGTTATTAAAAGTACACATACTCTCTATATGTAATCAACACACAATTCTACAAGGCTCCTCTATAAATTTTTTTTTACAGCGTATAAATTTTCTGTATATCTTCCCCAAACTATCCAAACACATTTTTTTCACATTCTCTTCTCCGTCCATTTCTAATCCTTTCACAATCTACACAATCACCTCCATAAACCATAGCAGTTCACCCTAATTTTTTTTACCATCCCGTCAACGCATGTATACGTTCCTTCAACTATTTCTTAAAACCCTTTTTTGAACCATTTTTTAAAGCACTCCCTAAACCATACTTTAAATAGTGCCTTAAAATTCTCCTCATAACGTTCCTTAAGGCGTTTCTCATTCTTTAAAACGTTTTCCAAATCATTTTTCTGAAAACAATCCTCCAAGCATTTCTTTAAACATTTTCGAAAACTTCCTCAAAACGTTTTTGTTAAGCAATTCATTCCTTAAAATCATTCCTTTAAACTATTCCATAAACTCTCTTAGCTCTCCTAACCCTTCATAAAGCCCTCCTTCAAACCTTCCTCCAAAACCTTCCTCAAAACCTTCTCTAAATCCCTCCCAACTCTCCTTAATTCCCTTCTTATCATCGCTCAGGGTGCTACGATGTCGGAGCCGAAACGAGGCGTGGGACAGGAGGTCTTGGGATACGTGTTGAGTGCGGCTCTGAGCACGGCAGTAGTGGTCTTCACCGCCTCTCTCTTCGACCCCACGAAGCAGCAGACCAGGCAGCAGGCGGAGAGGAGGAAGCAGACAGCTCTCAGGCTGGGGAAGCCCAACCTCGTGCTCACACCGTATGAGGTGGGGAAGGAGAGGGGGGCGGGAGAGAGGGGAGGGGGGGAGGATTTCTTTTTTTTAGGCAGGTGTCAAATTATAGAGTTATTTTATGAGATCGCATTTGACCACTGGAAGTTTCCCTTCCCACTTCCACTTTCATCTCCTACCTCACATACTTTTCCACCTTCTTCGACCACTTTCTCTACTATCCTTACGTCTCGCTCTCACTCTCTCCCCTTCTCTCTCTCCTTGCTCTCCTTCTCTGCAGGAAGCAATAGTGCAAGACGTAGTAAACCCGGCCGATATAGAGGAGGGATTTGATGCCATAGGGGGCCTGGAGGGAGTAAAGGAGGAGCTTCGACATCTTGTCATTCTCCCCCTGGACAGACCTGAGATTTTTGGATCTAGACTGCTCAGGTGAATACAGGGAGGAGAAGGGAGAGAGTAAGAGAGAGAAGAAAGGAGAATGACCTTGACCTTGCTAGTGCTTGCACCCTGCCCCCCCCTCTCGCTCTATCTTGCTCTTCCCTCTCCTTTGCCCTTCAGTGTCTATCTCTCACTCGTTTTCTTGCGCTCTTTCGCACCATCCATCGTTTACGTGCTCTTTTTAAACTTTCTAAGTCCTTTTATTGCCATCCATTCTCTCTCTGGTTCTTTGTCTACTTTTATCTTTTAGATCACACTCTTGCTGTCTTTTTCATTGACTCTTTTCTTTTCCCCTTTTCCCTCTCCCGCTCCCACTTCCTCTCTCTCCTTTCCTCTCCACTTACCTCCCTCTTCCCTCTTCTCCCCTCTTCCCCCCTCTTCCCACCTCTTCCCCCCTCCTCCCCCTCTTCCGCCCTCTTCTCCCTCCCATGTCTGTCCTGCTCTCCCCGTCCCTCTCTCTCCCTCTCCCCCTCGTCTTCCTCACTATTTCTGGTCTGATGTGTCTTTCAGGAACCAGAAGGGCATCATGCTCTATGGTCCCCCGGGAACCGGAAAAACTCTTTTGGCAAAAGCTTTGGCAAAGGAAGCTGATGCCGCTTTTATCAATGTGAGAGTCGCCAATCTTATGAGCAAATGGTTTGGAGACGGTCAAAAATTGGGTAAGTTTTTGAAGAGAGGAAGCAATATAGAGAATGAGAAATAGAGAAAGGAAAGAGAGAATGAAAGTGAGAATGGAAGACAGAGTGAAAGTGAGAATTGAAGAAGGTAATGAAAGAGAGAATGAAAAAGATGGTCAAAGATAACGTATGTTTTTGAAAATTTGAAGAGAGAGAGAAAGAGAGGGCCAAGGAAGTTAATATGAGAGTGGCCAATCTTTTTATGAGCAAGTGGTTCGGAGACGGTAATTTTTTTTTTTTAAATCTGAAGAGAATCTCAAGAGAAAGACAAAGAGGAAAAGGGAGAACAAGAGAAAGATAAAGTTGAGGGAGTTAATGTGAGAGTGGCCAAACTTATGGGCAAGTGGTTTGGAACGGTTTTTTAAATTTGAAGAGAAAGAGAAAGGAAGAGAAAAAGGGAATAAGAAAGAGAGGTCAGAATGAGAGGATGAGAAAGAGAGAGAGGGGGAGAGAGAGAAGAATTTGAAGAAATAGAGAAAGAGAAAGCGAGGAAGAGAATGAGAGATAGAAAACGAGAAAGAGAGAAGGAGAAAACAAGAATCTTGAGGAAGCTGAGAATTTTTTGACTATTTGATTCGGAGATGGGGGATTTGAAAGTTGAGAGGTTTTTGAGTTAAATTTGATACTGGAATGCCAGAGAAGGAAAGTTGAGAGTCTGTTTTTCAGAGCAAAATGAAATTGGAAGGCGCCTTAAGGGGTTTTTTCAAGGTTTATTTCAAAATTGAATGGTCTTTTAAGTTGAAATTTGGAATAATATCAAATGTGTTGAATATGCTAGATCATTTGGATTCTAAAGAAAGAAAATAGATCATATTGTAGAACAGATTCTGTCCATTGAATTGTGAACCACATGTAAGGAAAAGAAAATCTTCCCCTGAAATGTGCTAGTCGAATGAAGAATTGTCCATTCCAATACATTTTCTTATTTTTGAGGAATCTAGCGAGCATGAGTTGTTTGGTTTGGTTTACCAAAACATTGACAAAAACTTCGTAATAACTTCACCGTAAAACGAAAAACCAACACCAAAACCTCGAGCAAAAACTGAAAACCGTGAACCAAAACTTAAACCTGAACTGAAACGAGATTTAGAAGCAACTCTCTCTTTCACTCTCTCCCCCCCCCCTTAACCTCCCCCTTCCCCTCCTCCCATCCCCCTCCCCCCCCCCCCCTCTCCCCCTCCCCCTCCCCCTCCCTCTCCCCCTCCCCCTCCCCGCCCCTCTCCCCCTCCCCCTCCCCCTCCCCCTCCCTCTCCCCCTCCCCCTTCCCCTCCCCCTCCCTCTCCCCCTCCCCCTTCCCCTCCCCCTCCCTCTCCCCCTCCCCCTTCCCCTCCCCCTCCCCCTCCCCCTCCCACTCTTCCCGCTCCCCCTTGGCCTCTAGCTCTGTTCCGTAATGGCTAACAGAAAACGAGTTTTGGTGCGCAGTTTCCGCTTTGTTCTCTCTTGCAAACAAATTGCAACCGTCGATTATTTTTGTGGACGAGGTAGACAGTTTTTTGGGACAGAGAGGGAATGGGATGGGAGATCACGAGGCCCTCTCTTCTATGAAAACGGAATTTATGGCCCAATGGGACGGTTTCGCCACAAATAGTATGTTATCTTTAGGTTTAGAGGTTTTTCCCGAGCCCTTTTGGGTTGTTGTTGTTGTTGTCATTGTTTTTTTTTTTTTTTCCTGAGTTTTTTGGGTGTTTTGTTTAGTTTCTTGAGTTTTTTGAGTTTTTTTTTTTTAGTTTTTTTGTGGTTTCAGGCTTTCTTTTTTTTTAGATTCATGTCAGTATTTTAAGTTCTTCCCCTGCTTTTTGGAGAATTTTGTGTTTTTTTTTATGGTCTTTTAGGGTTGATTTTATTGTTTTCTATGCTTTTCTGGTTTCTTGGTTGGGCCTGTAAAATTCTCTCTGTCGGTGAAGAAAAGTTTTGGAGTTTTCTGGTTTCTTTTGTTTTTTAGGTCCAGAGTGACAACTTCCAAATTCTAAACCTCCCTTTTTTATTTTCTTATTCTTTTTTATTATTTTCATCTTTTTTTGGGGTATTCACTTAAAATATAGAAGAGTTGTTATTCTTTAAAGTGCAAGAAATTTTGAACCCCACAAATGTCCTGTTTTTTTTTTTATTCTTCCGTTTCATCTTTTCTTACATAGTTTTGTATTCTTTCTGGTCCAAAAGTACTGGCTCCAGACATAACCTCCTTGTTTCTTTTCTTTTCTTTCTCTCCTTTTCCTCTCTTCTTTTTTTTGCTTTCTTGTTTTTTTTTCCTTTCTTTTTTTCTTTCTTTCTTTCTTTCTTTCTTTCTTTCTTTCTTGTTTATATTTTTTATACTGTTTTGGGGTATGTTTGCAGAAAATGCGAGAGTTTTGGTTCTTTGTGGTACAAATAGACCTCAGGATTTGGATGAAGCCATCTTAAGGCGTTTGCCGCGACATTTTTATATCGGGCTGCCCGATGCAGCTGCCCGAACAAAAATTTTAAACGTTTTTTTGAAGGTAATCGGGCATTTTGAACTTTTTTCTTGAAGGTAATTGGGCAATGTAACATTTTTATGAAGGATAAGTCATTTTATATGTTTGGCTTTAAGGTATGAGGGATTTTTAAACGTTTTTTTAAGGTCTTAGGTAATGTTGTATATCGGTGGTTAAACCTACCTGATTTAAGGGCTCATCTATTGAGCTGTCCAGGTACTTGATATTATTGATACCTCATCCCTAAATGTAAACTGCCGATAAATTACCGTGTTACCGTGTATGTTCGTTTTTTTTTCCGTTATCTTGTTAATTCTGTAACAAATATGTTCCAGAATAGTTAACTGCGGCGTACTGTACTGAACCTTGCAATTTTTCGCACGCGCGAGCACGCTGATTGGGGCCACACCTCGTTTTCTCCGTGCGACCGTATGTTTAGGGTTATTTTATTTCTGTCTTGTTTTTGTTTTATTATAAAAAAAACACAAAACAAACCCTATGACCCTATTGAGATACTCGATTACGGCGTGTGGGACTTTTACGTTACGGTGTGGACACAGTGACACAAGGTTTTCTTAACTACTGGGCCTTGTAACGAACCTAGGCTGTACTTCACGGTTTGTACTGCGGATATGTACCGGAATCTTTTCGTCGTGGGATTTTTTAGGGTTTTTTACGGTTTTTCACAAATTTGGATAATGTTTGCCACCATAACCTGATTATATGTAGGTATATGTGTGTAGGTATATTTTTAGGTAACTAATCTGACTTACATATCTTACGACTCTTATTTTACTCTTCTGTTACTCTTCTCTTATTCTTCCTTTTTTTATCTTACTTGTACTCTTTTATTACTCTTCTTGTACTCTACTTTTACTCTCCTCTTTCTTTTCTTTTTCTCTTCTTTTACTCTTTTCTTACTCTTCTTTGACTCTTCCTTTACTCTTCTTTTGCTTTTCTTTTACTCTTCCCTTTCTCTCCTCTCTCTCCTCTCACTCTCCTCTCACATACACTCTTTTTACTTCTGTTACTCTTCTCTTACTCGTTCTTTCACGAACTTTTTACAAAGCTTTCCCTAATCATCTAACGACCCTTTTACCACCCTTTCACAAACCTTTAACAAACCTCTTCCAAACCGTTTCCAAACCTTTCACTAACATTTTCACAACTTTTACGATCTTTTACGAGCTCTTTCAGGACGAGAAGATAGAGGAAGGTTTCGATGTCGATGAAATTGCGAAAAAATGCGAGTGATATTCTCTTTTTACCTCTGTTACTCTTCTCATACTCGTTCTTTCACGAACTTCTTACAAAGCTTTCCCTA
>JBBHKE010001268.1:63045-118045 GCA_037447655.1 Zygnema cylindricum | reverse complement strand
AAATTAGTCTTATCATTTTATTTTAATCTCCCAAAAATTCATTTTTTTTTTCAAAAGTATTACTAAGAGTGAAATTATCTCTCATTCGCAATGAGAAATACATAATTTACTTTCTTTTTAAATATTCACCGGTAATTGTCCAGCGGAACTAAATCACTATACTGCAGTTTCCGTAATTCGGTAGTTTCTGTTTCCCAACTTGATCTGAAAAGTTCTTACCTTTTCGAGTCTCTTTGGGCCTATTTTTAACTTCTTAATGAAAAATAATGAAAAAAATTGTTAAAAAAGTACGATGGTAACCATTTGAGTACATGGGGAAAATAAAAAGGTGAATGGGATACTTAAAACTGAAACAGAAAATATGAAAAACTGAATGTGAAGGGAAGCAAACTAAAGAGGAGAAGGAGAGGGAGAGGGAGAGAGGGAGAGGGGGAGAGGGAAGGAGAGTGAGAGGGAGAGGGGGAGGGGGGGAGAGGGGGGGGGAGGGGGGGAGAGGGGGGGAGAGGGGGGGAGGGGGGAAGAGGGGGGGGGGAGAGGGCGGGGGAGGGGGAGGGAAAGGGAATACCGGTTTTGCTCTATTTCGGATCACAAATTTCTTTTAAAAACATGTGATGGTAAATAGCCCTAATGAGATGTTTATTTTGACCCTGATCCAATTTTGAATAAAAAAATTCACATTTTTATTGTAAGATTGGATATGGCACAATCATGATTGTCTTTATTGTGGTACAATTTATATTTATAATATCGTCAATGTGTCATTAGCGATTAAGTGGCAATATTATTATTTTATTATTGTTATTGTTTTTGCTATTGTTATTATTATAAAAAAAGGGGTTGACTTTATTAAAAAGCGCGATGGTAAACCATCTGAGTCCATAGGAACAAAAGGAAGTAGCATTGCTAAAACTGAAAAAACCACATGACGAGGGAAAAAACAAAAAGGAAAATCAAGGCAAAACCGATGAAAATGAAAGCAAAACCCCGCAAACGAAACATCAAAGAAAAAAACAAACACGTAACAAAAAAAAAAAAATCCCAACAGAACTAAAAATCTACTGAAAGCAACCACGTAAGTCCCCGAATCCTGGAGGAGCACGAGGAGGAAGTTCCGAAACACGCCGTCGATCCATAACGGCAATAGACGATCAAAGTAATATAGAAGCCAACACCCGTTGCAGGGCCACGGAAAAACGTTGACGAAAAAAAGAAGCAAGGACTGAAACAGAAGGGCTCCCAAGTCCCCCCGCCTCTCGAACAAGCGCCGACCACAAGTACGGAAAAACTCGTTAATAGCCACACCCAAACAACCAAATATATGACCGCCATCAGAATGAAGCAATCCATAGCGTCGCGACGGGCATAATCACGCTCCTTCCTCTTAGCCACGTCACGGGCAACCACTCCCACATGCTGAGCCGCTTGGTTGACGACTGTAGTTGAGGTAGGGTTTGCCAAAACAATGTCAACAAATGTACGACGCGCACAATCAAGTAATACAAGGTCAATCCGACGCGAAGGAATAATGTTAGAGACCTCCCAACAAAGAGAAATCCCCCCTCAGAAGCGATATTAGCGATGGTGTCTCGAATCGTGTCATGCGCCTGAATCAACTCGCCCCCGTGGAAGCAACAAAGTAAATGGACCCCGTCGGGCTCGAGAACGTGGCCACAGGAGCAAACAAGTGAGCCAAGCAAAGGTGGGTGAGGGAGGCCAAGCCGGAACATAAGGGTCGTCATAAACTGAGCCGGGGTGAAACGAAGAGTGGATAAGATAGGGACAGCCAATAGCCAAGCTCCAGTGCCATGTGCGCCACACGCCACAAGACAGGAAGCGTGCACGCGAAGAATCCGAAGGAAGCGCCTCAACAAGCTCGGATTAATAGCGGCGACAACCCGATCATAAATGGATTCCTGAACACGCGCAACTGATGTCGTAACAAGAGTGGAAAAAATCGGCATGTCTTCGATAGCAGCCGGAGTAAGAGAACATGATGCATCCAAAAGGAACCGTTGGAAGGCGAGCTCACCATCTGAAACACGTGGAACCATGGCCGCAAGAATAGGAGTGTCCCCTGCCAAAAAAAAAGAGACAATAGTGGAAGCAACAAGGCACCAACTTCCCAAATAGGCGGCTGGAGCAATGCGCGCCGTCGAGAGTAACCCCAAACCCTCAGCCGACACAGGAAAAGAGGCTTGGATGCGTGCCGCAGGCCTAGACTCGCGATCAAAAGCTCCACAGCCCAACAAAGTATTGAGGACATCCATAAGGTGATCATCAAAAGCAGAAAATGAGGAGAAAAAGGATAGGGTGGGAGGGGAAGTGCGAGAAAGGAAGGAGGGCATGTCGGGGAAACACCGCGTCAGAAGAGCAAAGGCCACCTAGGGAGCAGAAAGGTGAAAAAGGTCGTCCACGTGGGACAAATCTGACTAAAGAGCGGAATCGAGGAATTTCATGATGTATGGATCTGTACCAAGCAGGCAACCCAACACACGAATGCCTTCGGAAGGAGGAGTCTGAAAACCACGAGGGGGAGTGAAAGGAGGAGGAATAGGACGTGGGGACCAAACAACACACTTAGAGGGTTTGACCGAGAGATTGACTTTGGCCCAACGAGCCTTGAAAAAGTTGTAGGCCGGTATAACTTGGTCCGAAGGACCAATAATGTGTGTGTCATCCGCAATTGAAGGGAAGAGGCGAGAAGGGTAAGCAACTGTGGAAGCTCGGAGAGCGCGGTAATGGGCTAGGGCAAACAAAGGGCCCCCAAGAGGATCGCCCTGACGAGTGCCAGTCTTGGAGGAAAGTGGGACCAAATCATCATCAGTGGAGAAAGAGAGGCTATTGCTCTGAGAATAAAAGGCTATCACAAAAGGAAATATCTGGACAATCGGGGAAGGTGCAGCCATAAGCTCCGAAAAAAATGGCATTTCGATCCACTGTATTAAAGGCATTAGAAACATCCACCTTGAGGACTAACTAATCCGGATAGGCATCTAACAGTGCCCGGATCTTGTGGACCACGGCCTCACAACCCCCTCGAGTTGCCACTCCGAACTAATGAGGAGAAAAATAATCATGGAAAGCGGGCTGGAGCTGGATGCAGATTGCACGGGCCACCAATCGGTACAATACCTCGCCCACTCCAATAGGACGGATTCCCCCATTGGGTTTGGTGATAGCTACGAAGAGGGAGGTTGTGAGGAGATTGCAAATACGAAAAGGGACTGTGCCAGCCGTAATAAGGGAACATATTCGAAAAAACATATCAAAGCCCCGAGCACCAAATTCCGGAGGCAAAACGTCGTGAAATAACTCATAAACAGTGCCTGAAGGACCCCCTGCTGAAATATGTGGAGAAGTTGTAAGGACTTTAGTTAAAGATTCAGGATCGAAGAGAAAACACTTTGTCGGCTCGAAGGTGTGAATAGTGGGGGACTGGGGGGTAAGAGCTGGCGGATGAAGAGCTCAGATTCTCAACAGTCGCACCAGACCGAGGAGCATGATTAAATGGGTGGAGGGCGCGAACCTCGAGAGAGAGCTCACCAACCCGACCCAAATGTACCACACGACGATAGGAGGATGGCACATCTGCAGTCGGAGATGTACGACGTGGTGTGAAAGAAGCACTCGCAACTTGATCCTCGTGCTCGGCATAAAGGGCTCACCAATCGCCTCAAAGGAATCGTCGACATCAAGCCATAGTTTCTCGGGCCCCGCTACCACCGCCACGGCAAGGTAAGACTAGAACCCAAAGTGGGAACATGAAAAGGAGGTGCCAAGGTCCAACATCCGGGGGATCCGAACAAATACGAGTCAAAGGAAAATGGAGGGCGTCCTATACGATAATCCACACAGCCAACGGAATCCGCGTGTATAACCGCGGACGGGGGGGGGCCCAAATCATAAGCTCCGAGCACGTCTAAATCGCGTACAAATGCCAAATCTTCGCTCGTAGGTCCGGACGGGAGTGTTGTGGAAGAAAGGGTACTAGTGGAAGGGTCACTCAGGGCCAAAAATTGTTGACAACTCTTTGTATGTCGGGCAATACCGGCACCGGCCGCGAAATGGTTATGACACCCGGTACATTCTATCCGTGTTGAGGCTTGTGTGCGAGGTTTAGGTGGAGGAGGTGAACAAGGGAGAAGAGGCGAGGATGCACGGCCGGACATGGTCATTGAATGAGAGGGAGAAGCATGGGACGTGACAGAGGGAGAGGAAGGGGGAAATGGGAAGGAGGAAAGGAAATTATGGGAAATAGATGGTGGAAATGGTAGTGGGACGGAACCATGGGTAGGGTGGAAGAAAGGATGCAACGGAGAGAAAGGGGGGATATGGAGGAAGGGACCAAAAGGGGGGGGAGTGGGAAAGGGAAGATGGTTGAAATAGTGGTATGGGGGTATGGGGGGGGTAAAAGGCCAATGGGGAAGAAGGGGGGAGTGTAGAAGTGGATTCCAAAGGAAAATTGGGGGGAGGGTTCACGTGTCGTTGTTTGGTAAAGGGGAAGTGGCTGAGGAAATCGAAAAAAGAAATTGATATTAGAAAGGAAAATAGGGAGGGGGTAGGGGGCTGGTGGGAGAGGTGGGAGGAAGGGTGAGTATCAGTTTTTGGTTGGAGATGAGAGGTGGGTGGAAGGGTGAGTATCAGTTTTTGGTTGGAGGGGAGAGGGGGAGAGAATCAATGTCGAAAAATAGGGGGGGGGTGGAGAGGAAGGGGATGTGGAAAGCGTCTGCTTTGGGGAAGAAATGGGGAGGAATTGCTGCTCGGGGGGGAGGGATAAGATGTTGGTAATGAAAGGGGGGGGGGGAGGGAATTGTTGGGATTTTCTTTTCTTTTTTGCGGTTGTGTGTGTGTGTGAGCGTGTGTGTGTGTGTGTGTGTGTTCTTGGCGTTAGGGTTTGAGGTGTGTGTAATGTTAGTGGGGGGGAAAGGGTTTCTGCCGTGGATTGGAAAGGGAAGGAGTTTAAGGATTACGGAAGGGGGTCGCACCTAGGATTTCGCCCGTAGGGATCCGGAGGTACATGTGGTACATGTTTACGGGGAGCAGGTGATGTCGCGAAGTGGAGGAAAAGACAAGATCTGGAGGTACATGTTTACGGGGAGCAGGTGCTGTCGCGAAGTTATTATTATTATTATTATTATTATTATAATTTTGTTAATTGTATTATTTCGCATTTCGAGTCTCGATGCAAAAATTATTTCGAGTCGAAACTCTTCGCAAGTAGATTGACATCTCTAAAATGCTCGAATGCCTCTGTAAAAAAAAAAAAGGAATTATTTTCCTTTGTCCTTTTGATTAAATAACCCGTAAAGTCTTTTTTCCTCTAGTGGTTTTTTGCTTCTTTGGGTGACTTTGTTTTACGTGCGTTTTTTATTTTGCTATATAAAATAAAAATTTATACTTAATTTGGGCTTCCAATCTACCCATCTTTTTAATAGTTTTTAGTGTCTTTGTTTTACGTGCCATTTTTTTGTGTGTTTGTCTTTTCTTTCGCCTTGCTTTTACATTTTCATTAGGACTTCCCTTCACATGTAATTTTTCAGTTAGTTCTTCAGTTTTGCCATTGCCGTCCCTTTTTGTTCCCGTGGACACTTTTATAATAAATAGGTTTTATACTATTTTTTAGGGTTTTTTTGGGTTTTTTGGGTTTTTAAGGTTTTTAAGGTTTTTTAGGGTTTTAATTTTTTAATCGGGTATTATTTAATATGTAAATATGTTCTAAGGGAAGTAGATAGTTACTCAAAAGGTGTGGAGGTGTGGTGCAAAAACGGTTATATTATTCCCAAATAACGGAGAATTTCCTTTCTATGTTAGCTTTCAGTTTAAACTCTGGAACAGTTTAATGCCAATTTGTGGGAAATTTTGTATTGTGCGTGGTGCAAAGCCAAAAAAAATGTTTTTCGCAAAGTTAAATTGTGAGTCGGTGTTAATAGCTTGAAGAAATAATTAGTATGAGGACTTTTTTAGTGCTGATGATTCTTTTTACAGTCCAAACGATGTGGATGATTGTGAACAGCAAAGAGAATTGGTGCTAAAAAGGAAACACACAGTTAGTATTTATGATGTATTTATGATACATATTTATGGTAGTATTATTTTATGATTTTTTGCTAGTAAAAGTAATCGGGATGAGGATTTGAGTTGTTAACATCGATATAGTCTCACGACAGTGTTCGCATTTGAGAAAAAATCGTTTTCTATCACACTTTCCCTTTCATCTGCATTTTTCTCAAACAACATTTACATCTACAAAATAGGGTTTCTTCTCGATTTCCATTCAATACTCCCACCACCACTTTTGCCTAAAGAGTTGGATTTTGACCCTACGGCATAGTTCCCTCCCTCCTTCCCTCTTTCCCTCTTTCCCAATCTCTTGGCTCTCGCTTTTGCTCATGCAACCGTGTCTTTCAGCTCGACGGCACAAGAAAGTCCATTTTTTTTTTTTTATGTATTTGTTTTTTTGCGTCCATTTGCTTCGGTGATCCCATGGACTGAGAGTTATCAAGCATGCACCACTATACGCGATATTTATGCGACATATTGCTTCTGGAAAGAAATTTCATATCCAATTGCTTTTATTGCTATTATTGCTATTATTGCTGTTATTTAGCTCGATGGTGCCCATCATATTTTTTGTTGTTGGCATATTTTTGAAGAGCTCTACCTCAGTCGCAGTCGTTTGTCGAGCAGCTCAACATGTTGAAGTCACTGCTGTCACTTGACGCTGTAAAGTCAGGAGTTGGACTAAGAGCCTATGGACACCTTAATTTCATTACAGAAGCGATGTAGATATTTGTTTCTCGAGGAGGCTGCTTAAGATGATTTCTTCAGCACTTCTAAGTCAACATGGGTCAACATCCTTTAGAGAGAGGCCATGACAATCTTCCATCTTCAGACCTATCTTTCTATTGTTGCTTCTTATGTTTGGTTTTACAATGAGTGGTAGTAGAAGGCATGCTTTGGTACTCTTGATGCACGGAAGAGTCTCTCTGAACACGTTGGAGACGATTTCTGTACCTGTTCTTATACTCTGCCTTTCAACTCTTACCACCTATATTCTTTCAGTTGGTTCTACTTGCCTCCTGTTTTTCAATTGTCTTCTGACAAATCAGATTTGCCTTTCTCGACTTTGCCCTTTCATCTTCTTCTACACCATTGTACTGGAAAGGTTAAACATCTTGCTTTCAAAGTCTGTTACCCTAATTAATAAATCTAATAAAGATCTTTGGCCAAGTGCATTCCAAACTACAGAAGTTCAAGAAAGGAACTCTTGCCCTACAGATACTCTTCCCTTATATATTTCCCTTATAAATTCCCTTAGGTATTTCTCTTATAAATTTCCCCATTTCATCTGAATATGTTGCCAGAATGACATACTATTGAATCAGGTCACTTTTTCAACACGCATAAGATGCTGACCAAGCCCCTAATACGGATCATCACAAAAAATTGTTGGCAAAAAACCAATGAACATTTCATGACCAAAAAATCGAACGTTAGGTTCCCTCCACCCAAATTCATAGCCTGACTCCCAATCGGCAATAACTATTTAACATTAGAAGTGAATTCGACCATCAGATCCTGGAAGGCGCCTTTCCAATACAAAGACAGACCTACAACGTGGCAATCTACACCTTCGCCATAAATTACCCAAGCTTTGGATGCAACAAGAATCTCAAATGACGTGAAAAAAAAACTTTACTACTAAAAAACCCTTCCCACGGACTAGCTGAAACATCAACTACGTGAACCGGAAAACCGACAAACAAAACATAAAGCCGCCACACATAAACCAGACAAACTTTACGTTGTACCTCACATCCATTCCAAAACAAATCGACATCTTCAAAAAAAGATAGCAGTTCATGTGAGAAATTAACCAAATAAACTGCCCCTTTCACACTCTCCACCAAAAGATTGTGGGCTGGTCACTGCAGAACCAAGTTACCAGAAGTTTTGAGCATTGCCGCTAATGTCCGACGCCTTTTCATTAAATCCACGATTGCCGATCCCACGGCGGATACAGCAGCTACCCCTTTAGTGGCCGTGCATCATACAACAGCATCCAGTTTCCCTCAACAAATGCTTTACTAGTGAGCATAGACGAGCTGGCAAAAAAGCTACGGCGGTTGCCTGTTTTGATAACCTCTACGACCGCACTGCACTTCTTCGCACAAGAAAAAATGAGCAAGCCGAAAAAAACCTCTGGTCAAATGTCTTCTAAGTCAATATTTTTCTTGACAACGGGACTGGCCCATTGTTGCAACTTACTACAGGTGTCTTCACCTTTCACTTTACATGACAGCCCTTCTTGGCGAGTAAAACATACAGGGCAGCTTTCGACTAGAGAACATAATTGAAACAGAAGGCATGAGCAGTTAAGATGTTCCCATGCTCTTTTTTTTTTCCTACATAAACAGCGCCACAGCAACTTTTTTCTATGCACAAGTAGACATGCGCAGTACGGGCCTGAAACAACGTCTCTGATATCCTCTACTGGGCGAGTCTTGCAGACTACAAGATCCCTTACATAGCACATACAAACTCACCACTACTCTCCAAGTCATCCCCCTCTGCTTCCATGTCCTCGTCCTCTTCTCCACGACCACCATCTCCCAAGTACTGACCCACAGGGGCTCCTGTTCCTGCCACTCGAGCCTCCTGCAATATCCGCATGATTTCTTCTATGCTCTGTGGCGGGTGATTTGGATCGTCGTATTGGTAGCTTGGGTCATTGTCGGCCATCAGATCAGCAGGGAGATTCTTCCGGAACCACTCGTGCTGCCTGATCTCAGGCATCGTGATTCTCTGCACATCATCCACCCAGTAACCGCCAAGTGACTGTCAGAATCTGGACGTGTCTCAACTTCCAGAAACTGAACAAAGGTACAAACTTATAGAAAGTCTACCTAGCACCTCTGTTCATTTCTCATTGGGTAAAAACACTACTACTTAAGCACAAACAGTGTTGTCAACTTTAAATTATTCGTGGTAGGAACCTGGATATTTACTAAAAGCTAGAAAAATGTCTGATGGCATCAAAAAACAAAAAGCATGATCTGGAAAAGTGAGTTAACCTTACCCGTACTCCAAAATACTTATGCAGCCACAGAGAATACCAAGAAATAAAGCCACAGTTATACCAGAATTAGCATCGCAAATGCAGAGTATTCAGGAATACACCGCAAAGGTATCAACCTCTTTTTTTCCGGTCAGCCACTGCTGCGAAGGGACATACTGAACAGGTTCGATGAATCAAACCATTGACTGAGAAATCGATCACCGAAAATGTAAGACGTAAAATGAAAAACAAAACAAAGACTACAAAGAGAAACACAGAACAAAATTTTCTTCTAGCATCCGTACCTTAGCAGGATTCGCAGTAAAGATGCGTGACAGAAGGTGTTTGCAATCTGGCGATAAACGGACATATGGTGGGATGACGTATTGGACGCTCATGATACGCTGTGACAAGCAACAAAAGAGGGAAAAAGACGAAACCAACCCGTCATACCTTACAAGGGTCAACAATAAAGATGCAGGACAGCAGGTGTCGGCATTCAGCAGATAGCTGTATTGTGTCTGGGATCGTATACTGCGAAGTGAAGATGCGCTGAAAGAATAAGTGTGCCCCCCCCCCCCACCACCAGCAAGCAGATGCAGACGACGCCAACGTACGTAGACGCACAATTACATGTCACACCACACCCACAACAAAACAGCAGCAAAGCACAAGCCAATACTGTGTCAGGTACAACCCTTTCTTAAGAGCTAGGTCCCCTCCACGGATTCAGCAGCCACAGCTGGAACATCCAGCAAAACAGCTAAGCAGACAGGACAATAATTTTGTGCAAAGAATTAACTTGTGCAATGCAGGCACGCATTAAGTCCTCGAACATAAGAGTGTCATGGTTAAGACACAGCTAGAGGCGACAACATGCACATCTTGGAACTGCCAGACACAAAGTTATGCAAGTAGCAGGCAGATACCTAAAAAAATTGACTACCAGACAGCCTTTCCTACCTCACAGTCCAGAGAAAGGTACAAGACTCATACCCCAATGGTCTTTCGAAAGTTGCGGGGATCGTCGGGGTCCTCAAACGGATATGCTCCTACCAACATCACATATAGTGTCACACCACATGACCAAACATCTGCAGTCTGCGACAAGTTTAAAAAAGGCAGGGCGTCTTTGTCAGCGACTCCTTCATCATTGCATTTCATCGCATGTGGATACATTCTTCACAGTCATCAATACAGCCGGAAACTCACCACCAACACTTTCCTACACATCCTATGATAAGGCATACTAACAATTCAATGAACCTGAACGAAAGAGTAACTATTTGATTGACACAAGGGCTCCATATCAAATCGGATAGTGCCACACCTTCCCATCATATTCCTTCTTCGAAAGCACCTCTGGTGCAATATAAGCTGGTGTTCCAACAGTCGATTTCGGTTGAGAATGGAGAAGAGAGGACTGCACAGTCGACAAGGAACATCTTGTTAAGTACATGACAAATAACAACGACAACATTTTATGCTAAACAGAAACATTATAGAATTGTAGTGAACAATCTTTATCCCAGCAACTACCACATGCAAGATAAAGAGCTATTGTCCACCAGTACCTTGGAATATCCAAAGTCACAAATCTTCAAACGTGGAGCTGGACTGCCATCGAGCAATGTATTTTCCAGCTTCAAGTCGCGGTGACAAATTTGCTGCAGGAAAAAAGGACAGTTACCATCAGTCACTCAGTTCTGGATTGAGCTTTACCGCTGCAGACTTAGTTTGAAGTGCAATATTGAGTAGTCAAGAGGAAATTTACCAATATTGATTCGTGAAAACCCACGAGGAATGACCTTGCAGCTACAAAAGTTTGCAGCACATTACAACCCTAGGAAAGATTTGATCACTATGTTCAGAGGAGAAACGAACCATGGAATGACAGTAGCTGATTCCTGACACCAGCTGTTGGAAGAAAAATCGAGCCTGAACAAGCACGCAAAACAAACCGATAGAACAAACAGTATCAATATGCATACCAGTTACAGAACAAAGACAGATTTTAGCTATAAAAGCCAACAAACGTAAGTTGCATGATACCCTAATTATACATTACTGCAGTAGCCAGAAGTTACGGTTTCCATACCAAGAGAACTAAAACAGAAAAACGTCAAGATTTCACAAGAGAAAAAACAACAACTGAAACAAGGACATGAAGTCAGTGCAGCAGAAATGCTGTGATTACAAAAAGGTGGTAAGATGGAATGACAAAATTCACCTCATCTTCACTAAACCGTCCAGCATTACAAATACGCTCAAACAGCTCACCACCAGCCGCATATTCCATCACAATAGCCAAATGTGTTGGAGTGAGAAGGACCTGTGTGCAGTAATCACGAATGACAAGTCAGACAAACATGCATAAAAACAGGAGGTACAGAACAAGCTGAAAAAGAGAGGACTCAACTAGGAAGTTCTCTAATCATGTTAAGAGTAAGGCTATGCATCAATGAGAATAGAAGAAAAAAAGGAAGCCCTGAAATGAGCTTGTTGAAGTAGCTGAGCAACAACTGAATAGAGATTCTGAGCATCTGTGACTCACTTCCTTGAAGCGAACGATGTTAGGATGGCGGAGTGATCGATGGTTGATAATCTCACGCTGAACATTTTCATCAATCTATTAAGTCCGTCACGTTCATACATACGCAAACAAACACAAACACAACAAAACACACAAGAAATAAGAAAGTTGATGTCGAAGAAGAGTTGCAACACGAGTCATAAAAAGGTTGCTGGGATGTTTCATGCGAACAAAAAGAAACTCCATTCATTCTTGTAGGTGAACAGAGTGACTGCCACCTCCAACAACAATGAAAACTAAAGAAGTGCTCCTCAGTATTTTAGCAAAACCTAGTCATTTAACGCATAAGAAACGCTTCAGAACAAGACTAACAGCAGACTTGTAAAGAAGGCCCTTAAATAAAATCGTCGAGTGTTGACCTATCTCTAGGTCAGGCTCCGAAGCCAGAAAAAAACATACCTTGTCACCTCTTTCAATATACTTGACAGCAACAAGCTCCCTCGTTTTTCTATCTCTCATGAGTCTCGCAACTCCAAAATTTCCAGATCCAATATCTCTTACAAGCTCATACCGCTCCATAGTCCCTATACTCAATTATTTTTTACCCTAATCTACGTCCTCTACGTTTATCTAGTTCTTACTATGCAGCCTTACAAACAAACTAAAATTATACCTGTTTTTGAGACTGTGTCAATAATAAAAGGTTCTCCAAAAAAATAGGCACAAAAGTCGTTTTTTTCACAGATACGCGTTCATGTAAGAGACGTTGTTAATACTACACATAGAGTTCCTTCCGAGTGCACAAGAAAGGTCTAATTCTGGATCAAATCCAGGACGTCATAGCTCCCCTAAGGGCTGAAGCCATCTGCAGACGGTAGGAATGGGACATTGCAGCTTCAACTCTCTACTGCTGGACTCCCTGCGACGACTAGCATACCTCTACGACACAATGCGACGTCGTACAATCCCTTTACGACAATCGATCGAGTGTATGACGTAGGCGATGCGGTGCGATTTACAACGACGCTATCCATCAATAATCAAACTACAGTACAATAGGGAACGCGGAATGGAGCTTGCCACGTCGTACGAACGAACTAGGAAGCCTTGCGATTAGTTTGGACTTCGGAATGCGACGACCGATGTACTTTTGGGAGTCTTGGACCCTGCGACAGAACTGTGCGTATGATGGCAGAGGACTTTTCTGCTTTCATTACAACATCGACCTTTCCAGTTTCCACATGGGAGAGAGCCGTACATTTATCGGAACAGTTTCGATGACGTGTACGAATGTATAGGTTGGCATGTGCCAGAAAAAGCGGAGTGACATCCGGAAATAGTACAGGCATCGCCTCTAAGCGTACGGCATATTTGACATCGGTGGTTACAACAAATGAAAGTACGGCATTTTTTGGTCTTGACTGGTTTGCTTAATGTCCGTACATAAATTTAAGGATCACCGCATAGTCGCATACCGTGGCATCACACTTTACTACTTTAGGGTTGTTTCGTGCATTCATCATATTCCTTCTTGAAATGACATTTGGTTTGTCACATACAGAGATTCGCAAACGAGCCGGAAGTCCATGTTGGTGAATTTTTTAGGTCGGGCTGTTAAAAGTCCAAGCGTATCTTTTGACGTCATCTGGTCCAATAAATTAAGGAGGAGACGAGTGTGCGAACCAATGGGAGCGAGGAACAGCAAGGATTTCACCTCTTGTGATTCTCAAGTCTTCAAGCACCCGTTCCGTTCCGTACTATTGTTCAGTCCCTGCAAGCTACAGTAGATTCTGTGTACTCTTTGTCACACGTACGATTTTTTTCACAAGTGGGGCAAGTCATGAAAATTTTGCGCAAAAAAACTCCCACAGTATTTGACTTCCGTCGTTAGCCGCCCGTTATTCCAGATCCGTTCATCGCAGGATTCGCAAATTCCACATATCCGACAAAAAGGATTCAGTCACCCAAGTGGAAGTCTTACATTAATACACGAACGTCCAAAATAATGGTTTTCGTCGTTTCCATATACCGTACAATACGTACATCGTACGCTTAGAGTTGTAACTTGTAAGCCTTCCATATCGGCAAATGTGTACGGTATGTACATTTATTGCATCGATCAAAATGTTACAGGCTCAAAAAGAAAAGTACGCAAAAGTTATAAAAGTATGAAAAAGTACGATTTTCTGTATAACGACTAAAGCCGTATTAGGCCCGCCTGAGCTCACAATTTACTGTTACCCATCCGCAAAATTCGTTGACAATGGTGGGTATTGTTGAACATTGTGGGAGTGGTAGAGGATGAGAGAGGGGGAGAGAGAGGGGGAAAAAGGGGGTGGGGAGAGAGTGGGGAGGGGAGAGGAAAGGGAGAAAAAGGTCGAGTGGCAAGGAGAGAGGGAGAGGGAGAGAAAGGGAGAGGGGTAGGGGGAGAGGAGGAGAGAGAGAAAGGAAGAGGGGAAGAGAGGGAGAGAGGGAGAGGAGGAGAGCGAGAGGGAAAGAGGAGGAGAGGGGGAGAGGGGGCAGGGGGAGAGGAGGCACGGAGGAAGAGAGGGAGGAGAGAGGGAGGGAGTGGGATATGGAGATTCTTTTATTTTATAATTGTTATACGTTGGGAAATCTAAACTTCACACAAGAACAAAAATTGTTATGTGGAGTAAAATTCACATGCATGTAGTACCGTTCTTGTAATACTCCATAGAAGGTAAACCCGATTAAAAAATAAACTAAAAAAACGTTAAAAAAGTGGGAAACAAAAAAAGAGCGAAAGGTTGGCGAAAATGGACTCGTAAAACTTGTTGGAATGTTTCTTTGAGTTTTTCCTTAGGTTATCTTTTCGAACCTTTTTTTTTTAGTTCTAATGTTTAGTTATGGTGAAACATGGATGTCTTACTTGATGTTATTTTGACAACATTTTCTACAGTTACACTTATATTTCTCACAAACAGCCTAACATGTTTATCACGAAAGTATTAATTATGGAGCAAGAAATAAAATTGAAAGGTGAATCGATAGTGGAAATCCGACCTTTAACTCGAATGTAGACAAAAATTAAAATAAAAAGCCGAAATGGGAGCTTTGACAAAAACATAAACAGGAGAAGATGGTAAAATAGGTGTGCCGAATAAGTTTTTAGTTCAAGCCTTTTTGGAAATTAGGATAACAAAATTATCCTTTTTATGCGCACAGTTTTTGTCATTCAATTTGGGGCACTTCAAGTTCTTTTCCTTTTATTTCTCACGTAGACTTGCAAATAAACAAGATGTGAGCCACTTTCGTTCTTGAGACAATTTCGGTAACTTTTTTTTTTAAACCACAAAAGTTACAAATTTGTCGATCATTTCGGTTTGACCGCAATTGTTATTTACTGTTATATTTTTCAAGCTGTAATTTATCCAATAACAAAATATATATATAGCTTTTTAATATTTGTTTGTATATCGTTTTCAGTTTGGCTTTCACTTTTTCGTCGACTCGTTGTTTTTTCACGGTTGTCGGTGCTTTTGAATAAATGGCATGTAAAAAAATTACATTATATGTTGTTTTATATAAAACATCGCATAGTTTAGAAAGAGCATCGGGGTCGTTTTTTTCCGCAACTTTAATTAATTTTAGGGCATCGAAAATTTTGGTTGCGATTTCAACAATCTTTCTATTGTTTTGTACCCACTTGTTTGGTTAGGTAAACCAAGACGTCAATTGTAACTTAAAAATTTGATAATTTAGTAAAAACAAAATATGTACAAATGTCATTTATTTTCCTTTTTTTAGAGCACGATAGCGATTGAAATCAACGACGTTTGTGATATATACTCTTTAGTGGTTTCAAATACCGCCTTTTTTGTTCATAAAACATTCCACTTGTTATAGCCAACTGGTGCTTTTTATTGTAGTGTCCTTGTTGGACGAAGACACTCATCTCACTTTTTAGCTCTCTGTATAAAAGTCGAATTAGGTCGTCGTTATAAAAAAAAAGTTGTGAAAACGAAAATGTAAAATTATATAATCAATATTGTTTTACCCATAAAACAACCACGCTGAGCTTCAAAAGTGTCAATGATAATATTGATAATTTAAAACAATAAATTCACTGTACTCGTTGGAGACATAATAATTGTCGGGTGCAACGCACAATGTTGTTAATCTTCACCTTTCTCACTCGAAATCTATTTTACGAAAATGTGAACAATTGTACAAAACTAACGTTGTAGTAATTGTTTATTATACAACATACTAATGATTTGTATAGTTAACACTAACTTTTAAGGTCGATTGGACAGTCACGATTGACTCTCAAAATCGTCGTGGAATAGTTGTATTTTTTTTTTTGCATAAGTACATTTGCAATTCTTGTGATATAACATACTATATAATATGTATTAATACAAAACACATAAATGTGTGGGCGATAACTATTTCGTCGTCATCATAAGATATATTGGTGCCATTTTCCGTACGACTATCGATAATATCGATTATCATATTTATCAATATGAAAAAACCTCGATTCACCACTACCAATTAAAAATGTTGGTTTTTTCGAAAAAAAAATATATAAATCTTCGACCGCTAAAATCTAGAAATATAAATTGAGCCACCAACAATGGCAACGCTCAACTTTTTTAAAGCCTTATTTTTCTCACAAAGAGATTATGATCGAAGGAACGAACAACTCCATCTGTCATATTCATTGTCCTTCTGCTTTAGTTTTTTGTTGTTAATTCCTGTTTGTTGGGTCGATCACCCTCTTGCAAAAATGTTTCAATCAAGCAAACTATTTTTTGCATCAACGTGTGAAAAGTGACAAATTGTAATCGTCAATATAGGTGCGACAGTTTTGGTTTAGGTTTTAATACAATTCGATTTGCAAACATTATATAATCTAAAACCGTTGTGTATCAACAAATTTTCATATCGTGATAATTCCCATATGCGGTATTATTGGTTATCGAACGGCAAGAGCGACTGGGTATCCGGGACGATTAACATTGTTATACCGATATGTATGCAATAAGATGGTTTTTAGCCTCTTAAAACTCCCTAAGAAACTTTACATTTGATCATTCTTTTCGTCCACAATAGTTTCCCTCTTTGCGATATCAAATTTAACATGTAAAAGTAAGTAAAACAAACAATTTTAGGCTAAACAAATAATATGGAAGGGGTACCTGGGCAAGAAAACTAACGGAACCTTGCAAAAATATAGCAAAAACCCTGCAAAAGCCAAGTCAAATATCGAGATATTATTTGATCGAAATATTGGACGGATATATAAACTCATTGTGACGGTTTTTCTAATCGTATATGAATATATATCATCTAATATATCGACTACCAATAGATAAAAATGGGTTTGCATATATATTGTTTGTAAGAGGCGCTACCGATTCGCAACACTAGATTTAACAACATTACTGAAACTTCCTTCATTTAGCAAGTGAGAATACCCCTTACTGTAAATATGTGGATATCTTATAAAAAACATTAAAATAAATAAATTGATCACGACAGTGACTATTTTGGTTGTGCACAGTCACTTACGTCACTTTGTCAAAGATTGTACGTTTTAAGTTCACAATGGTATAAGTAAAGTACCGTTGAGTCTAAATTTGACGGTGAATCAGTTAGACAACTTTGACTTTCAAAATATCGTTTAAACCGCTTAAAATTTTGCCGCGCATGCGAATGTCGACCGTCATAATAAAATTTGCAATTCACATGGCCGACGAAGGTTTACAGTAAAAAACCGTGGGAACCACAAGTAAATAAAAGTGTTTCACACAGTCAGTTTTTGTATTTGTCTGAGCTCCACGATGAGAGCACATGTTGGATTTTAACTAAGCTGCAAAACTGAAATTTTATCGTCTAAGTTTTACATTGAACTTAGACGCAAATTGCAACGAAACCTCTCAAAATTTAAGTACACCGCGAAGCATAATTAGCGTTGTGTACGCTAATTTTGTAGCCCCAAATTCTGGCTCTATCACCCTTAGTAGAGTACTTAATTATAAATTATTCTCTACATTATTTAAGGTACTTTGGGAATGAGCGTTAACAACTCTAATGTAGTGCCATATTAAATAGTGTGGCGTACTGTCGGTGTCTGACCGTGAAAAACTGTACTTTATTAACTAAAAAAGTACAAATATGATTTAATACAGGTCGTTTTCATGTAACTGCGTTCTCACAAACAAAGTAATGCACACGTCATAATGATGTGAAATTGTACGTTTTGTTATATTTTGTAAGTGTACCTGTTTTACAGTAAAGCAATAAGCACGGATAATTAGTACGGACACAAACCTAAATTAGAGTTATTGATATATTAGGGTGAAGTTCCATCATACGTTTTTGTAATTGTACGGCCAACTCTACAGACCGGGTTGATTGAGTCGAAGTTCCATCACGTAGAGTCTGTAATACACGTGTTCGATATTGACTGGCGCCACGCAAGCTACGATCCGATATTAAATATCTTTCAAATTTTTAGCACTTGCAAACTTAACTTAAAATCTTCACTTGCGTACCATGTACCTGCGTACGAAATCATCATACGATAGAACTATTATACTTTTTGCAGACGCTAGTCTTTACGCCAACTCGTGTTTTAGGGTTTTTGATTTCGGACATAACGAAAGTCCTTCGAGAGAAATAGTGTGACGAACAAAAGTTACTGAAAATAGCGTGACGAAGGAATGTTACGAAATTCTATTTTAATTTTCGGTTGTATTTTTGAAAGCGCGTGTCATGTGCAAATCTTGTGATTTTTCGTTTGCTGTGTATAGTCACACGTAGCTTAATCTTCCAGCGTGTCACGATTTTTTTTTTTCTGTATGTGCCAACCCACCTCCTCGAGGTGGGTTGAGAGTAACAGAGAAAATTGAAGCGAACTCCTCGCAGATGAACATCCGACGGCCAGTATTACCTCCAAGACCTTCGGAGAGTATCGGCAAGATTCTCTGTAATGTTGTTTCTCGTATAAAAACAAAATAGGCGGTACGATTTGGTACCGAGAGTCGCGGATTTCTGTAAAAAACGCCACTTTTCGCTTGATGGAACTTCACCCTTAGAATAAAATTTGTTTTCGTAAAATAATGTTTACACAATTTAGAGTTGATAACTATAATTATTGTTTTTTTTCATTTTTTTACTCTTATTATCTATCTACTCTAATTACGATTCGCGGTGTACTTCGGTTTTGAGAGGTTTTGTTTCAATTTGGGTCTAAGTTCAATGTAACGCTTACACCATTAAATTTCAATTTTGCGGCATGTGCTCTCACATGTTTAAAATCCAACATGTGCTCTCAGCCTCTCACCGTGGAGCTCACGTAACGACAAAAAGTGACTGTGCGCAACACTTTTATTTACATGTGGTTACCGCAGTTTTGTTACCGTAAACCTTCGCCGGCCGTGTGAATTGCAAATTTTATAATGACGGTCGACGTTCGCAAGCGCGGCAAAATTTTAAGCGGTTGAAACAATATTTTAGTCAAAGCTGTCCAACCGATTGCCCGTCAAATTTAGACTCAACGGTACACCTCGAATCGTTATTAGCGTTGAGAAATTATTAGTGTAAAGAAAAAATTAGCGTCATTCATTCTAATTTAGTGCCAGGAGACGTGGCAGATTATGGTACACCTCCTTAAATAGTGTAGTTTATTCTATTTAAGGTATTAATGTCAAAATTTTGGGGTGCCGATATAGAGTTCATAACGCTAATAACGATTCGCGGTGTACTTTGCTTGTACCATTGTGTACTTCAAACGTACAATCTTTGACAAAGTGACGTAAGTGACTGTGCGCAACCAAAACAGTCACTGCCATGATCAATTCCCTAAAAGGCTAAAACAATTGTCGATGAACTTTTCCACAGCTTTTTTGCCAAATCCACTACAGTAACGGTGCGCTGGCTCACCTGGCCCTGCTGGACATTGCACGCAAGCTATTACTAGGCGATACTAATCAGTAATCCGAAAAATCATACAGGACGTTTTGTACAGATCCGTACATGTTTCTGTACGATTAGGTATAAAATGTCTTTTGTCACTAGTAAGAATCGTGCGTACACTTATTTTAGGATATTTATATGCAACGAAAAAACTGGAAGTACTGCCAATACAAGCTATTAGTGGTATGTTCTTTCGCCACTTCAAAACATATTTTTCCCGTGCACACTACCTGGGTTGTCAATCTGACGGTATGGATTGAAACTTAAGATTATCAACCGCCAATTGGCGATCTCTAACAAACAATTGGACAGGTGTGCCCTGAGAAGATATGTATTAAATTGTGAAAAAAACATCAGCACTAATAGGGATTCACGTTACTGGTTCGAACAATTAATCGCGGTAATTGTTTTTTGTATTCATTTTGCGGTATTCTTCGTACGGAATTTTTCATTACATTATTTTACCTGCTCAAACATGTGTAACCGTGGAATTTAGTAATCACGGTATCCGCAAGATTTTTCGTACGATGGCTGGACTCTGGCTACTGCAATTCACAGCAAATTCTGCATCTGTGATTATCCTGCTATGCTATAGTACATAGTTCAAAAGTAGGCGTTTTTGGTAGGCCTTTTGTCGGCCGCCTTTAGCGTAAGTTGTGTTACAGGCTTTCCATGTGATCTTCTTAGATCGCTACTTTCATCAGCGGCCGTCCGATCGTACGAATCTGACGATAGTCCTATCGTAAGTTGTGTTATAGGTTTTTCATGTGATCTTCTTAGATCGTTACTTTCATCAGCGACCGTCAGATCGTCTGAATCTGACGGTTTAAATAAAAAGTCGCTCAAAACTCACAGAAAAATATTTTTTTGTCCGATTTTTTTTTCAAATTTAGACATGACGTTTAATTCTCTATCGATCCATGTGCAACTCAACCCGGTTACTATTTTATTTCATTTTGCGGCCAATACAATATGGGTTTTAAGGCCATATTGTATGTTTTGCATACAATAGGCATATTGTATGGGCGTACGGTCACCTACTTTTGAACTATGCTATAGTATGAGTCGTACTTTATCTTTTTCGTATCTTTAAGGTTTATCCGCTCATTGCTGATCTTCTGCAGGAATATCTTGAATATTTAAATAATTTTGGATAAAGACTTGTTCTCCCATGTGTTTATTTTCAATTATTTTCAGACAGCCTTGTACTCTTTCTTTCTTTCAATCTTACAACCTTTGTGAAGACTCTCAGAAATTTGCATACTTTTGATTCACATTTTCTCTCATTATAAACAGTTTATTTTCTCTTATTGTAAGCAGTTTATTTTCTCTTATTATTAACAGTTTATTTTCTCTTATTCACAGATATTTACAGTTGCAATTTTTTGGTTCACGCTTTCTCTTATTGCAGACATTTACAATTTCATTATTTCAAGCTTCCAACTCTTTTGAGATGTGAATTCATTCAGAAATTCGCATATTTCTGATTTTACATTTTTCTTATTTGTAAATTTCTGATTATAACCTACCACAATATGGCAATGTGATTATTTTGCTTCAGCTGCTATTCATTCAAAATGAAAGCTGTCAGTCTTTTTTTTTGAAGCACATACTATTTCTGCACTTCTTGTCGACTTTTTTTTCTCATTATTATCCAGATAAAAAAAAAAAAAAAAAAAAAAACTGGAATAATCTGTCAGTTTATTCTGCCACCATTTGCAAAATTAAAGCAAATTCGCTGAAATTCTCTTCATCTGATTTTATATTTTTCCAGAATGAAATATCAAAGTTTAATCATTACGCATTCGAATTGACCGGACCATCAATATATGACGTATTCGCAACTCATTAATTTGTTAATTCGTCATTAATATTTGCAATTTGTTAACGCTCAATATTTTTTCTGTTAATTAGAAGTTAGCTGAGAGCTTAAAAGCAGAAATCCATGGCTACTTTATCACAAAAAAATGATGGATTGGATAGGTTAGTACTATTTCTTGCGAAGAGAGATGGTATTGACAAGCTGGTGAAAACTTTTCAGTATATTTTCAAGCTTGCTCATTGGCGGTTACAGGAGAAGCATCCAGGTAAAAACATTGTTCAATGCAAAGCTTTTTTTGTGTTTTTGTTTTTTTGTAGTTTTGTTTTTTTTATTTTTTTGCAGGACAGATTTAATCCTTTGACTCCATTGGCAAACAGCCGGATAATGTATTAAATCCTTTTCGATATGTGTATAACGGCTAAGCTGTTAATCATCTTTTTAGTTGAAGCATGTTTGTTTTCTTCAGCATTTTTTTGAGGCTAGCATGTAAAGGTTGTTACATTTTCAGTGGAATTGCCACATGTTTTTTTTTTTTTCTTAAGCTCTCAATGTGAAGAGTGATAAGCGTTCAGAGTCTTTCATTCTAAACCTTCATAAAAATAGGTTACAGTTTAAGGAATGGTTTTTTGAAAAAGTTTTAGTGAAACTTTTTGAGAGATTCTCTTTGAATGAGACAAACGTTGTGGATGATGGGGAAAATGAAGTATTTGTCAAGTTGATCCGTGAAAGAGTTTGGGAGATCTTATTGAAAAACGAGGGAGTAATGAATGGCGGTGGTCACTGTTGTCATGATTTTTTTTTTTCATGATTTTTTTTTTTTTTGTCATACTGTTTTTGTTTTCGAATATTTTTTTTTGGCTATTTGAAAATGTGTGTGCGAGAGAAAAAAAGAAAGGGAAAAAGGTCAAGGAAAGAGTACAGGAATGAGAGAGGGGAAGGGCCAAGTTTGTTTCATTTTTATAACAATCCTTGTCAAATCATTAGTTCATTTCTTATGCTCTTACTTCTGTCATTCATGGTTGCTAATTGTGTTTCAATTTGGTGGTTAGAGGCAGTCGGAACGTTCCCCCTCATCTCCCCTTTTTGATTCTCTCCTTTTCTTTGTTATTTTTTAAAGTTTCTTCATTTTTGTGTGGAGATTTGGCTGACCCTCCTGTTCTCTTGTTTTTTTTTAATTTCTGAATGTTTCTTCTCTAAATTTGCTGTCCACAGATTTCGCCGCCCTTCCTTTTTTCTCTTTTTCCATTTCTGAATGTTGCTCCTTTTTTTTTTTTCAGAGTTAGCTGCCCGTGCAAACCTTTTTTCAGGACAGTGCGGATTAAGTCGAAAAGCTTTTCGGACCGGAAGGTTTTTGACGGGATTCAATGCTCTCAGACACACACGACAACCAAGCTGGATTGTGAGTGATGGGTGTAAATGGGTGTAATTTCCATTATGTCTCCTTTTGCTTTACCATTTGACTGTTTTCATTCCGAAGTCCACCAGCAGAGGTTTTTGCCTACTCGCTATTACGTATTGTCCACACTAAAATCGGTTCGTATGTTCTTCTTTTTGCAAAACTGGCAGAATATTGGTACTAGCATAAAAGTTGTAAATGTAGTATTTTGTTTTCATATGGCTAAAGGGAACATTGTCATGATTTTTTACGTGGTTCGGAGCTGGTTGACTGGGCTGAGCAGTAATGATGTTTCTGTTATTTCCCGATAATGTAAAATAAATGCTTTTTATTTTGAAATATTGAAAATTCATAAAGCAAGAGGATCAATCCATGGTCGTTATTTCTTTTCATTCTGGAGAATTTTGTTTTAGAGGGGAATGCACATTGGGTTTCCAAAGAGGGAAATTCTAAAGCCAGTGTAAAACGTTGTGATAGTGTTTGAATATAGCTAAGAGCATGTGTTAAACATCGATTTTTTGTGAATTACATTTGAGTTTTTGGCAGTTACAGCTGTTTTTTTTTCTGGTTTCAACTGACTCTTTTGTTGTGTGTGGTTTATGTGACAGATGACGATGCTCTCACTTTTTGGAAACAGTGGTGATATGGTGTACTTTTTCTTTGACCATTTTACATGGATGTCAAGGGTTGGCCTTTTGAACCCTCGTTTGGCAGGTAAGAATGTTCTAATGCCTTATTCTTGTTCTATGCCTAAGAATTTCGCGGCCATTCTCTTGGAATTATTTTACACTATCCCTCCATTGTTTTCTCCATTTGGTTTTAGGAAACTATATGATTGTTCATCATATGGAAGTTGACCTTGACAGCTGTCATTCTATTTTTTGTGCAGCTCGTTTTTGTCATATTTCTGCGTCGGGAGAAGCAGTCGCATATGCTGCTTTCATTACTTTAGAATTGATCTTAATAAGGGCTGGTCAAAAGGAAGAAAAGAAGCTTCAAGAAAAACTGAAACTCCACTTACAACATCTTAAAGAAGCAGATGTGAGATCTGGGATCGGTAAAGAAATTTCATTCGTGTCGAACTCTCAGACAGGGCGTTCGAATACCAAAGCTTCGGCCCTTGGAAACGACTCAAATTCTCAAACTGCTTTAATATCTGCATCGAGTTCAAATTCAGGTCCAGGTTCAGATTCATCCTCACCAGATACCTCTAAGGGGGACGACAAAATGTCACTATCAAGCAGTGACGCAGTGAACTTGCAGGAGAGTGGTAATAAATCGCTTACCCTAACTGAAAGTCAAAGAAGGGAGGAGATAAAAAAGGTTAACGAGGAATTAAAGCAATTGGAGGAGCAAATCAGAGCAATCCGAGCCCAGCGGCTTTTCCAGCTCATGGGAATTGCAGCAAATGTGGCTGATTTGCTTATTGCTATAGCAGAAATTGAACCAAACCCTATTTGTACCCATCCCATTACTTTAGGTCTGAGTGGACTTGTCTCAGCCTGGGCAGGCTGGTTCAGAAATTGGCCGTCTTAAAGTATATTACGCTTTATTAAGAAGCCCTCGGTGGTAAATTATTGGAGTACATGGGAACAAGAAAAGAAGGAGAAGGAGAAACCGATATCTTAAAGTTGCTTAAAACTGCTTTAAAGTCTTAAAGCTGCTCTGAAGCTGTTTCTGTTTTTATTTATGGGTTCGTTAACAAGCTTACAATATGAGACTTGTCAAACAAGAGAGAGATTTCTTTTGACGAGGGAGTATGAGCTTTTGCAAACTTTATGATTTCTAAGTTCAAACGTGGCCAAGAATGTCAGTGGACAAACCCTAATGTGTAGACAATAGTTAGGAAAAGCAATTGTACAAAGTTTATTAGGTTATAATGGAGTTCTCGCAAGTTTTTTCGTGTAGCTGATCGTTTCAAAAACCTGTCGTAAACCTAGTAGTAAATGACGTTATTATGTAAACATCCTTTACATTTTGCTGACAATGCTCAGATTACAAAAGTTTTGTCGGGAAAAGTTTCTCTAAGTGGACGACTTTGGTTTCAAAAATAATCTTATTCCGTTGGAGACAGGCGATAATAGCTCGTTGACATTGTGTGTGAAAGTTGGCGTGTCTCCATCATGGGCATAGTGTTCTTGAGAGAAATAGTTTTATCTTTTGTAGAAAAAAATTCTCGTTTCTTTGAAATGTTCCAAGTGTCAAATCCAATTAAGGTTTTTGAAATTGTTAACTGGGATATGCCCACACAAGTTGAGATTAAGGGCGGTTTATGGAAGAGAGGAGGCCATGAGGGTTCCCAAATCGAAATAGGAATATCTTTCAATTGTGTAACTCCCATACAACAAAAGAAAGGTTGATTTCTTGCATTTGTAACACGTGAAAAACAAGTCAGGGACTTGAGTAGGATACTTCATAGTTCCTACGTGGGGAAACTGTGTCCATTTTATATGTGGTTTGTGTTTATTATGTTGTTAGTCTTTTTATGCTATTTTTTTGATCGCATAAGTGGAATTGAAAATGTTAGTATGGGCCTTATTTTCAACACTTTAAAAATGCTCTGTCCATCTTTATTAGAGCTAGGGTATATTCCCATGTAACCGTAACTTAGTCTTGTTACTTTGTTTTTCGGTGAAAATAGTCTTGTTACTTTGTTTTTTGGTGAAGATTTTCCGTACTAACTTTTCAGTGTTCTAATGTTCGAAAACGTAATAGTTACCGTAGATTGTGACGGTTGTAGATGTGGGTACAATTTGTGACGGTTGTATATGACTAAAAACCTCGCAATGATTGGTGACATTTACAAAAATAGCGACTGTTGTAGACGTCTAACTTTTTGTGACATTGTAGAGGTTTACGGTTTTGCGACATGGTGATGTCATGCTCATTTGTGACAGCCTTGTTGTCACGGATACGTTACTAACTCCAAAAGTTTTTGCCATGGCTTCTCGATTTTATTTTTTCTTCTTTTCTCCCTCTACCTGCCACCAAATTACGCCCAAAAATACACTGTGAAATAATGTGTGTGAACTACACCGCGAATCGTTATTAGCGTTGAGAAATTATTAGTGTAAAGAAAAAATTAGCGTCATTCATTCTAATATAGTGCCAGGAGACGTGGCAGACTATGGTCCACGTCCTTAAATATTGTAGTTTATTCTATTTAAGGTATAAATGTCAAAATTTTGGGGTGCCGATATAGAGTTCATAAACGCTAATAACGATTCGCGGTGTATAGTTCAAAAGTAGGTGAAAGTATTCCCATACAATATGCCTACTGTGCGCAAACATATAATATGACCTTAAGACCCATATTGTATTCGGACCTATTCGGACCAATTAAAACATTCAGATCAAAAAATTTAGTTTATACCGTCAGATTCGGACGATCGGACGGTCATATATCAAAGTAGTGATCTAAGAAGATCACATGAAAAGCCCATAACACAACTTACGATAAAGGCGGCCGACCAAAGGCCTACTAAAAAACGCCCTCTTTTAAACTATGGCTCAAACATATGTAACCGTGGAATTTAGTAATCACGGTATCCGCAAAAATTTCCGTACGATGGCTGGACTATGGCTACTGCGATTCACAGTAAATTCTGCATCTGTGATTATCCTGCTATATGCTATATTATGAGTCGTACTTTATTTTTTTCGTATCTTTATGATTTATCCGCTCATTGCTGTTCTTTTGCAGGAATATCTTGAATATTTAAATAATTTTGGATAAAGAATTGTTCTCCCATGTGATTATTTACAATTATTTTCAGACATCCTTGTACTCTTTCTTTCTTTCAATCTTACAACCTTTGTGAAGACTCTCAGAAATTTGCATACTTTTGATTCACATTTTCTCTTATTATAAACAGTTTATTTCCTCTTTTTATAAACGGTTTATTTTCTCTTATTACAAGCAGTTTATTTTCTCTTATTATAAACAGTTTATTTTCTCTTATTATAAACAGTTTATTTTCTCTTATTACAAGCAGTTTATTTTCTCTTATTATAAACAGTTTATTTTCTCTTATTATAAACAGTTTATTTTCTCTTATTCACAGATATTTACATGTGCAATTTTTTGGTTCACGCTTTCTCTTATTACAGACATTTACAATTTCATTATTTCAAGCTTCCAACTCTTTTGAGATGTGAATAAGTTCAGAAATTCGCATATTCCTGATTTTACATTTTTCTTAATTGTAAATTTCTGATTATAACCTACCACAATATGACAATGTGATTATTTTGCTTCAGCTGCTATTCATTCAAAATGAAAGCTGCCAGTCTTTTTTTTTGAAGCACATACTATTTCTGCACTTCTTGTCGACTTTTTTTTCTCATTATTATCCAGATAAAAAAAAAAAAAAAAATCTGGAATATTCTGTCAGTTTATTCTGCCACCATTCGCAAAATTAAAGCAGCTTCGCTGAAATTCTCTTCATCTGTTTTATATTTTTCCAGAATGAAATATCAAAGTTTAATCATTACGCATTCGAATTGACCGGACCATCAATATATGACGTATTCGCAACTCATTAATTTGTTAATTCGTCATTAATATTTGCAATTTGTTAACGCTCAATATTTTTTCTGTTAATTAGAAGTTAGCTGAGAGCTTAAAAGCAGAAATCCATGGCTACTTTATCACAAAAAAATGATGGATTGGATAGGTTAGTACTATTTCTTGCGAAGAGAGATGGTATTGACAAGCTGGTGAAAACTTTTCAGTATATTTTCAAGCTTGCTCATTGGCGGTTACAGGAGAAGCATCCAGGTAAAAACATTGTTCAATGCAAAGCTTTTTTTGTGTTTTTGTTTTTTTGTAGTTTTGTTTTTTTTATTTTTTTGCAGGACAGATTTAATCCTTTGACTCCATTGGCAAACAGCCGGATAATGTATTAAATCCTTTTCGATATGTGTATAACGGCTAAGCTGTTAATCATCGTTTTAGTTGAAGCATGTTTGTTTTCTTTGAGGCTAGCATGTAAAGGTTGTTACATTTTCAGTGGAATTGCCACATGTTTGTTTTTTTTCTTAAGCTCTCAATGTGAAGAGTGATAAGCGTTCAGAGACTTTCATTCTAAACCTTCATAAAAATAGGTTACAGTTTAAGGAATGGTTTTTGAAAATGTTTTAGTGAAATTTTTTGAGAGATTCTCTTTGAATGAGACAAACGTTGTGGGTGATGGGGAAAATGAAGTATTTGTCAAGTTGATCCGTGAAAGAGTTTGGGAGATCTTATTGAAAAACGAGGGAGTAATGAATGGCGGTGGTCACTGTTGTCATGATTTTTTTTTTTCATGATTTTTTTTTTTTTTGTCATACTGTTTTTGTTTTCGAATATTTTTTTTTGGCTATTTGAAAATGTGTGTGCGAGAGAAAAAAAGAAAGGGAAAAAGGTCAAGGAAAGAGTACAGGAATGAGAGAGGGGAAGGGCCAAGTTTGTTTCATTTTTATAACAATCCTTGTCAAATCATTAGTTCATTTCTTATGCTCTTACTTCTGTCATTCATGGTTGCTAATTGTGTTTCAATTTGGTGGTTAGAGGCAGTCGGAACGTTCCCCCTCATCTCCCCTTTTTGATTCTCTCCTTTTCTTTGTTATTTTTTAAAGTTTCTTCATTTTTGTGTGGAGATTTGGCTGACCCTCCTGTTCTCTTGTTTTTTTTTAATTTCTGAATGTTTCTTCTCTAAATTTGCTGTCCACAGATTTCGCCGCCCTTCCTTTTTTCTCTTTTTCCATTTCTGAATGTTGCTCCTTTTTTTTTTTTCAGAGTTAGCTGCCCGTGCAAACCTTTTTTCAGGACAGTGCGGATTAAGTCGAAAAGCTTTTCGGACCGGAAGGTTTTTGACGGGATTCAATGCTCTCAGACACACACGACAACCAAGCTGGATTGTGAGTGATGGGTGTAAATGGGTGTAATTTCCATTATGTCTCCTTTTGCTTTACCATTTGACTGTTTTCATTCCGAAGTCCACCAGCAGAGGTTTTTGCCTACTCGCTATTACGTATTGTCCACACTAAAATCGGTTCGTATGTTCTTCTTTTTGCAAAACTGGCAGAATATTGGTACTAGCATAAAAGTTGTAAATGTAGTATTTTGTTTTCATATGGCTAAAGGGAACATTGTCATGATTTTTTACGTGGTTCGGAGCTGGTTGACTGGGCTGAGCAGTAATGATGTTTCTGTTATTTCCCGATAATGTAAAATAAATGCTTTTTATTTTGAAATATTGAAAATTCATAAAGCAAGAGGATCAATCCATGGTCGTTATTTCTTTTCATTCTGGAGAATTTTGTTTTAGAGGGGAATGCACATTGGGTTTCCAAAGAGGGAAATTCTAAAGCCAGTGTAAAACGTTGTGATAGTGTTTGAATATAGCTAAGAGCATGTGTTAAACATCGATTTTTTGTGAATTACATTTGAGTTTTTGGCAGTTACAGCTGTTTTTTTTTCTGGTTTCAACTGACTCTTTTGTTGTGTGTGGTTTATGTGACAGATGACGATGCTCTCACTTTTTGGAAACAGTGGTGATATGGTGTACTTTTTCTTTGACCATTTTACATGGATGTCAAGGGTTGGCCTTTTGAACCCTCGTTTGGCAGGTAAGAATGTTCTAATGCCTTATTCTTGTTCTATGCCTAAGAATTTCGCGGCCATTCTCTTGGAATTATTTTACACTATCCCTCCATTGTTTTCTCCATTTGGTTTTAGGAAACTATATGATTGTTCATCATATGGAAGTTGACCTTGACAGCTGTCATTCTATTTTTTGTGCAGCTCGTTTTTGTCATATTTCTGCGTCGGGAGAAGCAGTCGCATATGCTGCTTTCATTACTTTAGAATTGATCTTAATAAGGGCTGGTCAAAAGGAAGAAAAGAAGCTTCAAGAAAAACTGAAACTCCACTTACAACATCTTAAAGAAGCAGATGTGAGATCTGGGATCGGTAAAGAAATTTCATTCGTGTCGAACTCTCAGACAGGGCGTTCGAATACCAAAGCTTCGGCCCTTGGAAACGACTCAAATTCTCAAACTGCTTTAATATCTGCATCGAGTTCAAATTCAGGTCCAGGTTCAGATTCATCCTCACCAGATACCTCTAAGGGGGACGACAAAATGTCACTATCAAGCAGTGACGCAGTGAACTTGCAGGAGAGTGGTAATAAATCGCTTACCCTAACTGAAAGTCAAAGAAGGGAGGAGATAAAAAAGGTTAACGAGGAATTAAAGCAATTGGAGGAGCAAATCAGAGCAATCCGAGCCCAGCGGCTTTTCCAGCTCATGGGAATTGCAGCAAATGTGGCTGATTTGCTTATTGCTATAGCAGAAATTGAACCAAACCCTATTTGTACCCATCCCATTACTTTAGGTCTGAGTGGACTTGTCTCAGCCTGGGCAGGCTGGTTCAGAAATTGGCCGTCTTAAAGTATATTACGCTTTATTAAGAAGCCCTCGGTGGTAAATTATTGGAGTACATGGGAACAAGAAAAGAAGGAGAAGGAGAAACCGATATCTTAAAGTTGCTTAAAACTGCTTTAAAGTCTTAAAGCTGCTCTGAAGCTGTTTCTGTTTTTATTTATGGGTTCGTTAACAAGCTTACAATATGAGACTTGTCAAACAAGAGAGAGATTTCTTTTGACGAGGGAGTATGAGCTTTTGCAAACTTTATGATTTCTAAGTTCAAACGTGGCCAAGAATGTCAGTGGACAAACCCTAATGTGTAGACAATAGTTAGGAAAAGCAATTGTACAAAGTTTATTAGGTTATAATGGAGTTCTCGCAAGTTTTTTCGTGTAGCTGATCGTTTCAAAAACCTGTCGTAAACCTAGTAGTAAATGACGTTATTATGTAAACATCCTTTACATTTTGCTGACAATGCTCAGATTACAAAAGTTTTGTCGGGAAAAGTTTCTCTAAGTGGACGACTTTGGTTTCAAAAATAATCTTATTCCGTTGGAGACAGGCGATAATAGCTCGTTGACATTGTGTGTGAAAGTTGGCGTGTCTCCATCATGGGCATAGTGTTCTTGAGAGAAATAGTTTTATCTTTTGTAGAAAAAAATTCTCGTTTCTTTGAAATGTTCCAAGTGTCAAATCCAATTAAGGTTTTTGAAATTGTTAACTGGGATATGCCCACACAAGTTGAGATTAAGGGCGGTTTATGGAAGAGAGGAGGCCATGAGGGTTCCCAAATCGAAATAGGAATATCTTTCAATTGTGTAACTCCCATACAACAAAAGAAAGGTTGATTTCTTGCATTTGTAACACGTGAAAAACAAGTCAGGGACTTGAGTAGGATACTTCATAGTTCCTACGTGGGGAAACTGTGTCCATTTTATATGTGGTTTGTGTTTATTATGTTGTTAGTCTTTTTATGCTATTTTTTTGATCGCATAAGTGGAATTGAAAATGTTAGTATGGGCCTTATTTTCAACACTTTAAAAATGCTCTGTCCATCTTTATTAGAGCTAGGGTATATTCCCATGTAACCGTAACTTAGTCTTGTTACTTTGTTTTTCGGTGAAAATAGTCTTGTTACTTTGTTTTTTGGTGAAGATTTTCCGTACTAACTTTTCAGTGTTCTAATGTTCGAAAACGTAATAGTTACCGTAGATTGTGACGGTTGTAGATGTGGGTACAATTTGTGACGGTTGTATATGACTAAAAACCTCGCAATGATTGGTGACATTTACAAAAATAGCGACTGTTGTAGACGTCTAACTTTTTGTGACATTGTAGAGGTTTACGGTTTTGCGACATGGTGATGTCATGCTCATTTGTGACAGCCTTGTTGTCACGGATACGTTACTAACTCCAAAAGTTTTTGCCATGGCTTCTCGATTTTATTTTTTCTTCTTTTCTCCCTCTACCTGCCACCAAATTACGCCCAAAAATACACTGTGAAATAATGTTATAATGAAATAATGTTAATAATAATAATTAGCGTTATGAAATTATTAGTGTAAAATTTTTTGGTGTTATCAATTCTAATTTGGGTTAATGGCCTTTCGACAAAAAATGTTTTACTCTGATTTATTCATAACTCTAATTTGGGTAAATTTTCCCCATATTGTAGTCGGTATAGCCTGTGTTCACATAGACGACACCTGAATATGTGAGAACAGGTTTGAGTGATTTAATAATTGAGAATCAAATCTGAGTGCGCTTTTTTGTGTTGACGCATTAACTTTCGCGTGCCGACGCCTTTAGATGACGCACTTTCTATATGATTGTACCATACAACGAGCAGTTATAGTATGAAGTGACTCATTTCGTACACTACAATATTAAAAATTTGTATAAATTACAGATATTAACCTTAATTAAACAATACCTATATTAATGTAAAAAGACACTTAGAGTTATCAATTTTATTTTAGGTTTGAGGGTCAAAATTTGGGGGCACCAAATTTGCCTTATTAACGCTGTGTAGTTAAGAGAATTCTTTTCAGAGCTCTTTAATTTCATACCGATATTTTCGTGTTTCATTATAAGAAGTGTGAGATAGGAGCGGTATTGTTAATGGGAGAGGGAGATGCGCCTTCAAGGATTTCTCTATTACGAAATGACATCCGTTGCCAAAGACCCCTGCACGGAAAAAAGTAAGTACAAGTTGGAAACACACAATTATTTTTTTGGTGCACTCCGCGTATTGCATAAATGTTTCAAAATTCTGTGACACGTGCGAAAACAGACGTCTATTTGTTGCTAATCTATTACTTTTAATAAAATCACCTCGCGAGTCCATTTTAGGTGAATTTTGAACATGAGTCGAAAAAAGCAGGAAGACAAAAATGACTACATTGTAAGTTCCAAGATGATGCAAGTTGTATTGTCGTTTTTACATTTTTAAGACTTTCTTGTTGCATGTTCTAATTTGGACTAAAAAGACAAAAAAACACATGGGAACGTACCTTTGGTCATTTATTAGTGTTAACCCTTCTGAGAGAATTAGTTGTAGTGAAGATATCGTGTTTCATTGTGGGCCACCTACTTAAACAATGCTTTTAACACTATTTTATGATTTTCGGTATGGAAATCATTCACTCGGATTAGATTGATCATCGTAACGTCCACCCCGATGAACTAGGGATCGATTCAACAATTGTTTCGGTTTTTTTCACTTTTGACACTGGTCATTTATGGGTTGACTTCTACAATATTTGAACTGTAGTCCACATAAACTCTTAGAGTTTGAACTATGTTAGAGGCGGTTGGTTTTGACCTTCGGTCGAAGGTTGCCTTCGACAATAAATTTGTTAATGTTTTGAACAATTCTCTATGGACTTGTCAAAGTGTTGAACTATTGGGAGTAAACAATATTTAAACAATTCAACTAGACAAAACCCATATTAACTTGATTTTCAGTTCACAGGGGTGGATGGTACATTAACTGTAATAACGACGTCCAGTGTCATACATAACCTATATGGTAGTGTAAGTAGGTGAAACCTTAACCCACAAATATAACCACATGAGAAGTTGTGGCTAATAACATTAACCACAATTATAATCCTTGTGAAGCATTTGAGTGATGTGCTTAACTATATGGCTTGGTAACGGATTTACAGTTTTTACACTACACCGACCATCGCTATGGAGTAAACTGGACAATTAAACGGATTATTTGAGAAAACGGATTATTATGCAAATGCGAAATTAGAATGATCAATACTAGATTCTACTAGATACTAGATTGTAGGGAGACGCGGCAGATTGTAGTCCACTCCATTAAATAGTGTTGCTAACAAAAAGTCGCAACCTAACTAGCTTAATCAGTAGTGTTGGGTATCGGGTAAATTCATATCGCGATAATTTTGATATTTGATATATCGAATATCGATCAAGCAGATTCCTCGATATATCGTACCGGGACCAACATAAATTATCGCTGAATATATCGCAAAAATGGGTATCCGAACAGTCCTAGTAACGAAAATCGAGATCTCGAGCGCGCCAGGAGGTGTAAAAATCGGAAAAAAAAATCATTTTTTTTTAATGCCTCGATATATTGGCAATACGATATATCGGCAATATATCGCGATGGTTTGGTTTTCGATATATCGAAGCGTTATATCGATTATCGGGTACCTGAAATTCGATATATATTGAATATCGGCAAAAGGTCCTCGATACCCAACACTATTAATCAGCTCTAATAGCGATGGGTGGTACACCGTGCATCGCTATTAGCGTTAATAAACTTTTCGCCCCTGAAAACATATTTTCTCCGTACACATTTGTCCAATTTTCAATTTAAGACCGCCAATCGTAAGCTGAGAATCCTACGTTTTAATCGCAACCGTCAGATCCACAATCCGACAAGTGTGTACGGGGAAAAGATGTTTTAAGAGACGAAAAAAACATTAACAGTAATAGCGATTCACGGTGTAGAGTCGTGGATAAGGGTAACATTCCATTAGGCGGTCCCAGTAAATGTACGGACAAGTCTACTATAAGCGTTTACTGGAAGTCCGCTCCATTTTGTCTGGCCAGTAACGAACCTTCCTCAATTATGATTGGCGTCACATAGGCTAAAGTCCAGATTCTAAAAATCTTAAAAAAATCTACAAACGGAAAGTCAGAACGAAATATCTGTACGACCGGAGGTAGTTAATGATTCGTACGTCAAGTTTGCGGCCATATTTTGATTTTGAAAATGGAAATCAAAATTTCAAAACGGAATGGCAAAAAGAAGCGGCAAATTTTGACGATCGCGGCAAACTTTGAATGTCGGTGGATGTCAGACGGAGCGTGCGAGGATATTTTCGGGTCACCTGCATCCAGCGTGGCAGGAGGCACATGGCATGTACGACGTGTAGGCCCGTGATCGCTTGTTCAAAGTAAATATTTTTTTGCTTTTTCACGTGTACCAATGGTACTCATCTAGTGGGACACAACTCTCCTCCCACTGGATGATGTGCGCGATTGCTTCGCGGATCTCAAAAAGTGAAATATCCAACGGTCAGGAATTACTCCTACATCATTGGAGCTTCACGACAGCTTTTCAGTAACGATGTTTCGTCTGACAAAAAAAATAATCTGGTACGTCTCTGTATGGCGCTGTACGAAAACGTACGGAGTCCAGTAAAGAACCCCACTTTTCGTCTAAGAGCGTTGTTCCATTAGGCGCTCTCTGTAAACGTCAAAAATTTGTTTACTGAGGCGATCGTTCCATTGTGTCGGGCCAGTAACCGACATTTGTTTTGCGTGGCACATTTTGATTGGTTCACGTAATAGATGAATACGATTCTGGTAATCTTCAAAGAATCTGTGAGAGCAAATTGTGACCACATATCTGTACCAGCGAAAGGTAAAAAGTGACTTGTACGACGTATTGAATTAAATATGTACGGGCGGACGAAACGTAAGATATGTAAAAGCGTACGAAAATGTCAGAATGGTTAGTGGATACCAACATAAGCGTGAAACAAATCTTCCGTCAAAGATTTTCTTGCGGCTTCCGGTGGCCTCGCATCCTCCCCTGGCGGAAGGCACATGTCATATGCGACGTGTACCCATCTGGTCGCGCGGTCGTCGTGGATATTTGTTCACTTTTCCACGAAGCACGACGGTATTTGTTCAGGCGCTGAGAATTGACCTACTCCGGGTCACTTGTTGCGAACTGAAAGTGTCAGACGACGGCTTATCCGATCATGCATCCGACGGTCCATGTTTACGCCCATAAACGTGGAGAATCAAATCCCTCATTCAGTAGCCTTGTTTTTCTGACATTTTTTTTTAATTGGTACGTCACTGTACGAAAAAGTACGGCTTTCAGTAAACAACGTCATTTTCCCCCTAATGGAACCTTGCCCTAATGGAATATTACCGTAAGTCACACTGTGGTCAGCCACACTGTGGGAGACCACCAATAGGAAGGTGAAAATCTTGCCTTTCAATCACAACCGTCGCATCGAAAATCTGAAGACTGTGTACGGAGAAAATAATGTTTTAAGTTAGGAAAAAACCATTGACACTAATAGCGATACACGGTGTACTGTATAGTACATCGTATATCGCTATTAGTGTTTATGTTTTTTGTTGCCGCTAAAAACATCTTCTCTCCGTACACACTTGTCGGATTATAGATCTGACGGTTGCGATTGAAAGGCAAGATTCTCAGCTTCCAATTGACGGTCTCCTTGTTAAAATCGAACAAGTGTATACGGGAAAAAGGTATTTTAAGTGGCAAAAAAAATATAAACACTAATAGCGATACACGGTGCAGTGACAGTCAATCGGAAGGTGAGAATCTTGACTTTCAATCGCAACCGTCAGATCCATAATCCGACAAGTGTGTACGGAGAAAAGATGTTTTAAGCGGCAAAAAAGAACATTAACACTAATAGCGATAAACGGTTTAAGAGGGATAGGGGAGGAGGGATAGGGGAGGAGGAATAGGGAAATGGGAAGAGGTACAGGGAAAGTGGTAAAGGGGTAGGGAATGGGGAAGAGACTTAGCTGGAAAACAGTAAAACATAGACAGTTTTTTTTTTTTTTTTTTAAGTACATATATGAAAAGCGGAAGAGATATTTATTCGGAAAACATTTTGAAACATGGGCAAAAAAATAAAAAATAGAAAACAAAAAAATTGTACAAGCAGGCCACAGGGGAAGAGAGACAGGGAAAATAACCTTAAAAAAAAACCAGTAAAAAGGGCAGTAAAAAAATGGTCAACCTCCATTTCTATTTCATTTTTTAGTTTGAAGCTGTTAAAATAAATTGCTTTTCTTAGCTAGAAAGCAAAAGACAAGGAAAAAAAACAGCAAAGTCAACTCAAAAAAAAAAGTCAAAGCTCAAAAAAGTCAAAGCTCCAAAGAACACTTTTTGTTTGAACAAATTCCATTCACTGAATTGTGTACACAGAGCAAAAAGTTGCAAATTTGCATAATAATATTACAAACCACACCTAATTTTGTATACACTTATCAATACAACAAAAATTATTTGCCTAACGAATGCCTCAAAAAAAAACTAAAAAACTATTTTTCTATAAAAGGATGGCGTCAAGCACAGCCATCTAATGATGTTCTCCTCCTCTACCTCCTCTCCTCTCCTCTCCCTCTATATTTTGTCCCCATTTTGTTTCTTATTCGTTGTACGGAATCTATTTTATGCATCTATATTTCAATACATTGGATTGTACTACCCTCTTTATTTTGTCCCAGTCGTGTTTCTTATTCGTTGCATGGTATTTATTTCAATTCACTAAACCAAAACACTTGGCAATTAGCCTTCCATACTTCCTATATTTGAAGATTGTATGAAAGTTGACAAGCCATGATAATTATATCATATTTGTAATAGAATTGTACTTTTTTATTTTTGTCTTTTGTCACTTTTTCAATTCTCTTTCTAACATACAGAAAAATGCTTCACGTTATTTCTCTTCAAAACCTTTAACTTGAAAACAATACTTTAAAACTGAAAATTGATTCAATCTTCAAATTAAAAAACTTAAGGACATCCTTTGATTCCCAATTTTCTCCATTCATGGAGATTTGTCCCAAACAGTTATTAATGTTGAAGATTTTCAGTGCCCGAAGGAAAAGGTTTTACCCTTTTTTGGTAAATACCTTTGCCCCATTGTTCTTCAAACAAGCTCCTCGATGCCTCCATGGCGGTTTTGCAGTGTATCGATTCTGTGACCGAGATAGCCTCGCCTTCTCCATTCTCATGAATTGAAGAATTCATTAAAAAAGTTAACCGTTCCTTTGCGATTTTCACCACTTCTCTGCTTGACTGAATTTCTTTTGAAACATAAGCTTCATTAGAACAGTCGTTTGCATGTGATACCACAGAGGTCGGTTTTTCCATATGATTTTGCCCTCCTCCTCCTCCTACCTCAATTCCTACCGCCATTCCTCCCTCGCGAGAAAGCTTGGTGGTGGGAGAGACCAAAGGCTTTTTTGAAACAGTTTCTCCATTCGATTGCAAGTGACTCTGTCCATCTTTCCTCTCTCTGGAATAGAAAGCCAATGGCTTTCCCTGAATTGGTGTTGAGCTCGTAATATTGCCACTACCTTCCTGATCCAATGGAGTCTCAAACATGGCCGCTATTCTTCGAACTTGCGATTTGGAAATATCGTTTCTCGTCTCTCCTCCTTCAACATTAATACCTGTTACCAAAATTCCATCATAAACTTAATTTAATGTCAGTTAATTCCTGCAATAAATCAAAACAATATTTTCGGCAAAAATGTCAACGGCAACAGCATTTCCTACAATTATCTGCATGGTCTTTCCTGCAAAAATCTGAATGAAATTTGCTGTTATTTTCTTATATATCAAGCATTTTATATATAAGTCAACCAAAGGTGTAGCGTTTCACTTGTTTTGGATCCTTAATGCTTCTTATTGCCAACAGTTTTGAAAGTTTTTTTTAACAGCCACTTCAAAACTCCAGCAGGAACCTATCATTTTCAATTTCCGAAAGAATTACTACACAAACAAAAGTTATTTTTCATATTTCAATCCTCAACCTACCTGCATCATTTTGAAGGTATCCATAGTTATTGCTTCTCGGAAGAGATCTTGGGCTTCGTCTCCAACTTCTGACTGTGTTCCCTCCATTCGTTCCTCCTTTAACCCCTCGAGATTCGTTTTCCAGTACTGATTTCTGTCCGTTTTCATTATTCATGGAAACACTTTCAGGATCAAGATTGAAAGACAGGTTTTGAGTTTCCTTCACAAAACCACTTCCTCTCATCTGATTTGATGTTTCTTCTTCACCACTTACTCCTTTTTGAGCGGCAGAAATCTCTGTCATCAAGGATCTTCTGACCCCTTTGACATGATTCGTTCCATGTCCATTTCCATCTCCTACAATTGTTCCTCCCAAACTACTTCCGGAAACTTCTTCCGTAAATTCAGATGATGACATCATGCGACTTTTTGATATGCCCATTGGCCTTTCCAACCTCCCAGGGCAACTTAGAGGTCCCATCATCTCCTCTTCTCTTCCTTTCTGCGTCAAACCTGCAATTACTTCTCGCAGAGAATCATATCCGTTCTTTTTCGCCTTTTCAGGTGATAATTGTACCGGAGACATCGGATTAGAGTAAAGAGGTATCCAATCTGCAGTCCCGCTCTCCGGTTCATCGAGCTGTCCTCCGATTAAGTACGAAAGACCGATAGTGTTTCTCTTTCTCCAACCCACATCCGAGTTCGAGGCAAAAATGTTGGAGTCTGTATGATTTTTTGATTTGTTGTCATCGATAATTTCAAAATTTCGTTGACGAGAATTTACTAACTGGTCCACAGGAGCTCCCCTTACTCCCTCTCCCCTTACTCCCTCTCGCCTTACTCCCTCTCTCCCTTCTCCCTCAGTGTGTTGAAATTTAGTGTTCCGAGCATCAGAATTTTTCTGTACACACCCATGACAGTGTGGTGTAGTAGTTGCTGGAGAATACCTTTCATTCCTTGTCTGAAAATTTTGCATTTTTGGTTCTGAAAATGTTTCTTGATAAATGGTTTGGCCGTTGCGCACTTGAGAGTCTCGACGTCTGGGAGACCGTGAATTTGAAGAGTTTGAAAAATTGCAACATTTTCCCTTACTTGGCTCCTGGAGATGCCCATATACCTGCCTTGATTCTCTGAATTCCTCCCTTGTCTGCTCCATTACACCCCATTGTAAACCTTTGTTTGAATTAATGTTATGGCTCCCATAATCTCGTTCCAAGCTCCAATTCCCAACTGAATTCCCAACTGAATAATTCCCAACTGAATTCCCAACTGAATAATTCCCAACTGAATTCCCAACTGAATAATTCCCAACTGAATTCCCAACTGAATAATTCCCAACTGGATTCCCAACTGAATAATTCCCAACTGAATTCCTTAAAGAAAAACTATTCGCAGACGAGGCTCGTACTTTTGCCCAGTCTTGTCGAATCGGCTGTTGATCGAACATAGAATTTTCGAACGAAAGAGAATCATCTGTTGAAAGAAATCTCCTATGAGAGTTGCTCATTTTCCTCTCCCTTACTTTGATTAAAGCTGAAATCCCATCAATGTGATGATGGGATTTTGAGAGAGAGTCGATCGAATGTCGCCTTTCCGGAGAATCGTCGGAAAGTTTTTGTTCCTGCCATGGAAAACCTTTTGAAACCTCGAAACCTGGAGTCATTTCTGCCCCAAAAATTTCTACAGTTTTAAGTTCTGCAGATTTTCCTCTCTTATAATACATCAATGTAAGACTCCCTTCATCTTGCAACCCTCCTCCTCCCTCGCCTCCCCCACCTCCTCCTCCTTCTCCTCCCTCTCCCCTCTCTCCCTCTCCCCTCTCTCCCTCTCCCCTCTCTCCCTCTCCCCTCTCTCCCTCTCTGTCTTTTACATATACCAAACTTTCATCTCGGTCTCCTATCCTGTCTTTCTTTTCCATACTTATTGTGCCATTAACAATTTGTCTCTCGGAAAGAATTTCTCCGAATTCTTCTTCCTCTTTGCTTTCTCTTTTGTCGTTTTCTTCCTCCTCCTTAAATTGTTTTCCATCCTCATCCTCTAATTCCACTTGTAGAAATTCGTCGTTTTTTTTGGAAAATTCGTAAACCGGATCACGAATTTGAGAAAATTCGTAATTCGCCGGAGAACGAATTTCTCCTTTCTCACCTCCCTTTTCTAAAAAAAAATTGGGTTCTTCTTCTTCTTCATCTTCTTCTTCTTTGTATGTGCAAAAAAGAAGCTCCTGAAACTGAAAAGGAGGACTCGATATCGCCGATTTTTCTTCCTTCTCCTCTCCCTCTGACCTCTTCAAGATCGACAGTTGCGAATCGGCGATATCGTTAAACACGAAGCCAGCATCGGACGCTTTTATGATTCGAAAATCGGAAATATCGCTGACAAACGAGTCAGAATCGAAGGTCTCCAGGATCGACTGCTGCGTATCGGAAATATCGCTAAAATCGTCAGAAGAATCGTCGGAATCTGACGTCTTCAAAATTTCCGTACTCATATCCGAAATCTTTCTTAGATCCTCAGAGGATCCAGGAGGTTCGCATGCTTCCAGAATTCGCAAACCTGTATCGGTAATATCGGTAATATTGGAATTATCGTAAATATCGGCAGTATCGGAAATATCGGTAAGGTCTTGAGAGGAGTCAGAACCAGATGTTACTTTAAGATCTGTCAAATGTAAATCGGTAATATCGGTTAGGTCGTAAGGAGATCTAGAATCGGACGTCTTCGTCACATCCAGGCGTGTATCGGTGTATCGGGTATCGGTCCGATTTTCGTAGGAGCCAGAATCGGCAAATTTTAGGGTTGGCGACTTTGTATCGGGAGTATCGCTGAAATCTTGAGAAGAGCTAGAATCGGTATTTTCAAAATTGATTGACAACAGATCCTGAGATGAATTAGAATCAGTATTCTCAAAGGAGATGGACAACATATCTTCATCTTCCTTCCCTACAATCTTCTCTCTCACAGGAATCTTCTCACCTTTTTTCACTCTCTTCTCTTTCTCTCCTCTCTCCCCCTTCCCTACTGCAGTCTTCTCTTTCTCTCCTCTCTCCCCCTTCCCTACTGCAGTCTTCTCTTTCTCTCCTCTCTCCCCTGTCACTCTCTTCCCTCTCTCTGCAGTCTTTTTTTTTTTCTCTCCTCTCTCTCCTTTTTCTGCAGTCTTACCTTTCTCACTTTTTCTCTTCTCTGGAGTTTCCTCCTCCTCCTTCCCTCCAGCCTTATCAACAAAACAGTTGCTTATTGTTTCTTTCCTTTCTGTCGCCTCCTTTCTTCTCAGTATTGCAGTTTTTTCTATCTTGTCTTCTCCTTTGATTGTGATTGCAGTCATTAGTCTCTCTGGATTCATCCCTTTGTCCTCATCCTCTATTTTGTCTCCTAGTGGTTTGTCTCCTAGTGGTCCTTTCTCTTCTCTCTCTGCTTTTCCTTCTTTAGGGTTTGATCTCAGACCATTTGTGATTTCTGTCTTATTCACTTCAAGTATTTTAATAACAGCATTACCTCTCTTTTGTCCACAAATTTCTCCTCCAGATTGAGCTTCAAAATCATTTTCTTTAATGTTTGTATTCGAAAAAAGCTTCTTTTTCTTCAAATCCTCCTCCTTGTGATCTTCCCTAATTTCAGCACTGCTAGAAGATTTCTCTTTTGTCTTTTTCTGCCTGGATTCGCCTGAAGCTCGGTTCCATACCGTCGGAAAAATAGAGTATTTCGCAATCGCCCTTTCCGCAGGTGCCATAACTACATAATCTGACTTACATTCTTTTATCTGGAAAAGAATATAAGACAGGGGAAACAAAAAGAAACAGAAGAAAGAAAGGACAAAAAAGAAAGATAGAAAAAAAGAAAGAAAAGAAAGAAAGAAAAAAAAGGAAGTAAAGAAAGAAGAAAAGACCAAAAAGAAATGAAAGAAAGAAAAGTAAGAAAAGAGAAGAAGAAAAAAGAGGAGGAAAAGAAAGGAAAGAAAGAAAGGAAGAAAAGAAATAAGGGAAAAAAAAATGGAGATGTTAGTGAAAATCGATGAAAAAATTGTCTTGGTATTCCAATAACTTACCGGAGGTAAATTGATGCAAATGTCAATTCCACTTTAAAGAAGCAAACAAGAAATTTGCAAAAATTGAACAAAGAGAAGCATGAAATTTGAAAATTTTGAACAAACAAAAGCATGAAATTTGCAATTGAGCAAAATAAACCATGACATTTGCAAAAATTTAACAAACAAAACATACTGCAAGCGGGGCAAAAAAAATATTACTTTTTTCGGAGGATTTGGTGCCATTTCATCCTCATTGTCTGATTGAGAAGGAGGACTCCAAACCATTCCATGTGAGGACTGCAATAAAAAACATGACTTTCCTCTCTTTTTTTCAGCAATACTTGGTGATTTTCCTCCGGTGATTCTCAAAGGTGATCTTCCTCCTGTAATTCTTTGCGGTGTGACGTTCGAACATCCGAGCATCCATAGTTTCCAATGTTGATTTGAAATTCTATCATTTCTTTTCTGTATTTTCTTTCCTTCTTCTCCTTCAACAAAAGGAGAATCCTCTGTGATTCCTCCCTGCTTGTACCATTTTTTCAACTTTAAAGACTCGTTACTTTCAGAATCGTCATATACTGCTCCCTCTCCTATTGGACTAAGTGGTCTTCGCTGAATCCATTTCATTCCTCCTCTCCCTTCTTTCTCTTTTTTCTTATTGTACCGATGTATCCTCCCAGCTCGTCCGTATCCTTGTAAACTTTGTTTATTATATCTCGAATGTCGGTGAGGACTCATAACGAAAGTAATTTTGTCAGTTTCTTCATCTAAACCGGCGTGAGTCGCACTTCCTGAAACTGGATCCCAGAGTATTTTTGGACAGTTCTGAGCTTCGGAAGTCTCCAAAAACGTTAAAGGTTCAGATTCTGTCTCCTTTGGATATTCTGATTTGCTTTCCAGATCTTCATGGTTGACTGGATTGACTCTTGAATTAAGAGAATATCGAGAAATAAGAGGGGAACTGGGTGACTTTTGAGGAGAATTAGTAGAGCTGGTCTTTTTTGGAGAAGACTTTTTTTTGTGTTTTAGGGTTGAGGAACCATCAAGACTTGGGCTAGGCTCTCCGGCACAGACTGATGCAGGGGGATTTTTAGAATTTTCAATTCTCAGGTAATGGTCCCCTTTATGTTTCGAAATTTGAAGGAATATAGATGAAGGAATTTTCTGCGGTTGTGGAGATGACTTAATTTCCTCCTTTGAACTCCCACTGTCAGTTTCTCCATTGGTCAAAGAAAGCGTCCTCGATTTCTTATTTTCGAGTAAAGTCTTTCCTTCACTCTCATCTGAAGATTTGGTATTCAAGTCTCCTTTTGTTTTCTCTTTATCTCCCTGGTTTCCTTTATTACGTTTTCCTTCGATAACTTCCTTCGATGAAGACTCTTTTTCCTTTAATAAAGCGGCAAGAGTCGTGGGAGATTGAGTCAAAAGACCGAAAGCAGCGAGATAATCCACATCTTGCATAGAATTCACAATATTTGTCCCAAATTTTGGAGTCCCTTTTTTCTTCTCTGTACCTTGAGAGGTTCCTTTTTTTGAGCTTATCGACGGTTGTCGATTCTCCTTAGTTTTATAGCTTTCAACCTTCACTCTTTCCTGATTCGGATTGCCGGTAAGGTTTTGGGAAGAAGGAATCGAACCCGAGGGAGGGTTTTCAGTTTTGGTTGTTGAGGGTTTTTCATGCATAGGGAGATTTTGGTTTTCCTCCAAATGTAGATTTTCTTCGGTTTCCGGTTTTGAAACCAAGGGTCGTTGTTCGGATGATTGTTCTAATAGCCTGCGTTTCCATTTTGTCAAAGTTTAGATATTAGAATATGGGAAGGAAATTGAGTTTAGGATATATGGCACATATTGTAAGATCTATTTTAAGATCTACGGATGACATCGAGTTTAAAATCTATAAATGACATTCGGAAGTACAATACAATTTAAAATATATCAACAACATTTGTTTTAAGATCTATGGGAGACATCGAATTTAAAATCGATAAATGGCATTATGATCGACATTGAAGTTTAAAACATATCAATGACTTTTGTTTTAAGATCTCTGGACAAAAACGAGTTTAAAATCTATGAAAGACATTAGGAATGACATTGAAGTTAAAAATATATCAATTGAAATGAAGTTTGGGGCTGAATAACCGAAATGAGGTTAAAATGTATAAACGCCATTGAGTTTAGAATGTATGAACAAAATTGAGTTTATGTATGAAATGCCATCGACTTCGAAAACCTTTGAATGGCATTTAGTCTCAAATGCATGACTCCTATTGAGTTTCAAATATATATATAAATGAGCTTAAATTGTATGAATGACACGGAGTTTACATAGAATTCGCCAATAGAAAAGTGTTTCAGGAACCAAATCTTAATGTAAACTGATCAAAACCAGTTTTAAGATTAAAACAATAATAATAACAAAAAAAACGGAAGTTTTTTGCTTTATTTTTCTGTAAAAATCAAAGACTATACACACAAAATTCGATTGCAAGCAAGCTCATATCAACATTGAAAAAGTTAAAAAAAAAAAAAATGAACAATACCAAGAAACAGTCGACATTATAAACTTTTGCATTTATAATGTATTTGATTATTTTTACCTTTTTGATGGTATTTTTTCACGACTTGGAGAGTAAAAGATTTGAAATTTTGCTTTCAGTTTATTTACAAGATTTCCAGACTGCCAAAAAAAGACACAAAAAAGAAAAGACGTTAGAGAACAGTTTTTTGCGTTTGTTGTAAGAGGGAGAGAGAGAGGGAGGGAGGGAGAGAGAGAGGGAGGGAGGGAGAAAAAGGCAGGCAATCGACATGTAACAACTGACCAAACAAACAAGTTCGCGGCTAACGTAATTTGTACCCCGAAATATATATACATGGCAAATCACACGCAAGTTAAAAACTCCAAGAATGGAAGAAGATGCAACATAATTCTACTAAGCATTTTCACATTCATGTCAGAAGATCAAAATCACAAGAAACTAATGCCAAATTGTTACAATCGAAAGATTTTTTAAGAACCTTTTCACATCCAAAACATCACATCTTCTATATATCCAAAAAAATTGCATCCTTGTCATAGTTCAAATGTGCGAAAAACGATTGGAAACCCTATAACCCCATAAAGTACGTGTATTGTACTCCATATAATACAAGTATTACTGTGGGGTATAACACACCTATAATATGGGGTAACCACATGTAGCGCTTCCAATCGTTTTCGACGTGTATTATACCTCATACTACATACTATGAGGTATAATACATACATATTATTAATATGGGGTTTAATACACGTAAAGCATGGGGTAACAACATATAGTGTTTCGTGTATTTTCCCCATACTATATGTTAGAAATGGTATAATACGCGTATATGTCAGTATGGAATGACCATATATAGAGTTTCCAATCGTTTTCACACATTTGAACAATGATCCTTATCTAGAAACCCTTCCCTCCTCCCCCCTCTTCCAGTTACCTGTGCCCCTCGCATATCAATAATTGTTTGAGTAACTTCACTTTTTCCCTCACTCATTCTTTCCTCCAAAAGTTGCTGTGCGGTCTTATATTCCTTCTTCTTTGCCATTTTTTTCTTTTTCCACATACTTTCTTTCGGTTTCCCGACATTTTCAATTTGTACAACAGGCTCCCCTTCCTCTGTACCAGGAGCTGGTCCCAAACCAGTTTCCTTCTCTTTATAGTCATTAAACCCCATTCCCATCATCTTCGGTCGTAATTTAGCTTCCACCGGTACCGCAATACCTTGCGAATTCTTTCCCAGTCCACCCCCTTTATACCCCATTTTCTCCAACATTTTTAATCCAAACCCTTTTGTGTGCTTTTCAAAGGAACCTATATCTCCTTTCATCGCCTTTTTGCTATCTCCTCCATCTTTACTTTTCTCTTTTCCTTTGTTTTTCTCCTTTTCCCTCTGCATATCCCTCCTCTTCTCTGCCCTCTCCACTATCCTCTGTCCGTACGCACTCTTCAAAATATCTTCCTCCTCCTCCTCCTCCTCCTGAACCCTTTCATCCTTCATTCCAAACCCTAACCCTAATCCTGCCCTCTCAAAACTACCCAGCCCTGACCTTCCGGCGCCGACATTATCCATATCTTCTCTCTCTCTTTCTCTCTCTTCTTTCTCTTTCTTACTAAGCTCTTCTGTAGGAACCACATTTCCAATAGAAATAAAGTTAACTGGTTTAGTAAAATCTGCTTTTCCACCTCCATTTCCATCTTTTCTACGTTTTTTCCTGCCTCCTTCCTCGTCTGAATCTGACTCAGCAAATACGCCAAAAAGAGCTTCATCTCTCGTTTGATTTTTTTTCTTAACTTGTTTTGAAGCGTAAAACTCTCCTCCTATCCATTGTCCATCCTCGTAATCTTCCTCTACGCCAAAACGCATGTACGGCTGTTCATCATTCAAGGCAGCCATGACGAAAAACAAAGGAAATCGGCAAACAAACCCTAAAGTTAAACAGCCAAACCCTAATTTTTGACCATCAACGTTTGAGCTCGACTTCGGAAGCTCCTGCAAGTTTTAGAAGACGACGTGAAGAATAGTTAAGGGCCGATCACGCCTCGTGGAATCGAAAATCGAAACTTTCTCGACTGCCGCATGACATTTTAAATTTCCGATCTCGGTATCGCCGTATCGGTATGAAAGCTGTTTAAAAGCATGAAATGCTTAAAATTTGCTTGCAGCCGTGACGCCTGCAGTTGAAAGACGCTGTACATAGAACGTGCTTCTCTCCGTACAAATTTCTTTAGCGAATCTTCTGTACGGTAGGAAGCAGAACCGTATTCAAGAACCGTTTGAGATTCGAGAGAACGAGGAGCGATTGAACGATAATCGAATTGCGATGGGGTATGGTGACCGTGTAAGCTCGATGCACATTATCGATGCTCACTACAGTACAGTACGTTTTGTCAGCGAAGTTGCGGAGAAAATTCGCACACAGGCAGGCTGTTGGCAGACAGGTAATTAACAGGCAGGCAGTTGGCATACATATTTAAATATATATATATATATATATATTAAGTCTGCCAACTGCCTGCCAAGCTTTGTATTTGTTTTTGCAAGAATGGCGAAGAAAGGTGGTGGAAAGTACAAAGATATGACACTGCAGAGAAGAGAGGGGCGTTTTGTGGAATAGCTGAGGAAGTACGGCAAAGTGTTGAAAGTCTCCACGTCGACAATGTCCCAAAGATTGTACATCGTGCGGTTTGACGTCTCAATTTGCAGGTGAGTTGAAGTTTCGCATAATTTTTTGTATCACATCACCTGTCACTGTTTCGTACACGTCTACGTGAGTCACCTTTGTAAAGTAACAAGTATTTTTTCGTTTACATCCGAATGCTCTGAAAATTGTACGGAGAATCTTCGCTAAAAAACAAAGTAACAAGACTAAGTTTCGGTTACATGCGAAAGTACCCTAAAACATAGTTCAAAAGTAGGTGAAAGTCGCCCATACAATATGCCTATTGTACGCAAAAAATACACTATACCCTTAAGATTTAAGACCCATATTGTATTGGCCGCAAAATGAAAAAAAATAGTAGCAGGGTTGAGTTGCACATCGTTCGATAGAGAATTAAACGTCGTGTCTAAATTTTGAAAAACATTCGGACAAAAAATTATTTTTCTGTGAGTTTTGAGGTATTTTTTATTTAAACCGTCAGATTTCGACGATCGGACGGTCGTTGATCAAAGTAGCGACTTAAGAAGGTCACATGAAAAGCCCATAACACAACTTATGATAGGACTATCGTCAGATTTGGACGATCGGACGGTCGCTAATAAAAGTAGCGACTTAAGAAGATCACATGAAAAGCCCATAACACAACTTACGATAAAGGCTCCGACAAAAGGCCTACAATTGAAACGCCTACTTTTGAACTATGGTGTAAAGAAAAAATTAGCGTCATTCATTCTAATTTAGTGCTAGAAGACGTGGCAGATTATGGTCCACGTCCTTAAATAGTGTAATTTATTATATTTAAGGCATCAATGTCAAAATTTTGGGGCGCCGATGTACTGCCACGTATCCTGACACCAAATTAGAATGAATGACACTGATTTTTTCTTTACACTAATAATTTATATACGCTAATAACGATTCAAGGTGTACTATACAGTGAGGTGCTTTGGAAGTTTGGATCATAGCGGTACAAAATACATCAAACACACGGATAAAACTTAAAAAAAAAATGAATATGCCCATGGAACAAGTACACTGTTGATAAAATGCGTCGACTAACTTCGAATTGATTATAAAATACAAAGTAGAAAAACAAAAAAATCATCAAAAATGCTACTACAACTTAATCAAAACAAAACGAAACACATTTCGACGTCACTTCAAATATCTCTCTATCTCTACTTCCATCCAAGCGCGGCCCACCATATCCCATTTGAAGATTAGCCGGAGCATTGGAGGTATGGGGAGCCTCGGCCCATCAACCGAGGGAGGAACCCCGATCCCAAAACACCAGATATTGTCCTCGCCCATCTAACTTGCTTTTGTCAACTCTCCAAACCAATGGTCGACCTTTACGTTCATTAGGCATTTTCGTCCCAATGCCGAGCAATTCTCGTGGAATGTTCGTCTAAGGAGCGGATTCGATATTGACATCCCATAATTACTACACCATTATTACCCATAAGACCCATAGTTGTACAACATACTCCGTGGAGCACGACGAACCCCCGAACTAGATGCATTCCTACGAGCGCGCGCTGTAGTTTTCCACAGTTTCCGCAATTTAAACGTGGTGCGTGCATCTCTTTGGGAAATTTTGAGGGTTCATCCGGTGAACAAGCCCCCTCCAACATCGAGATTAGAGAAAATATGGCGTCAAGTTCAATAGCTTAATCAACAACTTGCGGCCCAAGAAGACGCCAAGAGAGTGTTTCGTCACACGGTGGATAACTTAACACGGAGCTTGCGAGAGCTAGGCGATGCTAACGGGGAATGGTGTTAGATGAAAACTTTGTCATTGTTTTAACGAATGGGTATTCTGGTCGTTGCCTCATCCTACATTTCAGCCCCCTATCTCTCGTTATCTATCTTTTGCCCCTCCCTTTTTAAATTTCCCAAAAGGTTTTCTCATTGCGCGGTATTTTTTGAGATTACGCGAAAGAAAAAAACAACACTTTATCACATGGGAGCATGACTTAAGTGAAGGTAGGGGTGTGTGCATCGAGAAGGGGTGTACACATTCGTGAAGAGGAGAAGGGAGGGGACATAATTTATGGTCCAAACAGTTTGGTTCATATTGACCTAGGCCAAAAACGGACATTACCAAACTGTACCGAGTCAAGTATTACAGACTAATACACTACTTTTGGTCATTTCCATTAAAGGTTTATTATTGTTGACGCGGAATTGTAATTAATAATACTAATTTACTGCAAAGAGGCGTTGCAAGTTGTAGTCCACTTCTTTAAATAATATTGTTAACACTATTTTGTGATTTTTGGCCAAAAAAAGTTGCGGCTGAAATATTGTTATTCGGCATATTGGCCCGAAGTCATGGCAAAATTTCGCGATATTAAGTTTCTCGGTATATTGAAGCTATAAATTCATTATCGGGTACCCATTACTACATACATATCGAATATCAGCAAGGGTCTTTTGATACACAACACTATTTTTTACTTCACTGTGAATCGTCTTTGTCAATGATGCTCGTGTAGTTTGGTATATGTTTTTCTATTTTTTTTTCATAACTTCCCATTTGATGCTTTTAGTGTTGCTTGGCCTTTGTAGGTGTTTATAGTCGTTTCAAATAATTTGTTTTGTTTAGCCTTCGAGTTTTCATTAAAAAATGTTATCTCACTACTAAAAGCATGAATCGTATGCAATCTTATCGTGTTATTAACCAACAAATCAAATGGAAAGCTAAAGATCCGGACTTTCAATTTGCGATGTACGGAAAAAAAAATAGTGGCAAAACAAATTTAACGCTAATAGAGATTCACGGTATAGCTTCATTGCCTATGATCCTTAATATTAACAATTTCATCAACGTTACTGTGGAATTATTACTTATAATACCAATCAGTGCAAAGAGATGTCACGGATTGTAATCCATTCCTTTAAATAGTGTAACTAACATTTTTAAGGTTTTAAACTAAAGAAATCGTAACTTATCTTGCATTCCTATTTATAATAATGATCGGTCATGTTTTAGCTGCTATGGTCGGGGCCCACTCAATTCGACCTAGTATGAGAAAAATCGAACGTTTTGAAATCAATAAGTTTACTAAAGGAATGAAACTAAATATTATGGCGAAAATAACCCTTCCACATGTTAGGCCGCCAAAATCATATTAAACCGCTTAAATAAGCCCAAAAAAGTTTCAAATAATGTGTCGTTAACGTTATCTTTCCACTCATACAACCTTTACACGTTTTAATTATGTAACTTTTTTTCGGTAATTTTGAGCCTTACTTCATTTTCGGTTTGTGTTAGGTCAATTGGGTTTCACAATTGGGTTTCGGTGTATACTATTTGTTGGTTTGGTGGTTATTGGTTACTTTAAATTACGCTTAAACATACCATCATGTTTTAATATAAGTAAATAAATACAGGGGGTCATTGTTATGCCGATCCTCACATTAATACCAGTTGTCTTATTTTCTACCATTGTTGAGTTTATATTTGTATGTTGATGTGATTAGTCCACTAACAATAGATTGTGCGAAATCGGTGCTTATAGAAAACTATGCGCAAAAGATGTATGGCGAAGAGAAATCATATGATTGTACGCATATGTTGACATATGAAAATAGCCACGCGAGTCAAATATGCAATTTGTTTACATATTAAAAACTTAGACGGACATCAAATATAAAATAAAGATGCTTATTTTGTGATCGTAATTGGCAGTTATGAAATTAAAACAATTTGTCACCTCATTACCAAGATAACTTAGGTTTGGATCGATGCCATCAGTGCGATTATTTCGCCGTTACCTTTGTGTTTAAAAAAACCTCATGAAGTTGGCGAGTCATCTATCAACGAAGTTATTGTGATATTTTCGGCGTGTGGTTTTGACCACAATCGTAGGGACCAAATTGGAATATCGCGTATTTCGACATCATTTGGGGGACACGTTACGCAAAATAATAGTATCAGCGGGTAAAAAAATAAAGAGTGTGACTAGGTTTACAAAGGGTCTGATTTTAAATTGATTAAGACGTTTTATTCACGGGCAAGCTAAAGACATATTTATGGTCAGTTATTGACATACACATAGATTGGTCATCAAGAACTATGTTGCACACTTTTGGGATTTACCCTTGGCAATCGTGAAACCTCTTAAACCAATATTTTTCTTTTTCAGTAACTTAAATCAAATATGAAGTGTCACGTAAACGTTTATATGCCTCCACATCTAAACGATCCATAAACTCAGTCTTTCACTTGGATATACTTTGCCAAGTGTGTGACCTTTTTAAACTAATTGTTGAGTAAGAGTGAATGGGATGAGTTTCAAACTATGTTGAACATTCAATGAACTCAAAAGGCCATTCTTGAATGGAGGAGGAGCAAGACCGCTAAAAGCGTAAAACTAAAGGGTGATATGAACTGGTCCGATTTCACAAAACGAAACTAACTCTATGTTGAATTTGTAGTTTATTGTGCTTTAAATTATTAGCGTCTTAACTATACATTTTTTTACCTACCTATAATCGATATATTACTTTGCTATATCGGTAAGGAAATTGTTGCAATAAATTAACGAGATATCGCGATAAATTATTGACATGTGAAGATAAGTCATAGCTAAATACTGGGTCTATGATTATCGAAATAACTTCGTCTTTATTACATACATTATTTCATTACTACATTTCCTTATTTTGATACGAAACTGATCATGAAATCTTGAAAGCCCCCCTCCCTCCATTGTGAACACCCTCCATCATGAGCCCTTTCCGTTGTGACCCTTCCCCATAGTGACCCCTCCCGCCCCCCCCTTAACCTATGTCGCTATATTTTTGCTAATGCACTCCCGTTCAACATCGAATAAAATAGTTTTTGGAGTATCGGTTGAGTTTGGGACTTGGGAAGAAAGGGCCAATGTCGTATGTCAATTGGAGATACGAATGTAGTCTTAACTTCAAACATCAACCGTTAGATTGACAATCTAGAAGTGTTGCACATAGAAACCACACTAGTGGCTAAAAACAACAACACTACACCGGTATTGCATTATCTTGTGAACTATTATCGTTCATGACTCTAATTGAGGTACCTTTTTTTTGACCCAAATTCTCAAAGAATTAATAAAACCCTTTAAAAAACAAACTAGAGTAAATGATAGTATTGTGTATGAGTAAAAAAGTTATCGCGATAACATCGATACTGATAGTTATCGGTTATCGAACGGTGAGAGGTCCTGTTATATACATGTACTTTGTATACTTTCTGTTCGGAGTACTTTCTGTCCGGTAAACTGGATGGAAAATTTACAAGAAATGTACGGTGTTTTTCACGAAATGTAGGGACTTTGACGAAAAAAAAAGTTGCACGTTGCAATACTTTATGGTCGGTAACTAAATATAACTTTTATGGGAACGTAAAGCATTGTATCGACAAACTGATGATCATGGAACGGTAATAGGACGACAGACACAAAGTACAACCGAGGCAAAAACATTTTACGCGCCGACGGAATCGAACGAACGACTTTCATTGAGAAAATATGAGCGGACGGCCAACGTGAGCGCTGACATCTGGGAATGGCTCTTTTGGCGGCTTATGCCAAAAAAGTCGACGGATTGACACGTGGCAGGTTTCTAGTGGATCCCAAAAAAGAAAGTGAAAAAGCCATGGCGTCGGATGTGAAAAGTACATCATTTTAACTGGATCAGTACTAAAGCGGTACATATCTTATGGTGGCTATTGTACTTTAGGCTTATACAAATGATATGATTATAGGCACCTCACTAGATAGGGGTTGTAAGTAGGGCGAGTCGAGGGAATAACACGTACAGTTGAGTGAACTGGCCGTACATTTATCTGTATAGATCGCCGATAGTTATCGATATCGGTGTTATCCCTGATAATATCCGATAAATATCGGTTATTTATTGATGATAACACAGATAACGATATATTGTACCAATATATCGATTATTGGCTACCCGAAAAAAGGCCCTTATCGGTTATCGGCAAATCCTTACCGATACACAACATAACACTGCCAATCGCTATTAGCGTAGAAGCTTCTTTAGCGTATATGAATAATTACCGTGGTTTACGCTAATTAAGAATTTGATTTTTTTGAAAAAAGACATACATTCTAATTGTTTAATAATTATAAGTTGGGTCTTTGAAAAAAGTGAATGTCGGTCGCAAACATGCTTACACTAATATAGGTATTTGTACAAAATCTGAAAAATCGTACACAAATCGTACGTTCACACAGTCGAAACGTGGTTGTTGGACGAATATATGTGAACGTGATATTTGACAACCCGATTTGATCCCCTTTTTAGACCGCATATTCTCATGCGTCCGCGGCTACTAAACAAAATGAATTGTACCTTTTTTCACTTAGAAAGGTACGTTTTTGTACAGTACGAATATGATCGTACACCACACTATTTAAAAGATGACGTACTTCCGTTTCGAACGGTCCTAAAAAATTAACCCTAATTAGAGTAAAGAAAAAAATAGAATGAACTACGCTAAACCGCGCATCGTTATTAGTGTTATTGACTCTAATTTGGGTTCTTAAAATCTCGATTTTTTTCCGCAATTAGTATACATGATTTTCGAAATTAAATTAGCAACGCTATTTATGTTCGTGGACCATAATCTGCCACGTTTCTGGCACTAAATTAGAATCAATAACACTATATTTTTTTTACGCTATTTAAACTTTGACACTAATAACGATGCGCGGTGTAGTGGAGAATAAAATAAAAAAAAGCGGGACGGAATTAGCGTACACTGCGCTAATAGCGATTGGCGGTGTAGTAAATGATTTCCTTCAAAAACCGCCAAATTCCCAAATATCGTTAATAACGCTATTTGTTTCACAACGCTTTCTATTTCTAAATGCTAATAGCGATTCACGGTGTAGTGTTAAAATATTTTTGCCACTTAAAACATATTTTCTCCGTACACACTTGTCCAATTTTCAATTTAAGACCGTCAATCCGAAGCTGAGAATCTTATCTTTAATCTCAACCGTCAGATAAAAAAACCGACATACTTGTACGGAAAACAGATGTTTACAGAGACGAAGAAGACATCAACACTATTAACGATTCACGGTTGTAGTAACGATGGGCGGTGTGGCATTTTCAGTTTTTCACATCCCTCGGGATTGGTCCCGAGTCGGTATAGCGTGACGTGACGATGTGAGACGACGTGGCCTAAACCGACAACCCCATCCAATTTGAAACAATGCTTGAACTACAAAGGGCCACGTGGCAGGCCGAGTTCTTAGAACAAACGTACTGTACATACTGTACTATTTTTTTTTTATTTTTTTTGTACCTTATCGGCAGTCAAAAGTTCAAACCCTAAAAAGTACATAAATCTTGAACGTACTTTCCACGGACGGTCCGGATCCATCCATCCCAAACCTTTGGGAAAAGGTCACCGTAACCCTAAAATTTTATCTATCTTTTTTTTTTTTTTTTTTCTTCTTTAGTCTTATTGTTTTGTTTTCCGGTCTGGTTCTTTCTTTCCTTCTCCCTCTCTCTCTCTCTCTCAGC
>JBBHKE010001268.1:25575-52660 GCA_037447655.1 Zygnema cylindricum | reverse complement strand
TTTACCTTCTACTTCCACTTCTTAATTTCTGCACCCTTTCCCTGCATCCTTTCTCCGTTCTTTTCCATAAATCTGTGAACAGGCCAACTATAAAAGATGAAATAAAAAAGATAGCATCTTCCATTTCTCTGGTTATTCCTCGCAGTATTTCCTGTCATTATTCCCTGCCTCCGTATATGTTTTGACAACAATATATCTTGTTGATACAAAACTATTGGTCACAGTACCTAATAACATTAATAGCATGTTAAAATTGAAGGTAGGTTTTTACAATAGTTTTCCACTCTAAAGTTTCCACGTAAAAATTAAACAATCGGTTACAGTAGCTAATAACATGTATTGATATAAAGGCATATGAAATAGTGCAATAGTTCTTCTCACTAGAGTTTCCACGTAAAGTTTAACAATTGGTTACCACAGCTAATAACATTTCTTGATATAAAAGCATATCAAATTAATGTAAGTCTCTACAATAATTCTTTCTCCACGCTACAGTTTCCACGTAAAATATAAACAATCGGCCACAGTAGCTAATGACATAAATTTATATAAAAGCTTATTAAATAAACGAAGGTAAATACGTTTCTATAATAGTTCTCAACAGTAAAGTTTCCTTGTAAATGTGAACAGACTGGAAAAGAAATGTCTTCGCATTCTCTTCCCACTTTTTAACTATCTGCACCTCCGCAGTTATTCCTTGCAAATATTCCTTGCAACTATTCCCTGTAACAATTCCCTGCCTCCGTAAAACCGAACGGTGTGAACGGACAGGAAAAGAAAAATCCTTGCGTTCTCTTTTCACTGTTTAATATTCTGCATCTCTGCTGTTATTCCTTGAAATTATTCCCTGCCTCCCAAACTAAACGGCGTTCCTATGTCAACAGACAGGAAAATAAAAGTCTTCGCGTTCTCTTTTCACTATTTAATTTTCTGTACCTCTTTGCAGTTATTCCTTGCAACTATTCCCTGAAACTATTCCCTGAAACTATTCCCTGTCTTTGTTAAACTGAACAATGTTTCTATGTGAACAGGTGGGAGACAAGCTGGCCAATGCGGTGGCTTTGGGGACGAGTCCGGTCGTCAGAGCTTTGGTGGATCCAGAAGGAGCAATGCGAGATATTCGAAATCTCGATAAGGTAAACACCGTTTATGGAGAAAAGTTTAGGAAAGGGAAGAAAAGGGAAGAAAAGGGAAGAAAAGGGAAGGACCGCAGAGAAAATCTTGATAAGATGAACACCATTTATGGCAAGAAGAGGAAAGAAAAGGAAAAACAAGGGAAGAAAAGGGACGGAAAAGAGAAGGAGAGGAGAGAAATTGGATTACAAGGGAAAAAAAGGGAAAGAAAAGGAAAGAATAGGAAAAGAAAGATGTTATTCTGCGCTCTTTTTTTTGCTTTTTTTTTCTTTTTTTTCCTTTTCCTGTTTGGGTTTGCTGGATTCTTGCGGGTTTCACTATTTTTTTTTTTCATTGTTGTTTATTTTATTTGTTAAGGAGCCGAACAAGTACAGCGCAAGTTTAGATTCAAATTGCATTTCCTAGCTCCCGAAATTCAAATATGGTTCAGATTCCATTTAATATTTGATTCAAATTGACATTTTTGTTTTTGTTAACATTGAAGGTTTACTTCTTCTCAGAAATTACCTTTTTTTTTTCAATTCAGATGAGTTTTAGCGAATGGCTCAATCTCGTAGAGGTCTCCAGAAAGTATTAAAAGAATAAAGAAAAAACAATTGTTAAAGAATTATTAAAGAATGGGATCCAGTAGACATCCAAATGATCATCTGAATGAACAAAATTTAGTGCCCAATTTCCAAAAAATTGTACTTTATCCCATCAAAAACTTGTAACACAGTTTGGAACCTTTTTTTCTTTCTTCAGATAAGTTTTAGCGAATGGTTCGAATGTCACGGAGAGTCTCGAGGGTATTTAAACAATCTGGGACCCATTAAACATCCCAATTTTCATCTGATTAACAAAATTTACGTCTGATTCTACATCCTAAACTTGAAAGGCTCCCTCTCCCTCTCCCTCCCTCGTTTCTTCAGATAAGTTTTAGTGAATGGTTTGAACCTCATGGAGGGTCTCGAGGGAGTATTAAAAGAATGTGGGATTCAGTAGTTTAACAAACTTAATGTCCAATTTTATATCCTAAGCTTGAAATTCTCCCTCTCCCTCTTTATCCTTCAGATAAGTTTTAGTGAATGGTTTGAATCTCACGGATGGTCTCAAGGGAGTATTAACAAAATGTGGGATTCAGTATTTCATCTGTACAATCAAACTTTATGTCCAGTCTTACATCCTAAACTTAAAAATCTCCCTCTCCCTCCCTCTCCCTCTTTTCTTCAGATAAGTTTTAGCGAATGGTTCGAATCTCACGGAAGATCTTGAGGGAGTATTAAAAACCTGTGGGACCCATTAAACATCCCAATTTCTACGTCCAATTTTACATCCTAAACTTAAAATTCCCCTCTCCCACTCTCTCCCTCTTTTTGCAGATAAGTTTTAGTGAATGGTTTGAATCTCACGGAGGTTCTCGAGGGAGTATTAAAAGAATGTGGGACCCAATTGCTTATGCTTTGGGATTTATCGATTGCGATAATATTTCCGCGAGATGCATGTTAACAATTTTTGCGTTCTTTGCGACGAAAACGGAGGCCTCCGTTTTACGGATGTTGAATGGATCGCCGGACAATTATTTGAGTGGACCCATCGTGAAGTACATCGAGGAGAGGGGGGGGAGGTGAGAGAGAGGGAGAGGGAGGGAGAGGGAGGGAGGGAGAGGGGTGGGAGAGGGAGAAGGGGGAGGAGTGTCTTTTAGTCATTTTTGGACAATTATTTGAGTGGATCCATTGTGAAGTACATTGAGGAGCGGAGGGAGAGGCAGGGAGAGGTAGACGGGGAAGGATGTTTTTGGAAGTACATGGGGAAGGGGGGGAGGTGAGAGGGGAAGAAAGTGAGGAGGGGAAAGGGAGAGGAAGGAGAGGGAGGAGGAGAAGAGAGAAAAATCAAAGTTTTTTTTTTTTTTTGGTATACAGGAGTTTTGGGAAATTTTAAAAAGTTTGTCAAAGAGTGAGAAGAGAGAGAAGAGAGGGAGAAGAGAGTGAGCGAGGGACCAGGGAGTTTTTGAATTAAAACCATTTTTTTCTTTTCTTCATGGGTTTTAGAAAATGTGGATCAGGAAAAGGTTGGGGAAAGTTCAGAGATACGGGAGGATGAGATCTCCGAAATGAGGTCTTTTTTTTTAGTTTTTTGTCTTTTGTGTGTTCAGTCTTTTTTTTGTTTTTTTTGTTTATTTCTTCTTTATTTTTATCAGGAGTATTGTGGTAAATTTTGTGAAAGGAGTTTGATTTTGAAGTTTTATAGGTTTTGAATATAATAAAGTTTTTTTTTTTTTTTCAACCATATTTAGTGTGGATTTTGTCATCCGTTAAGTTTTAACCATCTGTGTGAAAGTGTGTCATCTGCTAATTTCTGTTTCTCCTTTTTTTTTCATTATTGTTGTATATTTTCGTGGCGTTACTTGTTTTTAGGATGAAAAAGGTGTGAGGGGAGGGAGAGAGAGAGGAGAGTGAGAGAATCTTGTTTTTGATTTTTTTCCTGGGATATTTTTGCGGATGATTTTTTAGAAAAGGTTTGAGGAGAGAGACAGAGAGGATAGGGGGAGGGGGGAGGGGGCGGAAGTAGAGACAGTGGTTCGGATTCAGGATGTTCAAGGTGTGAGGGGAGTGATAGAGGAAAGGGAGAGGGGGAGGGGGAGTGGGAGGGGGCGGAGGGAAGAGACTGGTTACAGGATTCAGGATGAAAAAGGTGTGAGGGGAGAGACAGAGGAGAAGGAGAGGGAGTGGGAGGGGGCGGAGGGGATTCTTGATGAAAAAAGTATGAGGAGAGAGACAGAGAAACAACGAGACAGAGAGGGGAGGGGAAGGGTGAGAGGGGGAGTGACACTTGTCACGGGACTCAAGCTGAGAAAGTCGAGAGGAAAGAAGAGAAAGGGAATGGTGTAGGGAGTTAGGTTGCAAAAGGTCAGTGGGAAGAGAGGGAGGAGGAGAGACAGAGAGAAGGAGTGAGAGGATCTTGTTTTTTCATTTTTTCTCTGTGATATTTTGTGGAGGGTTTTTTAGTGTGTTGTTTAGTGTTTTCTTATGGAACAGGAAAGGGAGAGAGGGTGAGAAGGGAGTGGGAGGTGGAGAAGACGTAAGGAGGCAACGAGGGAGAGAAATATAGTTTTTTGAATATTTTTGTTGTTTTTTTCAACAGCAAATTTGGGAATTTGGGATTTTTTGTTCTGCTTTCTAATTTTGTTAATTGGGAGTGAAAAGGGGGAGGGAGAATTGGAGTGGTTAAGGAAGAGGGCAGGGACAGGGAACGAGAGAGAGAGAGGGAGAGAAAGGGGAAATGTAAATTGGCCTACTCTTTTATGGACTGTGGACATTTTTCTGAGTGGGGGGAGACGGAGGAGGAAGGGGACAGGGAACAGAGGAGCAAATAGTAACTGCAGATGCTTATGTGGCAGGTGAGAGATTTCTCTCCCCCTCGTTTTTCCTCTCTTTCTCTCCCTCTCTTTTCTTCTCCCTCTCCTTTCTTCTCCTTCTCTTCTCTTTTCCCTCTCTTTTCTCTTCCTCTCTTTCCGCTCCCTCTCTTTTCTTCTCCCTCTCTTTTCTTCTCCCTCTCGTTTCCTCTCCCTCTCTTTTCTTCTCCCTCGCCCATTTTAGGGTTGTCTTTTTCCTTCCCACACTCCTCTCTCATCCACCCTCCCTCTGAGATCTTCTCTGATTCCTCCCTCTGTTTTCCTTCTTTTGTCGTTCATCTCTCACTCCGTCATTCTCTCCTTCCTGTCCTCTCTCCCCCGCTGCCGTTCCTTCCTCCATTCTTAATTCCCTTTCTCCCACTTCTCCCTCTCTTCCTCCTTCCCTGGTCCTCTCCCTCTCCTCCCATCTACCTCTATCTCCTCCTCAAGAATCCGTCTCCTACCACTCTTATATCGACTCTAATTTCTTGTCTCATAAAAATTATTTGAAAAGAAAAGTCTTTCCCTTCCTTTTTTTATCGGATCCTTTTTGTGTTTATCGTGTTTTTTTCTCTCTTCCTCTCCCTTCTCTCTTGCCCTTCATCTCCCTCTCTCTCCATCGCCTCATCTCTCTCTCTCTCTCCCTCCCTCCCTCCCTCCCTCCCTCCCTCCCTCCCTCCCTCCCTCCCTCCCTCCCTCCCTCCCTCCCTCCCTCCCTCTCCTCCCTCCCTCCCTCCCTCCCTCCCTCCCTCCCTCCCTCCCTCCCTCCCTCCCTCCCTCCCTCCCTCCCTCCCTCCCTCCCTCCCTCCCTCCCTCCCTCCCTCCCTCCCTCCCTCCCTCCCTCCCCCCCTCCCTCCCCTCCCTCCTCCCCTCCCTCCCTCCTCCCCTCCCTCCCTCCATCCCTCCTTCCCTCCTTCCCTCCCTCTCTCTCTCTCTCTCTCTCTCCTCTCTCTCTCTCTCTCTCTCTCTCTCCTCTCTCTCTCTCTCTCTCTCTCTCTCTCTCTCTCTCTCTCTCTCTCTCCTCTCTCTCTCTCTCTCTCTCTCTCTCTCTCTCTCTCTCTCTCTCTCTCTCCTCTCTCTCTCTCTCTCTCTCTCTCTCTCTCTCGCGCACACACACACACACACACACATTTCCTCGCTGTAAAACAAAAGTTAAAATCCAATTGTAAATCTGAAAAAAAAAAAAACAATTATAAAAACCCCAAACATATAAACCTACCCTACCTTCTGTATTTTTTTAAAATTATTATTTTAGAAAATTGTTCATTTAACAAATAAATCACGGCTCATTTTTATTTATTGATAAGGGAGTGTATCATTTAATAAAAAAACAAAAAAAAACCTTAAACATAAAATAAAAAAAAGAGTTAAAATTAAAAAAATTGCAGATTTAAAAGTGGAAAGAAAAAGCCTCCTTTTCTCCTCTCCTCCTCTCATCTCCTCCCACTTTCCCACTCTCTCCCTCCCTCTCTCTCCTCCTCCCTCCCCCCCCTCTCCCTCTTTTTTTTCTTGGGCAGCCTGTGACGTCCCGGGCATAAAAAAACTCCTCCCTCTGGAGTGGAGAGAGTGGCCTCTTTTTGACCGAATCTACCAACTGGTGGGCGTTCCCGTGATTACCGTTCAGTTACGCTACAACGGATGGGTAACGGAAATGCAGGATTCTGTGAAGGCCAGGTGCGAGAGAAATTTCTGTTTTTTTTTTTCTTTTGTCTCTCTTTCCCTCTCCCTAGCCCTCACCCTCTGTCTTTGAGTGTATGGATGTATGTTTTATATATGTGTATTTAAATGTGTATATGTCGAGGGGTAGACACCCTCACTTTTTTAATTACTCACTCGCAAATTCATGTATTCAAACTATTTATTCATTCAATTGTTGGTTAATCCCTTTACCCACTTTCGAGAGAGCTAGAGAGGGTGGTCGGGCTCAAGAATCTGTTGTGTTGTATTTTACTAATATATATCACATTAGTAAAAGAGTAGTCGTAGTCTGTTGTGTTGTATCCGTTGTTCTGTATCGTTTTTTTAATGTACGAAATAGTAAGCCCGTAATATATGCATACTATATGTTTTTGTTTACAGTATGTACAAAACCCATATAGTATGGGCTGTTGAAAATTTAGGTTATAATTTAGGGTTGAGTTGCACATCAATAGGATGAGTGAATGCCGGACTCGAAACCTTTTGTATTCTATTCTATTAGTGTATATATAATGAGTATGTCAATGTATTCATTGTCTACTATTTATTCATCTATTTGTTATTTTATTCATTGAAATGATTATCAACTTCCACAGAGCTGGCGAGGGCGGCCAGACTCGACAATCTTTTGTATTTTATTTTATATCTATGCATACATATGCATGTGCACACACACACACACACACACACACACACACACACACACACACACATATATATATGTATATGTATATATATGTATATGTATATATATATATATATATATATATGTATTTATATGTGTATATATATATATATTTGTGTGTGTGAGTGTGTGTATATGTCTATGTATTCATCTATTTACTATGTTATTCATTTGTTTGTTTATCGCCTTCCAGGGAGCTGGAGAAGGCGGCTGGACTCGACAATCTTTTGTATTCAGCAGACGCCGACTTCTCCTGCTTTGCTGACCTGGCAGTGACGTCACCAGTGGACTACTGGAAGGAGGGAGAGGGATCGCTCATGCAGTGAGAGGACTTATCCTATTTTGTCTTTTAGTGAAGTTGTCGATGTGTTGTATTTTGTCTTTTAGCCAAGAAGTCGTGGTTCTGTTTTTTGCCTGTTGGAGGTGTTTGAGTACTATTTTTTGTCTTTTACTTAAGGCTTCTTGAGAGTGTTTTGTCTATTAAGATGGTGGGGTTTTGTTTTTGTCTTTTATTGCAATGTGTGAGGATGTTGTTTGTTGTTGTTGTTTTTGTTGTAATGTTTTAAGATTTTGTTATTATATTTTGGTAGAAGGTCCTGGGATTCTGGTTTTGTCTTTTAGTGAAAATTTTAGAGTTTGTTTTTTCTCCCTTTTCCTCACCACCCCTGCTCCATTTCTCCCTCCTCTCTCCATCTTTCCCTCTCCACATCTTCCCTCTCCTTTCCTGTATCTTTGTTCACCCCCCCCTCTCCCATACCTCTCGTCTCTCCACTTTCTTTCTTCGTCCCTTCCTTACTTCCCTTGCCCTCCCTTCCTTCCTCTCATCTTCTCCCTTCTCTCTTCCCTCATTCTTGTGCTCTACCTCATTTTCACTTCCTCCCCTTCCCCTCTCTTTCCCTCCTCTCCCTCTCCCTCTCTCCCCTTCCCCTCCCTTTCTCCCTCTTATCTTCTCTTTTCATCCTCTCATCCTCTCTTTCTCATCCTCTCGTCTCCCTCTCTTCCTCTCATCCTCTCCCTCTCATCCTCTCCCTCTACCCCCCCAGGTGTGTGCTGACTCCAGCAGACCCCTACATGCCCATGCCCAATGAGGAGATCATCGCCAAAGTGCACGAACAGGTGGGGGGGGGGGGAGAGGGAGAGGGAGATGGAGAGAGGAGGGGATAGGGTAGGGAGGGGAGTAAAGGAGGGCCGGGTGAGGGGGAGGAAGAGGGATGAGGGGGAACGGGTGGGAGGGAGAGGGTAAAGGGGTGGCAAGGAGAGGGGAGGAACAGGAGGGAGAGGGTGAGGGGGATATGATTTGATGTGATGTGGTGTGGTATAATATAATACCGTTGATATTTATGGTGAAATTTCGTTAGCGTCCCTTTGCTTCCATTGGTCAGTTTTATCCTTTTTGTCGTGCCGGAGTTTTTTCAGTTAGAGAAAATATTTTTTATTTATGACGTCCAATGGAAATCAAGGAAAAGCATAAATGTTTCCTATGAAGATATAGGCAATTGCTTTGGACCGAACAAAAGTATTTATTTGAACTATTTATTTGATTTTTCGAGGGTAGTATATGGTCATGAAATGTCGACCGACAAACAACTTCAAGTAAGAGAATTTTGTTTTTTAGGGTTTTTGAGGTTTTGTTTTTATTAACGACAAATTTGTGGACAGTTAAAAAATTGCCACGTTATACGTAAGATCATTGATGCACCGGGAATTATTTTTACGTAATCATGGAAGATCATTTTTACTTTAGAGGTGAAGAGAGTTTTGAAAATGGAGCTAAACTGTTAATGGAAAAAGAAGATGTCATATCATATCATATGATAGGAATTTGACATACAATATGCTACAAATAGGATATGATATGACTTCATATGATAGGAAATAAATATGAATATGATACAGTACAATACAATACAATGCAATACAATACAATACAGTACTGTATGCTAGGGGACGGATATAAACTTAATGGGACTACAAAACGATACAACTCACTATGATGTAATATTGATACAGAACGAGTATGATATGAATATATGACATGATACATACAAAACTATACGGTTAATACCATAACAAAGGATGATATTATAGCAATGTAAAACAATGTGGTGCAAATATAATGTGGTATGAATACTATGTATTACGATACGATACGAGACAATACGATATGATATGTCACGAAACACGAGAAACTTGAGAACGGTCAATCCCTTGCACTCATGATTCTTCCTCTCCCTCCCCCTCCCCCTCCCTTTCCCTCTCCCTCTCCTGTTTTATCGCTTTCCCCAGATCCAAACCCTCTTCCCTTCCTCTCGGGGCCTAGAGGTAACATGGTCAAACGTGGTCAAGATCGGTCAATCCCTCTATAGAGAAGCCCCCGGAATGGACGTTTTCCGGCCCGACCAGAAAACCCCAATTCCCAACTTTTTCCTCTCAGGATCCTATACAAAACAGGTAAGTTTTTATCTTTATTATTATTAAGATTCTCCTTATTCTTATTGGTGTTAATATTGTTATTATTGTTGTTATTATTTTTGTAGTTATAATTATGATAGTTTTAGGGTTTTGTTGCATGGGGAGCTTTCTGGGTGTATTTCTTTCTGGAGTCACTTTTTGACACAATATGTAGTGTGGTACTTTTGGGGTAGAAAAGAAAAGAGGAAAAAGAGGGGGGAGGGTGGAGGGTGGAGGCCTTTCTTCGGTTTCTTAGAAGGGTAGTATCATTTTGACAGCGTGGAATGAGAGGAAGAGAAGAGGAAGAGACTTTCACTTCTATTTTTTTTGTTTTTTTACTTATTTTCCAGTTTTCGGGTCCTTTTTAGTGTTTTTAGGGGAATGTGGAGGGAGAGGGAGCAGAGAGAGTGAGAGAGAGATTGTTTTTAAAATGGAGAGGAGAAAAAGACTGCTATAATATGGAGGGAGAGAGACGAGAAAGACTGTTTTGCTTCTTCTTGTTGTGTGGTTTTGATTTTTTTTCTCCTCTTTTTTGGTTATATTTTGGGGTATAAATAGGATTATATCGATAGTATGGAGGGAGCCACTCTTTCCGGTCGACAAACGGCTGCGAGAATTTGCGAAGAAGGAGAGAATATTGAACAAATTAGAAAGAAACTATCCACATCAATTAACGAGCCGGAAGTTACATTTGTTTAGACATAGTCTTTTTTCTTTTTTGTCTTCTTCTTCGTCTCCTTCTTCTACTTCTTTTTTCTACTTATTTTTCTTTCTTCTTCTCCTATTTTGTTTGAAATGACAATTATTTTTACATTTAATTATTTACTACAGGTTTTTTACAGTTTTTTACCAGTTTTTTTCTTTTTTCTCGGAAGAGGGAGAGAGAAAGCTATAAGAGAGAGGGGTAAAGAGTAAGAGAAAGAAAAACTGAGACCAAATCCGGTCTTTTAGAGATGACTTTGATTTATTTCTAATAGGTTCTAAAGAGGTTTAAAAAGGTTTTAAAGAGGTTTAAGGAGGCTATAAAGAGGTTTTAAGAAAGAACACGAGATTACTTTTTATGGGGATTGATATCTCTAAATGTAGGAAAGGTTTTTTTGTCATTTTCTGATCCATTGTTATTATACGGTAAGAAAAAGTGTATTTAGCAGTCAACTTATTGTCATTTTATCATTGATTTTCGTTTCAGTTGTTTTTATATGATCAAGACAACATGGATAGGGAGTGGTGTCTCTCCCTCTCCCTCTCCCTCACTCTCCTTCTCCCCCTCTCCCTCTCCCTCTCCCTCTCCCTCTCCCTCTCCCTCTCTTCTTCTCCTCAACTCTCCTTTCCATTTCAAAGAATTTATATGCCTGTACGTTCTGGTACTCTTTTTTCCTTTTTATTTTTACTGAACTTTTTTTTTTAATTTCCTTAATTTCTTTCAGCTTACAAGTTCAACTTGTGCCGATTTATACATTTATAAAATAATACTAAAATGAAACTAACATATATAAAAAAATAAAGAAATCTAAAGACTTTATTTGTGGAATTACACAAAAAGTACTAGAACAAAACTATAATATTGAGCTTTATTAAATAAAAATATTAGTGATGATAAATTAACTTATCTGAGTACATAGAAGGAAAAGACAAAGAAGAAAAAAACAAAGTAGAAATAGAAAACCAAGAGAAAATCTGAAAACTGGCAAAAGATCACACAAATAAGAAATGGAAGTCTATGTGAAAGGAAACTAAAGGATAAAAAAATATATCTTTATCACGGTTTGATAAACAAATTGTTAAATTAAACGTGGAAGAACCAAAACTACCTAATGAAGAAAAGGAAATCTAACGGAATTTTTGGGGTATTGGTCAATTTGACAGATAGTCAATTCGGTCGTGACGTTTTTTTTGCCAAGCATCACAAAATACTGTTAATAACACTATTTAAGGACGCCGGATGCAATCTACCACGTCTCCTTGCACTAAATTAGTTTTATACATTTATAATTTCGCATTAACACTAGTAAATCCTTAACTTTGACGTAAATAATGATAGGCGACGTAGTGGTCATACCGATTTTTTAGGTGACATTTGATTCTCCCCTAAAATTGATGTCCTCGAAGTCCAAATGGTCTCTTCGACTCCAGTTGAGAATGCTTCACCCATCACCTATGAAAAATCCACTGTATCTTTACAACTAGCTTATTAATGTCCATAGTCTTCGTCTAATCATTGCTCACAGTGAGGCGAATGGACTGCAAGTCACGATTAGGTACTAAATACACTTGTTCTTGTCATAGTTGATGAGGAGTAGATTGTCAAATCGGAGTTTCTTGTTACACCATTAGGATTAAGGTCTTTTTACCTTCAAGCTGACTTGGTTTTCCTACATGTGTTGGAAAGACCCTCCATGATGTACACCACCCAATCGTTAGTAACGTTAAGGATTTTTTGGTGTTATGCATAATTAGAATGTATAATGCTAACGTAGTGCAAGGAGACGCAACAACTTGTAGTCCACTAGGTGAAACAGTGTTGTTGACAGTATTATATTTATTACGGCTATAATAATTTGAGCAAACTAACACTTTTCCACTCAATGCGCAATAACGACTTTAGATGCTTGAATAAATCCTCGACTATTTTCTTTGTGACCGTGCTCGAAAAGTTTTTAAATGAAACAAAAAGAGCTTTTGAATGAGATATACCACTTCTAATCCTTCTATTTGCTTTCTACAGTTTTTGTGTATCCAACAAGCTCAAGTCGGACCATCGTCCGACGAAATAAGGTGAAGTCGCACTCTAGATTTCCACCAATAGAAGTGGTTCACATTGGCAACCGTCGTGGTTGTGGACCCTAACGTGATAGGATCCAGCGTAGGTTTCTTCTACGTGTGAGTAATCATTTACACCAATTGGTTGTTTTATGCGCATGTTTTAATAGATGTTGTCTAGTTTGTGAACTTTTCAGGCTTAGCCCGGTCTCATTTGACTTTTGTAGTCTTTGACAACCCATTCATTAGTTTCTAATATATTTTGGAGCTGGTTTACCCATCTTCGTTTCGTACTTTTGAAATGAAGTCTTTCCTTCACAAATTGAAGTTCTTGTACTGTTGTTGTCATTCTGTATCGCATGTCGCTCTGTCGAACCGATGTCGCTGCGATATTGGCATCAAGTCACAAAGTTCCACCTTTTAAGGTCAATACGATTCGTTCGTACTTTTGCGCGTCATTTTTACTGAATCTGATATCATATGTGAACATGTCAGTGACGTTCAGTCTCTTCAAGTCTCCACAAGATTGGACAAAAAAATGTCTGGATTCGCAGTTGTACGAAGGTCAAAATGGTCATCCGCCAATTGTGATATGGTTGGCTCCGTACGGCCACTGTCTGGTCAAACAATATAGAAGACAAAGTAAATATCGGTCCGATCGAATATCAGTAAAAATCTAACGGTAATGAATTTTGCACTTAGATGCACGAATAAACCGGAATGGCCCAATAGTGCGGAATATTTAACGTATGCGAATCTCCACCGACAACTAACTGCAAGATCCCTGACAGAACCTGCCAAAACAAAGGTACCAGGTTCGGACACCGCTGTGTCTTTTGTACCGACTTCCTAGGCGTTGGATAGTTCATCTGTACGGATATGGCGTGAAAATGGTGAGCGCGAATCTCGGCGTGAATCATGCAATAATGCCCGTGGCGCTGTAGGCTGATTTTTCAAATCGTAGCGTGCGGTGGAAAATGTCTCTACAAGATTCGGATCTGTGTGAGATTGATCCTTTAATAGCGTTGATATTTTATTTTAAATTAGAACTAGTATCAATAATTTAAGTTTACCACGTTACTGTACCTCAATGACGTGGCCGATTGAAAGTCCAGTCCCTGACATGGTAATATTAACACTATTTTATGAACATCGTCCTGCGAAAGGAAAGACTGAATTAGTGTTACCAACACTAATAGCGATGGCCAGTGTACTGTAATGTAGCAATCTCGACCGTTAGCTATCAGCCGTGTGTATTTACGTCGGAATCTGGCCGTCATCCACCAAGTCTTGTCGCGAAAGGAGCGGACGATCTCTCAACAACGATCTCCAAAAAAGCAGAAGGGCTCGCTACTTGTCCGCCAATCATGTCAGAATACGATGCGTGGCTCCAACTCTTCCGGACAACCTTATGTTGCTCTTTATAAGGGAAGTATGTCTGGATAATACTTATTTTATGTCGACATACTCCATGTCTGCAGTTACATATTTTATGGTGTTCATGAGTACATCAAGTCCTCAAATTTAAAGCTCTGCATCAAATCTCCTATTTGGGACAAAAAAGTATAAATGTAAAGAATGGTCGGTGAGCCGTGAACCGTTATTAGGGTTATTTATAAACTATTTGCGTGGGGACACATTAGGGTTATCAATTCCGTTTCATTTACAGACAACGTGGCATAATAAAGACCGTTGAAATGATTAGCGCTTAGAAAAAACGAGTGTCGTTATTCGACTTTCAGTTCAAGGGCTAAACTGTAGGCACAACGACATAGTGTGTGTACGGTACTGTACTGTATTGTACTGAATATCTGAAATACTGAGGTCCAAGACAAAATAGCATATTACACACTAATTACGAGCATAGGCCCATCCGTAAAGATATTTTCTGCCAATGCGGTTTATGTACGGAAATTTGGATCCTAGAATCGGTGGCAAGTGGCACGACAGATCTTTGACCTTGGGAACGTCATCAGAGCTGTCAACCGTTTATTTGAATACCTACTGCGTTTATGTATATTTTTAAACCAATCAAACGTCGACGAGTCAGTACTAAATAGTCGTAAAACTCTTTAATTGAATAAATAAGAATACTGTCATGCGACAGTTAATGACGCTAAAACCGACGCCTTTTTACAGGTCAAGGCATGACAATTTTCAATGATTGGGAATCTTCCGACCGTCCAGATTATAATCTGCACGGTCATAAACTGCCTAATTTATTAAAAATGGTCGTGCCAGGAACAAAGATCTTATGTGAACGCTCAGCGCTGGCAGAAACGTGCAGTAGATCTTGAGCAGTTGTGATTACAGCTAGCATCTCTTTTTAATCACTGCATCACTTTCTAACGCCACTTACATCACCCTATACAATAATCCGGAAGAGTACGGTCTAGTACGCGACACAGTACGCCGTGTTTTGTTATTAGCATCAAGGAATTGTTACAGTGGTTTACAGCATTGTAATTCAGGTCTGAATGACGTGGCTATTTTTGAACCAATAATTGCGTCAAGGGAATAAAAAATAGTGCCACGAACAGTATTTTAAGTCCACGGGGTAACATATAACAATACACGGGTTACCATAGGCATATTGCTTTGAGATTGCTGTTCAACCAGCATACATATTCGTACAGTATGTTTCATTTCCAAGATCACGCTCTCTTCCTGGAAACCTCCACATTTCTTGCATCAAACAATCTGAACCGACTGCAATTGCTGCAGCAATATAGTACAGTACTCTGCAAATGCTGCAGCAATATAGTACTCTCTCTTGTAAGTCTTGTTAAGGCTACAACCTCGGAAAATTTTGACTATCTCTTTCTGCATTCTCGTCCAAAGATCTCTTTCTGCTGCCTGCAATACTACACAATACAATACAGTACAATACTCTTGGAAGCTGCAGGCTGCAAGGCGTAACTTATCTATCTATTACCAGTAGTCATGTCTGAATCATATCCTTCCTTAGAAACATCTAATGTGAAGGCAGAAGCTCCAGAAGCTCTTCCAGATGACGTTGTAGAGTATTCGAGCTCCGCAGTTGTCATACAATATAGAGGCAAAAAGGCTGTGGTTGATGTATCTTTTGCCATTACAGTTGATGACGTCAGCAAGACTCTCCTCTGTATCTTTGATCTGAGTCCAAACTCTCGTATTGTTGTAAAACGGAGTAGTGATGGAGCAGTTGTGGTTCCTGGACCTAAGTTGCCTCCAGGAGAATATACTCTGGAAGTCATCGACAGTAAGTATCTGTAATTGAAGCTTATTTTTTATTTGTTTTCTGCTTATATTCTCGGTGTATCCGATTATTTAAACCTTGACAGGTATTGAAAGGACGTATCCAGACTGGAGCATATGCTTGCTTTTTCCTTCACCTTAATATCTCCTCCTAGGATTATACTGATTCTAAAACTGTGAATCCTAGATCATCCTTTCTTTAGCTTGTCTTCTCAAAATTACAAACCTGAATCTGAAGCCTCGGTTATTTTCACATTTTTGAGTTCTTTGTCTGCAGTACTTTGTTTTTTGAGGCACTGTTACAAAACGATGAACGAGAAAACAGGATAGGATTAGAACAAGATTAGTACTTATTATTGCAGCTTACAACAAAGATGATGGCAATGATGTCTCGGTATATTCCGGGTTGACTACATTTCGCGAGTTCATTAATAGTTAATATTTTGACGTTGGGATTTTGAAGTTCAGGAGCAAAAGTTGAATCAGTATGAAGTTGAGATCAATGTCTGTAGACAATTCCCCCGTAATAGTTTTTGAGGTTATGAACAGCACAATATTTAAAAAGTCAACAATGTAGTTTTGATTCATCCTTTCTATCACTATTGTGCATTGTCTTCTTTGTTGATGGAAACTGTTGTGTTAAAACTCTGGAATTGTTTAACACTAAATTGCGGTTTGTTTTTGTTGATGACTAACAATTCTTTTTTGAAATTTTGGAAACATTTAAAATTTGCTTGCATTGTCTTTTTGTCTTTTTGAAATGTTTTACAGTAATGTGTTTATCTTCGTTGTCGATGTATAGCTATTCTGTCTCTAAATCCTATTTTGCAAAATATTTTTTGTTGATGAATTACTATTGTGTTACCGAAGCGGGATGACGTTTGCAATAATATTCTGAGAGTGAAATAAGTTAGCTACTGATTTCCTATTTTGCATCAGATTGAATTGATCCATTTTCGGGTATGTCCATCTGTTTTATGACAGGCGCCCTTTCTTCTGATCCTTTATTTTAAAAGCTATTTTTGGGATGACAGCTTCTTATTGTCTTTTTGGGAGTTCTGGTCAATTGAGCTGGATTATCACTTTTCTACTCATTTTTCTAGCACTTAAGCTTTTAAGGAGGTTAAATGGGGTCATTAACATTGTCCTGTTTCCGCACACGTGATGCAATGTTCTCTCTTTCCTCCTTCGTCATCTCCCTCTCTCTCTCTCTCCTTTATTCTTGGACTCCCTCTTTCGTTTTTTTAAACACATACAGCTCCTTCCCTTTTTTAATATCTTTCTCTTGTCACACTTACCCTCTCGCTACTCTCTCCTTCTACAATTCCCCACTTCTCCTTTATTTGGTCTTGAATGTTGTTTTGTGTTTGATGTTCTTTCTGTTAGTGCTGTCCAAGCACAACAACTTTGGCTGATCTTCTTCCTCTCTCATTCCCACTGTCTTTTACGACTCCTCCCTCGCGTAACCTTTTTTTTCAAATCCTGTGGTGGCCATTCAGATCCGGTAGACAAATTCTTCAAGAGTGTCCGTGAGACTCACTATCCAGCTATCAAGAAGGATGTCACGGAGAAGCACCTTCCTCTTGTTGTTAATACGAGTCGTGTTGGAGTACAAAAAATGGGAGAATTTTTTTCGACTTTCCAAGAGAAGGCAGGATCAGGGATGGCTGTTGCAGGCACTCATTTAAGCAAAGGACTCACTGTTGCCTCCACTCATGTTGGAGGAGCTTTGACCACAGCTGGAATTCATACACGTGGACAGGTAAATAGGACTTTCGACGACTCCTGTAGGACTCGTAGTACGTCTTTTTTTGTCTTGTTTTTTTTTGGTTTTTTTAATTACTGCAATGTGGATCAACGCGTAACAAGTTTTGGAATGACTCTCAGTCATGAGATTTTTTTTTTTATTTTACTTTTTACTTATTTGGTTTTTTTATCACTGCTATGTGGATTGCTGCTTAACAGTTCCAAGTTTTGGAATGACTCCTAGTCGTGGGCATTAGTGAAGCATTTTATTCACGAAGTTGTCCAAGGTCAGAAATTTTAACCAGCAAATTTTCCACGCTGTAGTTTTTTGTGGAATAAAAGCTGGATCGTCATTTTGAAGGTAGAAATTCCATAGATGCCTCCGGATGGGAGTCTTGAAAATCTTTGCGTTTGTCATTTGGCGGTTTTTTTAACTGTCCTCTTTTTTTATTCAAGGATTGGGCTGGTGTCATTTTCTGAATGGTTCAAACTGCACGACTGCGTTATTTAAGCCTTTTAAGTTTGAATTAACTATGTGGTTCTTGTTGCCGTTCCCTTTGCACAAGTTTTGTCGTTGTTATTAAATATGTCAACAAACAAAGCATGTCAACACACAGAATATGTCAGCAAACAAAATATGTGAACTGAGCAAACATGTCAACAAACAAACAAGATATGTCAACAAACAAAAAAAAATATGTCAACAAACACAAGAAACATGTCAACAAACAAACGAAACATGTCAACAAACAAAATATCAATAAACGACATGTAAATCCCAAACTTTTTGCAGTTGCGTCGCATGACAAATATCGCAACGGAGCATTCTACTGTGAACTCGCACACGTGGACAGCAAAATTCTGGTCAGGATTGGTGCGATGTGCCCCAGGCCCCATATCTTTTGTTACAGGTATTCCAACCGAGGAACTTCTCCGATTTGACGGCCCTGATGTCGCGACAAGCAGTTTGACCGAGGGAGTGCCTGTGAGCAGACCTGCTATAAGTACATAAATTTGTGTTATAAATTTGTGTTTTAAAAGTAAAGTATTTGAAAATGGAAAATGAATTAGCAGACATTAGGTTGACAATGTCTGCAATTACACAGTAATTGCTTTTGTATAGAGGAGCTTTTGGTTTGTGGTTTCTATTCGTTTTCATAAAGGTTTAAAGTTTGGGCTTCGTTCACTGACAACCGCTAGAGATCCTCCAAGAAAATAGTGGAGGTATGCTTGCATACTGGGTTTTACATAGGATTTTATGAGATTTCCCCCGTTTTTCAAGGCAGGAATTTTCAGGAAGAGTTTTTCAACTTAGTGAATCTGTGAGAATTGTTTGTTAAGGTTTGTGGATATGTGAAATTTTCGAAATTTATTTTGCAGTTTAATTTAGTGCACTCGGAAAGTCTGGGAGATGCTTTTAAATGATATTTAGTTCTGTTTCATTCTCTCTACTTTCATGCTAATGTTTATTTCCACTGAAAACAATATTATGGCTGAAGACTGTGACAAGTACACCGTGTATCACTATCGCTATTTCCGTCAAATGCTGTTTTTTTGGCCTTCAAACTCAATTTTCTCCGTGCACACCCGTTGGATTGTTAATAATTATTTAAGCTTGTGATGGAAAGGTGTGATGATTACTTCCGTTAGGAAATGAAAATCGGAATGTGTGCATCAAGAAAAGGTGATTTAAGTGAAAATATCCATTTACGGCAATAGGGATGGACACACTACAATGATTTAGTGATGATCTTTTCTATGTTTTCCATCTTTTTTATTTGTTTAGTAAATGCGAGTTCACCTAAGTCTAGGTCTGAGTAGAACACTAATTTTTCCGAATGTTTATGTTGTTATTTGGTTAGTACTAAACAAGAAGTTACAACTGGTTGTTCACACTATTTTCTCGCTAAAGCTCTAAAATTCAATCATACTGTGTCTTTCATTTTTATTATCATGTATTATAGGTAGTTTTGCGTTTCAATTCAGTTTTACTCGCACTATTTATTATTTTTTTTACCAGTAGTGACAAGAGGGACACATTATTTCTGTTTGTCACTTGTGAATTCTTTTTGGTGCTTGCATACAAAACTATGCTACATAAAAAAACACCCACTGAGAAGTGGGTGTTCCTGTTTTTCTGTAAGCGTCTTTCAATGTTATCATTATTCCAATCATAACTTGTACATAAACTTATAAAATGTCAAATGGTCTTCTTTTTGGTTTGAGCTCTGTGAATTTTGTGGCCTTTCTGGGAGCTGCATTATCTTCCGTCGTGCATTTTTTGCTTTTTTATGGTAGCTGTTTTTTTGTGGGAACATACTGTCAGTGCTTTGGATGTTAGTTGTTGTTATCCGCAGTGTTATATTCGAAGCGGGTTTTTTTTGTGTACTTTTTTGAATTTTAGATAATCCATATGTTCAATTTCAATATGGCATTATCATCAGGAGTTGTACTACTTATCTTTGTATTTAGTTAAGTGCTTCGATTCTAAAGCTGTATGGCATGCTCCATTGCACTGTATCGTAATGAATTAAGTACATGCAAGTTTTTGTGTAACAAAATGTTTGACTTTGTGCCTTGATTTTTTGTGATTTCTGTGGAGAAAGTGGTACGTCCACCTATGATAGTAAAATTCATGGCGTGTGTGGGTGTGACACACGTTGCAATCTCGACGAAATCGAATCTAAACTTGGTACTTTTTTTTTTTTTTGTAAAACAGTAATGTGTGATGCTGAAAATTAAACTGGCATTACAATCGCCTGCGTACATTCATGCTCCAAATTACATCTTTTTAAAGATCTTATTATAAAGAGTTGACTACCTAGTCAGATTTCTCAGCAGTGTAGATGGTCGTAACACTACATCGTGTATCGCTATTAGTGTTAATATTTCTTTTTCTCCACTTAAAACATCTTCTATCTGTACACATATGTACGTTTTTAGGTGGAAGGCCGCCATTAGGAAGGTGAAAACCTTACATCTCAATCGCATCATTTAAAATCTGACGACTGTGCAAGGAGAAAAGATGTTTAAAGGTGGAAAAAAATATCAACACTAACAGTGATACAGGTTGTATTTCAAGGAAAGCATCTATCGTTAGAAGATGAGAATACGAGAACTCATATTGCAACTGATGGGTAGGAGACGAGCGTGTGCGACACAATGGGATGATGGGGCAAGAACAAAAAAAAAAGGGACACCATCACCGTATACACATTTCTGACGCCACTAAACCACTCGTCATTGGTAGTGCTAATGTTTTTTTCACCTCTTAAAACACCTTTTCTTCGTGCACATTTGTCAGATTGTCAATCAATGAAATTTAAAAGGAAGGTGAGTTTGCTTGATGGTGCCCGTCGCATTTTCGGTGATAATGTTTTGGCAAACCCTTCTTCGGCTACGGTTGTTGGACGGGCGGCTCGAAATGTTGGGGTGGTGGCTCGTGATGCCGCTAAGGCGAAGGAGCGTGATTATGCTCACAGGGACCCTATGGACGACTTTATTCCGATGGCGGTCGAGATCTTTGGTTGTGTGGGTGTTGCAATGGACGAGTTTCTCCGTACTTGCTCTCGACGTGCTTTCGAGCGCCGAGGACCTGGGAGCCCTCCTCCTTCGGTCCTTACATCTTTTTATCGTCAACGCTTATCTGTGGCTTTACAGAGAGTGCAGGCTTCTATTCTCCTCCGATCGGCTTTCTCGGTTATGGATCGTCGCCGTGTTCCGGACCTCCCTCAACGTGCTCCCCCGGGTTGGGGGGACTTACGGGGTTGCTTTTAGATAGATAATTGAGTTGGTGTTAGAGTTGTGGTTTTGGATTTGTGTGTTGCTGGGCTTTTCATTTTGGGTTTGGGTGCTTTTATTTGCCTTGTTGTTGTTCCCGTTGCTCTCTTTAGTTTTATTGCCCTGGTAGTTTTTATGTGTTGGCCATACCACCCTTTTTGTACCCCCGGACTTAGATGGTTTACCATCGTGCTTTTTAATTTATCCTGCCTCTCTTCCAAAAACAACCATCAGATTAATAATCCTACAAGTGTGCATGAAGAAAAGTTTTAAGTGTCAATTTTTTTATATCGAAAAGCTAAATATCGCGATATATCGCCGATATATCGAGGCTTAAAAAAAATTATAACTATTCTTGATACTGCTGCTATTACTACTGCTGCTGCCAGTACTAGTGCCACTGCAGCTCGTAGTTGTAGCTACTACTACTCCAAATTAATAAAAATAATAATAAACTTTCACATTTTGTACACTTGAAAAAATAAACCCTAAAAATAATAATAAAAATCCACATTTTGTACACTTCAAAAAATAAATAATGATAATAATTATAAGTCTGCAATTTTTTTATTTTCAGATCATACTTTGACTAAATTAGGGTGAACTTTTCATATGTGAAGTTCTCTACATACTAAATAAGTAATTATATATGAATTACAGAATTAGTAATTCTTTGTCGGTTACATTTTGCGGCGTCTACCTTTAAGTCACGGAACGAAAATCACGTCGTACATGGCGTATCAAACAATTTGTCTTTTCGCTAAAATAAATTATTATATAAAATATTAAATTTAAAATATACAATATATCGCAATATATATCGCGATAATTTATGTTGGTCCCGGTACGATATATCAAGGAGTTTGTTCGATCGATATTCGATATATCGAATATCAAAATTATCGCGATATGAATTTACCCGATACGCAACACTAGTAAATCATCTAAATACAATAGATATAAAGGAAATGAACGGCCAAAAACGACAAGAAAAACCAAACACGAGGAGAAGCGAACCTAATATAAAGAAAAAAAAATGGAAACACATAGAAGGGCAAATAAAAAAAAGTACACGAAAAAAGATAACAAACACATTAAACCAACAACAACACAAAATACCCTACCAAACAACAAAAACAACAACAAAAGGAAAAATCGCTTTGGGTGTGGTGTTGTAAATCTCCCAAGCCCGGAGGAACATATTGAGGGCGATCAATATTGAGGGGAGACGAAGGACCAAAGAATAATGAAAGCTGTATACAGTAATAGATAAGCGCTGACGATTAAAAAATAAAAAAAAGGGAAAGTTCGTGAGGACACCCTCCTCTCGGAATATTGTCGACCACAAATGCCAAGGAAGTCGCCCAAAGCAGAGAAGCCAAACAATAAAAAAACTCGATTGAAATAACACCCAAACAATTGAAAAAAATTGACCCAACCACGCCAACATGCTGAGGCACCTGAGCCACAACAATATTCTATTTGGATTTATGAGCTGTCAACAAACCACTAAAAAATGTTGGAGCTTCCCTCTTACACCTTTTCTTGGCTCCTTTCGTTGCTCGTGTGACCGTGTTCTTGAGCTTGATTTGATTCAATTCGCTACATTGCTCCCATGAGGGCAAGTTGATTCAGGCTCACAACACTATTCGTGAAACCATTGTGACTATCGCTTTTGTGGGGGAATTTTCTGTATGTCAGGAGGCTTCCCATATTATTTCTTGTTGGGTTTAGGGTTTTGTAGGTTTTTTTAGTCGGCTTGATATTGTACTACTTGATGGTGCACGTCGCGTAGTTGGTGACATTGTTTTGGCGAACCCTACCTCGGATACAGTCGTGTCAAGCAAGTGGCTCGGCATGTTGGGTTGGCCGCCCGTGACGCGACTAAGAAGAAGGAGCATGATTATGCACACCGAGATCCCATGGATGATTTTATTCCAATTGCCGTCGAGATATTTGGTTGTGTGTTGCGCTGGACAAGTTTCTCCATTCCCATGGTCGACACTCGTTCCAGCGTCATGGACTTGGGAGCTCTCCTGCTTCAGTCCTTAACTTTTTTTTATCGTCAACGTTTATCTGTGGCTTTACAACGAGTGCAGGCTTCTATCCTCCTTTATACTTTTCATAGATATTTAATTTATTTAGGGTTGGGGTTGTAGTTTTGGTTTTGTGAGTTGCCGTGCTTTTCGTTTTGAGTTTGGGTGCTTTTATTTTCCTCGTTGTTTGTTTCCTTTTTTTTGTGTTCCCATCGCTCTCTTTGTTTTTTATTGTAGTTTTTCAGTTTTGGCCATGCCACCCCTTTTGTACCCTTGGACTCAGATGGTTTACCATCGTGCTTTTTAATTTATCCTGCCATCTTTCTTTATAGAAGAATCATCTTACCAAAGGAGAACAATGGTCTTATTGCTGTTATGGATCGTCCGCGTGTTCCTAAACTCCCTCAACGTGCTCCTTCGGGCTGCGGGGACTTACAAGGTTACTTTTCCTAGATCGTTAGTTGTGTTGAGTTTGGATAAGTCATTTTGGTTTACGCACTCTATTGGGTCTTTCCTTTGGAGGTTATTACTCTATTGGGTGCCTTTGTTTTACCTGTCTTTTTTTTGTTTGTTCGTTTCTTTCGGCTTGCTTTTACTTTTTGCGTGCTTTCCTTCACATGTAGTTTTACAGTTAGTTTTTAAGTTTTGGAATTGCCCCCCCTTTTTGTTCCCATGGACTCAGATGGTTTACCATTGCGCTTTTGAATGAAGTCGGGTTTTTTTTTTTTTGCCAAATATATTGTGTGGGACACCTTCCATTCTATTTATTTTTTCCATTTTTTCATGGAAGGTAGAAAGAGACGAGACAAAATCAAAGGTGTTTAAATGTGGCATTTTATGGTTAGGACTTTCGAGTGAGGGTACATTAAAGTTGTGAAATGCTGCAATGATTATTGAGTTATACACTCTTCGGTCTTCTTTTATCATTTAGGTTTTCGGTTTTCCGTTTTCCGTTTTCGGTTTTCAGTTAATTGTGCATTTCATTGTCAAGTATCTCTATTGGTATTTTTGCAAATTAATGGAGACCACTTTATTTTATAATCACCTTTATTTCGTCTTTTGTTATACCTTTGTACTTCGGTGCACTCCCATTGTACTCTTTTTACTAAGATAATTATTTTTGTATTATCAAATAATATTTATTTTCCTTGAAAGTCATAGAAACATATTCATGACTCGCTAAAAAACCCAAACAAAAAACTCCGCCTACAAATTTAAAGAGAGTGGGAAGAAGAGTGAGAGAGAAGAGTAGGGAAAGGGTATGGGAAAGAACGAGGGACATTGACAATCCGAAGAGGGAAAGGTAAAAGGATAGGGAGGGAATGAGAGTGAGAGAGGGAGGAAAGATAGGGAGAGACAAGGAGTGAGGGAGGGATGAAAATACGGATAGAGCCGCGCACTTACCCATGTTTTTTTTCGTACCTCATAAAATATGAAGCGACGATAATCACGCGCACTTCTATGTCGTTCCCCACCATGTTATTGCTTACTCTAATAATGCTATGTGGACCAAAAATAAGGTATGGCGTATTGGATATCGCAAGGCTACACGTGGCAGCGGACGACGACCCGCATCTTGGCCAAAAAATGGCGTCGTTTTGTGAAAATGGCTCCGCGAGATTCAGACGTCACCCACCACGCGACGAGGATGTGGATGGGATTAGTCAGAATAAAAATCATTTTTTTGTGTTCTGTCCGCATTTGCCGGTTGTTTGTTATCTTTCTTGGTTTCAAGGCGCCGCGTTTTTTCCATCCTAAATTTTATAAGTTTAATATGTACACATTGTGACTCTAATTTGTTGACGTTTTGTGAAACATAACCCATTTTAGGGTCAAACTTAACTCTAATAAGTGTCTCTTTCGTTTACAGGTCTGGTATTACCGTTATGTTTCCTTTTGACCTTGTAATAGAGTAAATATTCTATTAATTTCGAAGGATCTCAAATAGAGTTAAATCTGCAACGTAATAGACTTAACATTCCCCAACTGTACAATATGTGTAAGTCACATTTTTGATGTGTTATACTGCAAACATTCAACTTTTTTTTTTTAAACCTTAAAGAGATGTAGACTGGGGTATAATTTATAGAAAAGCTTAAAAGTTAGGAACCACATTATAAAATTCCCTTTTTTTCGGTTCAATTCAACCAAAAAAAGGTACAAAAAAATGTCATTATTGAATGACCAAAGTAAAATTGATTACAAATTGTAAAGACAAAAAAAAAAAAAAAAACAACAACAACAACATTGTGCACATTTTTTTTAATTCGAATAAACTTTTTACACTTGTACTCTTTTTTCTATCTACAGGCTCCTCCACGAAGTCTTTTCAAAAAAAATGACATTTAAAGGAAAAAGGGTAAAGGTATTTTTTTGTGCCCAACAGATATCCTTTTTTTTTTTTTTGTCTTTTATTTTTTAAACTCTCTTTGTCCATTCCACCTTTTTTTCTTCGACCTCAATTTGTTTTTTCCCAAGTTGCTTAGGTTTTGGTATTTAAGGGTTTAGGGTTTTGGAGTTCTCGGTTTTTAAGGTTTCTAAAAGTTCTTTGGTTTCAAGAGTTTCTAAAGTTAATAGAGTTTCCTTGTGGTTTTAGGTTTCTTTAGCTTTTCAGTTTTAGGGTTTTTTAGAGTTTTTTAGGTTTTGTTTTATCTTGTGGTTTCAGGCTTTTAGGTTTTTTTAGGTTTTGAGTTTTACGATTTTTGCGGTTTTGTTTTATTAGAGATTTAAATGGCCATTAACCTAAATTAGACCACGGAAACAAAAGCACAATTTTGTTTTTATCTGAAAGCCTGCAAAAAATAAATAAAAATATAACAGATTACAGCTATTAGAGTAGAGTCAAATCAAAATATTCCCTCTAACAAACATACATCCTACAGCTATAGTTAAAGTGTTTAAACGTTTATATAAGAGGTCAAACATTTGATCGTTTGGGTCAACGCAACACTACTTACTGGCTTCATTATTCCTCAACTAATAACAATAGTAGTAATTTGCCTTGTAAAGTTGTAAGTTTGGGTTAAGATGATATGGTTTTAGTAAGGATTAATAATTTTTTTACTTTGCACGAAAAATTCTCAATCGCATTAGCTCAAACATAGAAACTGAAGACTGGTCGTTATGCCGTAAGAGAAAATTGAAATTTATTTGGTTTTAAGTGTTTTTTTTTCAGTTTCTTTTTGGGTGAAGTCAGAAATACTACACCTTCCTCACTATTCGAGTTAGTCAAATACTACACCGACCATCGTTATTAGAGTTAAACATTTTTCGGGCAGTCAAAATATTTTTTCTCTGTGGTCAACCAATGGAAATTTTTGTTCTGGGGCAACCGATCGAAAGGTAACGATCTTACCCTTCCATCGTGATGTCACGATTGAAAATCGAAAAACTGTGTAATGAGAAAAAGTACTTTTGACTGCCCGAAAAATGTTCAACTCTAATAATGATGGACAGTGTAGCTTTAATGCAGATTTAGTATTATAACTACATTAAATTATTTTTCGCAACATAGTTCCTTATGGACCAATGAGATATGATGGACCAATGAGCTATGATGGACCACTGAAACTAATAATGTTATTAACATTAATTCATCATTTTGGGTAATAAAAAAGCCCTCACTCGAAATAGAGTTATGAACTCTCATGGCGATGGGCAGTGAAGTTTACCTTCAAAAGCTCAACCCAATATTTGCAGAAAAATATTGCCACTTGTAATTGACTACTTGATTTACGTCCTTTCTTCTCCGTCCCCCATTTCCTTCAATTCCTCAATTTCCCCAATTTTCCCCCATTCTCCCCCATTTCCCCCATTTCCTTCAATTCCTCCATTATCCCCCGTTTTCCTCCATTCTCCCCCATTCTCCCCCCTTTCCCCCCTTTCCCCCCCTTCTCCCCTCTCCTTCAATTCCTCCATTCTCCCCCCTTTTCCTTCATCTCCTCCCTTTCCCCCGTTTCCTTCAATTGCTCCATTTCGCGCATTTCCATCACCAATTCGAATCGTCCAAATTGATCTCCACTGAACTCGATTAAGCCTTTCGATTGTCTTCAGTTGTGCCCCCTTTTGAATTTCCAATTCTCACATGTTGTTCCAACAATTGTATCCGAGAATCCATGGCTTTCAAGTTGCTTTCCATTCTATTTTCAATTCGTTCGCAGACACTTTCCAATCGTTCCAATTTGC